>CM076576.1:745265345-745616017 GCA_034641835.2 Pinus albicaulis | reverse complement strand
TTATACTAGTGCCCCATGCCATATTCCAAGCATGAATGTGGGATCTCATGGGATAAACCAATCCAAATAAAACCAAGGAAATCCAGAGGTTAAACCACCTCCACCCTCTCCATACCGTGAATACACCTAAACCGGTGTTAAGATCACAAAATCGAACCGAGCTTGGATGCCTCAGAATTTCTTCACCATACTTGATGAATTTTCATGTCTCCACCCCGCGGCTTTACCATGTATCTCACCATTATCGGTCAATGGATTCCTAGGCCTTTGGGAATTTTCCTGAGACCACCTCACCCTAGATTTTAAAACCATCCGTCAATCCAAAGCTCAAAACCAAGAACAATCCAATTACAATATGGCTATCTGGAAATGGATATACTAGGCTAAAATCCATAGTCGAATCTTAGCAAAATCAATGTCAATGATAACAAAAGAACCATACATCAACATGCACATAAAATTCATGTCAAAACCAAATATTAAATCACACATGCAGTCTATTAATTACAAGTATTCCCATTGAAGTTGCTTGATTCTTTCCTTCATTGTCTTTCCTTGTCCTTTTTTTCTTTTCCTTTCGTTTCCTTGCTTTTCCTTTCCTTTCCTTTCTTGCTTGCTTTCTTTCTCTTCTTGGTGCTTTCTCCTCTTTGAGATGAATTCTAACACTAGACTATCAAAAATATGACCAAAATCTTACCAACTGACTCTCTAAGGTCTTTTTTTTGATGAGGCGTCTAATTTCTTCATTTTCCCATTATTTTATTTAATTTTCCTCACATGCAACCTCTGACCTTTCACCTTCCTTTTCTCCTAATTTCCATTATTTTCATAAATAATGTGCCAAAAATACCTTTTTTCCTTTCCAAATCCTTAGCCATTTGTTTTGCCAATTTCCCCAAAATTCAGCTTGGAATAAGTCTCCCTTTATCATGGTCTTATTTTACCTTTATTAAAATTTATTACATGAACTTTAACCCTAGGTTTGTTACACTGTTAGGCCTCCTTTTCCGAAATTTTTTGTTGATGAGGTTTCAACTGAAGAAACAAATCAACAGATAGATTGTTTTGATGATAAGGAAACACAAGTGTCCGTGACCAAGGACAAGCATGATAATTTTTCCGATTCTTCAAGAGTGAAAGGAAACCTTCATATGTGTGATTCATAAGTTGAACAACAGAGTTATAATAACACAATGGCAGATTTTCAAAAGAAATACAACCTCAGAGGCCGAACTATCCTAGTTAGAGCTCCACCACAAAAAATAACAATAGGAGAACAACAAGCTAAACCAAGAAAAGAGATACTTAAAAGATCATAGGAGCCTAAAAAGGACATTCCAAAAAGGGTAGACGAAACCAAGAAATATGCTAAAGAGGTGGAGAAAACACAAAAATCCTTCAATTAGGAGAGTGAAATTGGTAAATTGAAAATTCCTATCCCTTTTTTCTGAACTATTGAAAAATGAACATTATAGGAAACACATTTTTTTCAATGGTTAAAAGTTCTTAAAATGATCAGATAAATATCAATTCACAAGATTCTCTCAATTTGGATGATGATTCTACTTATTTTATTTTTGGTCCCCATGTAACTAGCGTGAATGGTGATCCATTCTTTTTATGTTAGTCTAAATTTTCATGATATGATCCTTCATAATTCCATGCTGGATTCTGGAGCATCACGCAATTTGATGCCTAAATCAGTCATGGAAAACTTGGGACTTGAGATTGGTAGACCTTATAAAGACTTATTTTCTTTTGATTAGAGAAAATTAAAATGTTTAGGGTTAAGAAAGGATCTAGTGGTAACATTGACACAAATACATGAAAAAAGTGTGATTATGGACATATTCATGTCAGATATTCCATCGAGATTTGGTATGTTATTTTCTCAGTCATGGGTAGCAAAGTTAGGAGGAACACTACAAATGGATATGATTTATGCATCCATTCCACTATTTGGTCAACCAAAGAGGTTATATAGAGAAGTCCATATGGATTATATGGTCAACAAATAAAGTTATTCGGATAACCATCATGTCTATGCAATGGATACAAAGACTAGATCTTAGATGTTCTTCAATGATTGTTGTGTTGATGAAAAAATAGTAGAACAAATTAAGGGCAGTTTTAAAAAAAGAATAAGTACACGAAGCTCCAGATGAAGGTATATGGAATTTAATTTTTGATGGTTCTACCCGTAGAGAAGGTTCCAGAGCAAGAATTTGGATCATCCCACTAGATCTCACTAGTCAACTACATTATTTCAAGTTATATTTTGACTGCAGTAATAATATTGTAGAATAAAAATATTTGATCATTGGGATGAATTTTTTAAGAAAATAGAAAGCAAAGAGATTTCAGGTTTTTGGAGATTTAGAATTCGTTGTGAATAAGGTCAAAGGCATATATCAGACTATACATCCAAGGATGAGGAATTACCACAATGATGTATGGGGCCTGTTTTCTAATTTCCTTTTAAAGCACAAAATTTTACTTGTTCCTAGAGGAGAAAATGGAATAAAAGATTATTTAGCCACGCTTTCCAACACCTTCAAGATTCCAATTTAACCAAAAAAAAATATGAAATTAATGTAATACATAGACCCTATATTCCTGAAAATACCAAGCATTGGAAATTATTTGAGGATGATCAACAAATCAAGAGATTTATGGAGAGAACAAGTGAGTTTATCAATACTTTGATTGAAAAATATGATTATGAAGCAACAAAGGAAAATCCTGAAACAACAATTTTCTTAAATTCAATAAGTAGGAAAGATATCATACAACTACATAACAATATAATTCCTAGAGGTTTAGTCCCATTAGAAAGACTTTTTGACTCAAATTATGTAGTTTTCAAGCTCATAATTTTACCAAATGATGGATAAATGGAGGACAATAATTTAGGGACACAAGATAATCCTGAAATAGTCAAGGTCTCTAATTCTTTGAAAACAAGACAAAAAAAATATGTCGAGTTGTTGAAAGGATTTTCATATGTGTTCGCTTGGAGGTATGAGGATCTAAAATTTTATGATAAGAGTGTTATTCAACACACCCTCCTGCTTAAAGAGAATGAGAAACCCTTCAAGCAGAAATTGAGAAGAATCAATCCTAAGATGCCACCATTAATTGAAAAGGAGGTCAAATGGTTGTTTGCTTTTAAAATGATTGTTCCTTTGAGATTTTTGAACTGGATAGCTAATGAGTGGGAAAATTGGACTCTGCATAGATTTTAGGAACCTAAAAAAATTTTCTTTGAAGGATAACTATCCTTTACCCATGGTGGAAATTTTTTTGCATAATGTAGTTGGGTCTGAAAGAATTTCTATCCTTGATGGATAAATGTCAACTATTTGAAGGAAAAATTAATTTGATGTCTTTACCCTTAAAGCATATTCTTTAGAAGCACCATTTTAGCAATGTGGAATTGAATATATACGTAAGATTGATCCAAAATCATCAACATAGCACAAGTGGATCTTGACAGGAATACAATTTTTATAACCATAACTAACAACGCTCAATGTTTCAAATCTAAAAAACTGAATAATTTTTGGGATGAATATCATATAATTCTTAGTCACTCTATAGCCTATTACCCCCAAGGTAATTGATTGGTTGAGTCATTAAACCATATTCTAGTCAGAATCATCAAAAACTTGTTGGAGGATAATAAAAATGCTTCGCATACAAAGCTCAAATTTGATCTGTGGGCTAATAGAATCTGTAACACCATCATCCCACATCTACCCAAGTAATAGTCCAACCAGGGTAAACATGTGACGAAGAGTTACTATGATATGATTCAACCTCCTAGGTGACCTTAAGGAAGTGGAAACGAAAAAAACACATCACACACACATTCCATATCAACAACAAGACTCCCAGGAACCATCCCAACCACTGAGGTAAATATCCCCTCAGTCCCATTGAGTTTTTAACCCATTTAGCCCCTAGACGCTCCCAAAGTATAGGCATTGGTGTGTCTAGGAGGCTTTGGATGCTCCCATGACATAGGCATGCATGTGCCCAGGGACTAAATTTCCCAGATCTGTGCTTGCGTCTACAGGATTTAGGGTACTCTTTTAGGCCCATATCCTATGCCACTGTCCAGAACTCAGTGACAATCTCAGACATGAAATATAACAATGAAACCACGGTGCAAAAGAAAATAATTGAATAAGGACTTGAATGGAACCCTACTAGCCATGAAAATCATTTCTTCAAACATGTCGCAAATATGTAATCTACATGTTTAAATAACAGATCTAAAGATAGGGGTGTCATACTTATCTAAGAATTGCTACGAATCATTTTTCCCTTAAATCATTAGCTGTAGTATCATTTATTAGTTCATATATTTATATTTTTTATTCATTTAAAAATAGAAACATGAGGAGATCCATACATCATCACTGTCAAAATACATGCTAATAACCAGAAAAATAAAAGCAAAAATATCAGGGATACATCAGCCATAGAGTCCACATATAAACTATAACATGTACACATAAAATTCCAAGGAAATGAAATTATCATTAATGAATGTAAAAACCAACTAGTGATGGGACTACCATGTTCCACCCGACCATATATTGGTTGAGCCAAATCTCTCTTCATCCAATCACCCCTGTGCGATAAACCCAGCATGAATGTCAAACTCATAACCAACTAAAGAGAACCAAAAAAGAATGGATTCTACCGGAGTTCTCCATCTACACCGTGAGGAATTTTACTGCCTCCTAGTCTCTCATGATTTACCATAATCTATAGTCTGATCCAGGGATCACTAATCCCTACACCAAGACCCACTCTCTAATATTTACTACACATCCCATCCCGAGGATACTAGGACCAAATGAGATAAATACACCTCTTGGATTTACTGTATATCCCGTCATTCACCAGCAAGGATTCCTAGGCCCACCGAGGCACACAATCCTAACTTTACCACAACTGATAGTCATATTCATGGGTCACTAGGCCAGTGGATTTATCATAATCCACAATCCAATTTATGGATCACTAGGCCTTGTGTTTTTCATTTCGGAGATCCACCTCACTCAGCTTCAATTCCATCTGGCAATCCAGCTCAACCAAAGTATGAGAACCCATCTCCTCAAGTCTATATGGAAATGGAAAGGATAGGCTAAAAACATTGTCACAACTGGAAAAAACCATGACATTATAGAAAAGAACCACATGCAATACCATGCATGCAAAATATAGCAAGGAAATCACACATGCAAATCAATACCTCCAAAGAATCTTATTGTAGCTGCTTGATCCTACTATTTCTTGCTTGCTCCTTCCTCCCCCTTGCTTTCTTCGCCTTTCTTGATCCAATGAAAATTTTCTCTAAAAAACTCTAAGTGTCCAAGACCGAGTGAGTGAGTGAGTGAGAAATAGAGAGAGAATAATGAGAGAGCTCCAAAATTGAACTGACAAAGGTACCAACTAATCCTCAAAAGCCTTTTTATCAATTAGACCTCTATTTTATTCATTTTTTATTATCTTCCTTCATTTTCCTCCTCACATGAAACATGTGACCTTTCACCTCCATTTTCTCCTAATTTCCATTATTTTCATAAATAAATGTGCCAAAAATTCCATTTTCCCTTTCCAAATGCCTTTGCCATTGCCTTTGACAATTTCCTTTAACCATAATAAACCGAATTGAATACACTCTAGGAATTTTTTCCCATCATTCAACTTGGAATACATGTCCCATGACCTTGGTATTGTATTTTTTTTGCATGAATGTTTAAATAGGGCTGCTACAGAATTAGTATAAAGAGATTGATTGGTACCACTCCTTTTCAAATAGTCTATTGTATAGATGCAACTTTTTTGAGTTTCTCTTGGGATACCAATTTTGAAATACTTGCAGGAATTAGGAGAGGTACCAAATAATTTTCAAAGAAGAACCAATCAATTGATAGAGGTGTAGGAAAATAGAGAAAATGTGTATGAATAGTCTCAAATTTTCGAAGAACGGATCAAGAAGGTATTTGACAAAAATACTAAGGAATATGATTTCAAAATCCAAGACCAAGTTTTAAAATGGGATGCACGTATATAAGATAAAGGTAAACACGAGAAGTTTTACCATATGTGAAAGGGTCCATATCAAATTGCAGCGTTTTGTGGCAATAATAACTTTATTATGGAGTATTTAAAATGAGAGTTACTGTCTGGAGGTCTAGTCAACGGGAAATTTCTAGAGAATTATATATCTTAAGAGACAACATTTCACTTTTTCATTGTATATATCCATGTTATTTAAAAATTTGCAGGTGTGGATAAAAATTTTGAAGGACTTGAAGCCCAGGGAGAAGGCCTTAAGGTTTTGATAAATTCTTATCAAAGAATACAAGTTTCTTTAGCTTGTTTATTTTATTTTTCAGTTCCAAAAGACTCTGTAAGAATAAACTTGAGAAATTGTTTTTCTTATTGAATAGGGCCAGCCAAAGTGTTTCTTTAAGACAAATTATTGTAGTAATTAGGCTTATGATCTATGTGGTTCTTTCTTCCATCTATGATGGAAAACATCCTCGTGCATCCCACTGTTATCACAATTTTAGTCAAGAATTTTTAAAGCGCTAACAGTGTCAGTGCAAGCATCGATTTGTAATAAACAAGGTTAAAACACTGACAACTAGAATATCAATGTTATTGTAAGTCATGAAAATAAAAAAATGCACTGGAATTGGAAGTAGAATCACATTTTTTATTAAAGGGTTAGATAAATCTCTAATTAACTGGAAGATAAGTGCCAAAGGGAAAAATTCAAATATTTTTCTTATGCCCAAATAATGCACTGATGGAGCACACATTAGCAATTGAGCAGTCTCTTATCAAGTGAAAGTTGATGAGTCAGATGGTGAGGTCATGTGATACATTTCTAGGTTCCACCGTTGAGAGGTAATATCGGTTAAAGAGTAATTATTGCATATTAAATATTTCTTGAAATTATTTGTCAAATGTTGGGTGTGTGTTATATTTTTTCCACAACTAGTTGCACGCACAGGGGGGGGGACGGTGATAGCCCCTATTGTTCATTGTGCCGAGCACAGTAGGGGGGTCATAGGGGGGCGAAAGCCCCCCTTGTCGGTGGGTTTGTAGGGTGGAGATAGCACCCATACACGAGTTCTGGGGTAGTGCCCCGGGAAAATTTTTTGGACCCTATAATAGGTGGGTGGACCTACCTATGGTTTTGTGCATGGGTTTTGCACATGGTTTTAGGCATAATGTTTTTCTTCCCATGGTATTTTGTAAATTCAGTCAAGGGAACTATGGTTATGTTCTAATCTAGGGTTAATGGATTGGAGTTATGAATGCTTCGGCATGTATAAATATTTATTGTAATATTGAAAGTAATATAGTGAAAAATCAATCTAGTAGTCCCGGTTTTGGGATCCAGGGGAAAATATTTGTGTATATTTATTTTATTTTCTCTCCTTTTTTTAATTTTATATTTTATGAATTTGTTTGTAGATAATTTCTATACAAGGTTAAAACGTTCATCAAATTCGTTATATTTTGTATCAGTTTCCATGCCCAAAAATAACTTTCTCCAAATGGTAAGACCCGTAAATGCATAATTGAGTTGTTAATGGAAAAAGAGGATAGGTTGTTAAATTTTCCTAAATATTGATGATCGAATCACAATCCCACTTCTAGTCTTGTTGTTTGATAGTGATAACCATAGGAAGAAGTGAAAATTTACATAGATGCAAGCCTAAAGCACCCAATTTTCTCAAGATTTATCTAGATATTCGACAAATTTTTCAAGAAGTAGGTTGGGAGAAAATTTTCTCTCGTTGTGCAGGCTATCACGATGGAGTTGATAGAGCTTTTGTGGAGGTTTTTTATGGTCAGTAGGTTAGTTTTGGGGGAATTTTGTTTCCTATCACTGAGGAGTTAATTGCCGAAGTCACCGACCTATCTGGAGATGGAGAAAGAGCCTTCAAAAGTAAATTTTTCACTGCCATTGATGTGCCATTTTTCCTGAAGGATGAATTAAAGGAGATGAGCTAGCTTTCAGGAGTTCAGAGCTCCTGGTTAAAATATGAGTGGAATTTTCTTATATGGATTACCCAACCCTGTTTCACATGTAAAGGATGCTACAATTGGGTGAACCTCTACCATTTCCAGTTCCTAGCTTACATAGCAAGTAAGTTAAGGATAAACACTCCATATTTTCTGTTATAAAGTCTAAACCATACTTCCCCTTTCATGTACTTTGCTTCCCCCTTTCTGTTAGAAGTTCTAATCCCTTACTTCCCCTTTCATGTACTTTGCTATATCTTAAGCTTCTTACTTTGGAGGTTTAGTGATGAAACCCTTAACATGAGGCTTGGGATCTAGTGGAGTTGTCGACTAGAAGGAAACCCATTGGAAGCAAATGGGTGTTCAAGAAGGAGATGAATGTAGAAGGAAAGGTGGAGAAATACAAATTTTAGGTGGTAGAAAAAGGATATTCCCAGGTGTGGGGAATTGATTTGTGTGATATTTTTTCTCATGTTGCCAAGTAAAATTATGTTATATTACTTTTATTTGTTGTTGCTGCTTTTGATTTTGAGGTAGCAAATATTGATGTGAAGATGAAATTTCTTCATGGGGATCAGGAAGAAGAGATATACATGAAGCAACCTAAAGGCTTTGTAGTGGAGGGTAAGAAAGAACTGGTATTCAGGTTAAAAAAGTATTTGTATGGGTTAAAACAGTCACCAACTTATGTGGTATCCGAAATTTCATACATATATACGGGGACTTGGCCTCAATAGAATAAAAACGTATCAATAAGTGTATTTTAAATTAATTTTTTATCGTGTTATTTATTTGGTCTTGTATGTGGATGATATGTTGTTGATTGGAAATGACAAAGAAATTATCTAGGATTTGAAGACCCAATTGTCTTCCAAATTTGACATGAAGGATCTTGGTGCTGAAAACTAATTTTTGGGCATGGAAATCAAATGAAATCGAGAAAAGAGGAAGCTTTGGTTAAACAGGAGGAAGTATGTCAAGACAATACTGCAGAGGTTTAATATGCAGGATAGTAAACCAGTGAATGTTGCTATTCTTATAGGTGTAAAGTTATATTTTGAACAATTTCCTAAAACACAAGAACAGGAAGAGGAAATGTCTCATGTTCCATATGCAAGTGCATTTGGTAGCCTGACGTATGAAATGGTTTGTACTAGACCAGACATTGCAGATGTAGTGGGGGTATTGAGTAGATTTATGTCAAAACTAGGGAAATACCATTTGACAACAATGAAGTGAGTTTTCAGGTTTTTGCGTGGCACCAGTGATTATGGTTTTTGCTACCAAGGAAGACCAGGATTGGACATATTTTTGGAAATCCCTGGCTTTTTTGATGTAGACTGTGATGGAGATCTAGATTAGAGAATATCTACAACTGGGTATGTGTTTAACCTATTTAGAGGGGCAATCAGTTGGATAAGAGAAAGATAGTTTGTAGTGGCTCTTTCAACTACAGAGGCTAAATACATGGAAGGTACTCATGCAAGCAATGAAGCAGTTGGTTGTAGAGATTGTGTTCAAGTATGGTGTTGGTACATCGAATTATAAGGATAAATTATGACAGCGAAAGCAAAATTTTCTTGGCAAGAGTTCTGCTTATCATTTAAAGACAAAGAACATTCATGTTTAGAATCACTTTGTGAGGGATATGGTTGAGGACAAAAAGGTTTTGCTGGTAAAGGTGGACACTTTGAAGAATGTTGGAGATGCATTGACTAAGTCTGTGAGCACTGAGAATTTTGGTTGGTGTAGAGAAAATGTTGAAGTTTGCAACAAGAAACAGTGAAATTGGCATCTGGAAATAGCAAGCAGCACCTACACTAAGTGTGGTATCATGAGGTCCAAGTAGCACCTACACAAAGTGTGGGACCAGGAGGTCCAAGAAGAACCTACACTAGTGTGGGATAAATTTGGTGCACATATATTTTAGTTATCCCTTAATTAATATGGACAATAACATGTAATCTAATCTCAAAATAAATTGTAATAGTTAATTGAGTGTGATAAAATTAGTTAGCTCATGAATTTTGAGTTAGAGGTAGTTGGTGAGGCATGCAGAGTAATTCTAGTTTTAATAGAGTTCGAAGTGCAATGGTGCATTAGTTAATGCATGTTGTAATTAGTTTAACTTGGTTAAGTGATTTAAACTCAGTTGTGCTTGTTGTAACTATTAGATACACTAGTGAGAGATCAAGTGAATTAAATAGTATTTAATTCACAATCAGTGATCTCACATGCAACTGAGGATTTACTATTATTATTTGCATGCATTTCAGTTTGAGTGGAGACCAAGTTGAGATCTAGGTGAAAGGGAAGTGTAACTATCAATTGTGATATTAGCAGGTTACCCAGGTGTAGTTAAAACACCACAAGATGCCCATGATACTCAACGCAGTTGAGGAAGTTTGGAATTCCTAAAGAATATGGATTTCATTCATCAGGGCTTGTGTGTGCAAGGTAGGCTGAAGACATACTGAGAATTGGTTGAGTATTGGCCCATTTTTTTCTGGATCAGTGTGAGACAATTAGCTGAATACATGAGGGCTCTTGTGAGAAGAGTTGTATGTAATTGTTTCATGATTCCTTGTGGAATATAAAATAGAAGATAGTGGGGGTTTTTAGCAGCAATATTTGCTCAGGAAATTATCTGTGTTGTGGTTTGATTGATTCTTCTTTGCTTCATGTGATTGGTGATTGTGTTTTTAATTCTGCAATTGATATGTAGAAGTGATTAAATATTTAACTTTAGTACATTATTAGATCAGATTGAATCCATGATATACATGCTTGTTGTATAATTTCTACATGGTATCATAGCTGCTTTAATTATTTCTAAATGGTATCAAAGCATAGGAAATCACAATTGTGAAGGAGGAGATGAGTTTGTGACTGGATAGAATTCAAATTTGCAGAAAGACTTTCTTGTTACTACAGCTGATTCAGGATCAAAAAGGATTTCAATGTCTTGAGTTTGGAGTATGCACTCGAGGGTAGATATAACTATATTTCTTGAAGAGATAGGATGGAGGCAATAATGTAAGACAATGGCTTGAAGGAATTCATTAACAATGATGTTCCTAAACCCATTGTGGCAGATGCTGCAAATATTGATGCATGGAAAAAGAAAGTGGCAGGGATGAGGAGGATCTTAATAGAGGGAGTACAAGACCACATTGTCTCAAGCCTCCATGGAAAAACAACAAAATATGATATGTGGAAATATTTGACAGATCTATTTCAGAGCATTAGTAACCATAGGAAATTGGCACTGAAGGATGCACTCAGGAATATCAAGATGGAGAAGAACGACACTATTCCAGTATACTTAACAAAGTTTGTCCAATGTCAGGATGAGTTTGGGAGTGTAGGAATTACTGTCTCTAATGATGATTTGGTGAGTCTAGCTCTCCTAGGAATTCCTAAGAGTTGGCATAGTTATCAAGACTCTGTCAATGGAACGACTGTGGTCGGATTTGGTGCAGGAGGATTTTAGAGGGAATACCAGAGATGGATCTTCATTTAAGAATGAAGATGAAGAAGATTGTGATTTAGATGCCAAGGTGAAGAAGGGGAAAGGAAATAAATTACATTCCAAATCTGACACTGGTGATGAAGAAAAGGAGCGTGACATGTCCAGAGTGAAGTGTTTTCACTATCACGAGCATGGAAATTATGGTACAAATTGTCCACAAAATAAGAATAACAAGAAGGCTTCAGGATCTGTAGTTGTTGAGGCTTTGGCCTCATAATTTGAGATTAACTTCTCATTAATCGCATGCATGGTGTCAGATGCATTAGGCTCGGGGTGGCACTTGGATAATGGTGCATCTTTCCACATGATGGGAAACAAAGAACTTTTCAGTAGCTTGGAGGAGAAGGATCTCCAGATGTAGATCAAAATGGGCAACAACGGAAGGTACAATGCTACTAGGATTCATACAGTTACTTTCCAAAGACAATCAGGTAAACCTTTGTTATTAAAATATGTAATGCATGTACCAGGCTTAAAGAAAAATTTAGTTTTAGTTCCAATGTTTGAGGATAGAGGCTATGAGGTTGTTTTCAGTGAAGGAAAAGTTTTCCTGCAACACAAAGCAATAGGAAAATCCAAGAAGATTGGGATTCGTGTGAAGAATCTCTATAGAATTGATGTAGATGCGATTTCTACAGAGCTTCCAACCATTGGGAAGTGTGAGAAATCCATGCAATTGACCCTTGAGGGGACCTGGATTTGTATGTAGGTGAGGAACTCTTGGTTCCAAAGAATGAACCTCAAAATGTGGAGCATCCACATGTAAAGGATCATGGAGTGGCAGAAACCACTCAAATAGATACATTTCGAGCCAGATGGGTAGAGGGAGTACATGCCGCTATACCTCCAAGTGTGAGGTGGGGCGATGTGCAGATTTAATCCCAAGAATAAATTTGGGAAAGATTCATTGAGATGGTGTGTCTCATGGATAAAACCTGGCTACGAGGATACCACAATACAATAGTAGAAAGATCAGTTAGATTGATATAGTTAGATGTCAGGAAGAAAAAAATCAGAGTGACATGTGTCAGGTACTGGAGTGAAGATCAGAGTTGGTAGCAGTATAGAGTGCATGGATGCATATGTCAACAACGCAAAGAGTCCAGTATACATGTGTAGTAGGTACCAGAAGTCAAAAGACTCTAATGACAGATGAATTATACCGATTCAGTTGTTTGGAGGTATTTAGTTTCGAAAGTGTTTCATGAAAATGTTGCATGTGCAAGAAACAATAAAGGAGTGTTTCATGTCACATGCAAGGGTTTCATGTCACATGCATGAGGTTGCATGTTGCATGCATGAGGTGCATGTCGCATCCAAGGACATTCCTCTCTTGTTGAGAGGGAGTGTTGAAGTTCACAACAAGAAATAATGAAATTGGCATTCAGAAACAACAAGCAGCACCTACACTAAGTGTGGGACTAGGAGGTCCAAGCAACACCTACACTAAGTGTGGGACCAAGAGGTCCAAGAAGCACCACTATGGGATAAATTTGGTGTATGTCTATTTTAGCTATCCCTTAATTAAAATGGAAAATAAAATGTAATCTAATCTCAAAATAACTTGTAATAGTTAACTGAGTGTGATAAACTCAGTTAGTTCATGAATTTCGAGTTAGAGGTAGTTAGTGAGGCATGCTGAGTAATTCTAGTTATAATAGAGTTCAAAGTGCAGTGTTGCATTAGTTAATGCAGGTTGTAATCAGTTTAACTTGGTTAAGTGAGTTAAACTCAGTTGTGCTTGTTGTAACTATTAGATACACTAGTGAGAGATCAAGTGAATTAAATAGTATTTAATTCACAATAAGTGATCTCACATGCAATTGAGGATTTACTATTATTATTTGCATGCATTTCAGTTCGAGTGGAGACCCAGTTGAGATCTAGGTGAAAGGGAAGTGTAACTATCAGTTGTGATATTAGCAGGTTACTCAGGTGTAGTTAAAACACCACAAGATGCCCATGATACTCAATGCAGTTGAGGAAGTTTGGAATTCCTAAAGAATATGGATTTAATTCATCAGGGATTGTGTGTGCAAGGTAGGCTGAAGACATACTGAGAATTGGTTGAGTATTGGTCCAATTTTGTCTGGATCAGTGTGAGACAATTAGCTGAATACATGAGGGCTCTTGTGAGAAGAGTTGTATGTAATTGTTTCATGATTCCTTGTGGAATATACAATAGAATATAGTGGGGTTTTGAGTAGCAAGCTTTCCTCGGGAAATTATTTGTGTTGTGGTTTGATTGATTCATCTTTTCTTCATGTGATTGGCGATTGTGTTTTTAATTCCTCAATTGATTTGTAGAAGTGATTCAATATTTAACTTTAGTACATTGTTAGATCGAATTGAATCCATGATATACATGCTTGTTGTATAATTTATATAGAAATAATGGTTGTTGCAAAGTTGGATCAATAACTAAGCTCTCTTTTGACTCTCTTTATGGAAGATAAAACAACAAGTGAGAAAATGTTGGGTGTGTGTTATATTCTTTCCATGACTAGTCGCACGCGTGGGGTGGGGGGGTGTGGTCATATGGTGGGAGATAGCATAACCCCCTTTGTTCGCTGTACTGGGCACAACAAGGGGGTCACATGGGGGGCGGTATCCTCCCCTATCGGGGTGTTTGTAGGGTAGAAATAGCCCCGCTAGAAAGGGTCTGAGGCAGTGCCTTGGGGATTTTTTTTTTTAACCCTATAATAGGTGGGAAGACCTAACTATGGTTTTGTGCATGGGTTTTGCACATGATTTTGGGCATGATGGTTTTCTGCCCATGGTATTGTAGAAAATTATATAACATGCATGTATATCTTGGATTCACCTGATCTAACAATGTACTAAAGTTAAATACTAAATTGCTTCTAAAAATATTTTACGGAATTAAAAAACACAATCGCTAATCACATGAAGTAAAGAAGAATCAAATCACACACAACGCATATAAATTCCTGGGGAAATATTTTTTTATCAAAACCATACTATCTTCTATTGTATATTAAACATGGATCATGAACCAATTACATACAAAAATCTTCTCACAAGATCCCTCCAGTACTTAGCTAATTGTCTCACATTGTCATGAACAAAACTGACCAACACATAGCCAATTCTCAACCTCTAGATAGCATGCCTTGCTTGCGCAATCCCTAATGAATGAAATCCCTAAAATATAGGAATTATGGCCTTCCTTGACTACTCAATTATTATGGGCACTCCAATGGTTGTTTTGTTTCATGTGTGCAACCCAATAATCCTACAACTTATAGTCAACTTCCCTTTCACCTAGATCTCAACTAGGTATCCACTGGATCTGACATGCATGTAGCTAATAATAGTAAATCCTCAGTTGTATATGAGATCACTAATTTTGAATTAAATAATATTTAATTCACTTGATCTCTAACTAGTGTATCAAATAGTTACAACTAACACAACTGATTTTAACTCACTTAACTGAGTTAAACTTATTACAACCTACATGAACTAATGCACCACTGCACTTCGAACTCTGTTACAAATAGAATACTCTGCAAGCCTTATGATTTAGATTTATGTAGGAACGAAATATAATACACATATAACCATAAATACAAATATGTAGTGGAAATAACACTTCATTTCATTAATATCAAAGAATTGAAATTTGCTTACAGGCATAATGGAAATAAACTAGCTAAGGCACTGGTAGCCTACCTCTAAGAAGATATGTGGTGGTTATAGGCCTCTAAAATCTGTGTTAAAATGAGGCTCGAAGAACTATATATTATTGAGAAACAATGGAAAACCCTTAACATCCAAAAACCTAACCCTAGGAGATGAAACACTAGATTATGGGCCCCGTTGGGGTAAATTGGTACATCAATTTCCTGAGGTTGTAACTTTGGCATATTATCTCCGTTTGACACACATGATACATCGTTAGAAAGATATATCCAAGGAATACAAAACTCGACCCCAAGTGTATATTCCACTAACAAAATCATATTTTTCGGATAAAAAATGCCCAGAAAACGTCATTTAGTGCCTCAAAATAGCTCCGGAAGTTCAAGATGCGAAAAACTTATAAAAATAGTAAGTTGTGCCAAAACTAAAAAATTGAAAGAGAAAATGATGGGGCCCCAAGTGGAATAGGTGGGTGGCCACCAATATCCACCTGGATCATTCCTCCCCCCTTAGGAAGAAACGGTCCCCATTTCATTGAGTTCCTCCATGAGATTTGGAAACTTCTACTAAACTTGGTCCCTGGTGAACCACTTGCCTTAGTGCAGGTGTTGGCCAGCTTTGAAAACCTGATACAGTTGGATCTTCTATTGGCGAGTGTTCTTGATTTGCATATCCATGATACAATATGTTGTGGCCTAGTCCATGCAGTCCGGGTTTAATTCTGTTGGTGTGAGTTGTTCTGCAATGTTAGAGGTGTCCAGTAGAGGTGGGAAGTAGGGACGAAGGTAGTGCACATTGAATATTGGGTGCAAACCAAGGAATGGTGGAATACTGAAATCGAAGGCATTGTTCCCTACAACCTTGGTGATGGTGTACGACCCATATCAGATCAGGTGAAGCTTGCGGTGGGGTCCAATGAGGTGCTCCTTCTGCAAATGTAGCCAGACTTTTTCGCCCATCTGGAAGTTATATGGCACCCGATGTTGATCATGTCATTGCTTGTAATTAGCATTGGCTCTATCCAAAATGTCATGAACCTATTGTTGGATGTGCTAAATTCACTCAATGAAGATGTTCACTTTGTCAGCTTCAGACTGGACATGAGCCGAATCAACCTAAGTAGCCGCAAATGGCATGGCTACGTCAATGGGAAATAGTGGTTGGAATCCCAAGCCCACCTGAAAGGGGCTGTGGTCAGTTGAGCTATGGAGAGCCCAGTTATAACTGTGTTTTACATAGGGGAGGCTCTCATCCCATGTGCGTGGATGCTTTGAATTGTACATGCACATAATGTGTACAATCATCCTATTGATGACCTCTGTCTGGCCATCCATTTGGGGATGGAAAGCTGTCCAGCATTGACCAGAGGTTGGACCCAAATGTGCTGAGTAACCTTTTGTCCCGATCTAAGATGATATACTATCGGATCCTAAAGTGCACCCACACTTGTTCAAAGAGGAGTTTAGCAGTGGCTTCTATTGTGATATTCTTCTTATAGGCCACCATAAGGGCCATCTTCGAGAATCTGTCGACGACCACAAAAACACAGTTGTTTCCATGCTTTGTAGAAGGAATTCCCGACATGTAATCCATGGAGATGGATTGCCAAGGTCGACTAGGGGTAGGTAGCAGAGTATAGAGGCCTTGCATCTTGATGGTCAGTTTGGCAATGGCACAAGCAGTGTAGGATTTGACGTACTTCCTGACATCTTGTTGAAGGTTCGGCCAGTAGAAATACTTCTACAGTACTGCCACTATTTTCTCAACCCTGACATTCTTAGCAACTCGACTGTAATGTGCTTCCCATATCATGTTGGCATGCTCGCTTGAAGGAACACAAAGGTGTCCCAGGTGACATAACAATGCATATTGAAGGTGAAAATTTGGATCTTGCGTATCGCCCAAGAGTGCTTTGTATGTGTGATTGGATTCTGGATTGCTCTTGTAGAGAAGCGGCCAATCATAAGTCTTGTGCCCACAAGAGTTGATAATGGTGGTTAGCACTACGATTTGTGGTAGGTTGAGGCAGTCTGCAACATTATTGGTGCTACCCTTCTTGTACTTGATGTTCAAATGAAAATGTTGCAAATATGTGGACCACTTCTGATGGTGATCGTTATGCAACTTCCCTTGTGTTTGTATGAACTGCAGGGGTCAATGGTATGTGTGGATGATTGTTTCCTTCCCCAAAATGTAATGCTTCCATTGTTGATAAGCCTACACAATGGAATGCATTTATTTGTCATAAGTGGGATACTTGCGGACTATCTCAGGCAATGTCTCACTGTGATATGCCATTGGATGCCCTTGTTGAGTAAGAACTGCCCCAATAGCATAGTCAGAGGCATCCGTCTCGATCTCAAATGGTTGTTGCAAGTCTAGTAATGTGAACACTGGGGCAAAATAGAGGCAATGTTTCAATTCTGCGAACACCTTCTATTGAGATTCTGACCAAAATAATTTTTCTTTCGCTCCTCCCTTGGTGACTTGACTCAAGGGCCAAGTGATATGAGAGAATCCCAACACAAACCTGTGGAAGAAATTAGAAAGATGCAGAAAGCTATGAAGCTCTGTTAGAGTAGTTGGGGCTGGCCAATGCTGAATGACTTGGATCTTGGTTGGATCGACATGCAGCCCCCTTTCATCAATAATGTATCCCAGATATTGAACCTGTGTCATGCCAAAAATGCGATTCTCCAAATTGGCACACAACTTGTGTTTCCACAGTGTTTGGAGGAATTTTCGGATGTGCTCGAGGTGCTCTTTCCAAGTCTGGCTGAAGATCATAATATCATCCAAGTACACCACTACAAATGAGTTGGTGAATGGCCGCAAGATGTCATCGATCAACCTCATGAAGGTTGTGGGAGAATTTGTCAACTTGAAAGGCATGCCAGCCATTCGAAAAGGCCCTCCTTGGCTTTGAAGGCAGTCTTCCACACATCAGAGGGTTCGATTGGTACTTGGTGATACCCAGACTTCAAGTGGATCTTGTTGAAATATTTTTCCCCTTTGAGTTGGTCCAGAAGGTCATCAATCCATGGGATTAGGTACCTATTCTAGAAATTGATCTTGTTCAGCACCCGATAGTCAATACATAGTCTCCAAGTCCCATCCTTATTTTGTACCAACACGATCGGGCTCCCACAAGGCAAAGAAATCGGCTGGATGTGACCATTCTGTAGCAGATCCTGAATCTTCCTCTTCATTTGATAGTTCCCCATAACAGAGCGGTGATAGAACGGTCCATTGGGTAGCGGTGCACCTGGGGTCAAATCAATGGGTTGCTTGACCTAACAGTGTAGAGGCACCCATGTGGGTGAGGTGAAGATGTCCCCGTACTTATCCAAAACCTTGTCCATTTGTTGTTGTCATGCAGAGGAGCCCTGTCTGGAGGTTGTGGCCATAGTCTTCTTCTTGCCCTAGGGGCGGAACATCAGGAAAAAAATTTCCTAGTTTTGGAAATGAGCTTACTACATTGTTTTGTAGTAACCAAAGAGATATCGATAGGCGGTGGTACCTTTGGTATCCTGTAAACTTTATTTACCAAAGTAAAAATAACAACACGGGGTCAGGACTCATACACAACAAGTCACTTCCACAAGTATGGTTGGCCTAATAATCCATCACAAACATGAAGAGGAGAAATGTCACATAACACATTATTTTTGAAGGGCTTGATGATGTAGGGAAGGCGGCATTGTTGGCTGATGCAGAGATCCCGTCCTTGGAGAAGCCATTCGATGGTGTATGGTTGTGGGTGTGCTATGGTCAACAAGCCCAACTACTTCACAATTTATGCTAAAATGAGGTTCTTTTGGCTCCCATTGTCGACAATGAACTATAGCGGGGAACCCTTTACCCACATCTTGGAGTGGAAGAGACACTCCTCCTCCTCTGGATCTTACCGTTCCTCCTTCTATATCTTCGCAGTGGAAACAGTGGCGTTCAGCTCTACATTAACAATATTTTTCCCTTTTTCATTCCCCTTTTCAGGTTCTGATTTAGAGTCGAAACATGCATATGATTCAGAAGCCCTCATCTCAGCCAACAGTGATTGATTGGCTCGACACTTGTGTTGTGAGTGGAGCTCTTATGGAACTCACACGACTTTCCCGTGTCTTTCTTTGGCCTCACGATGTTTTTCATTGAATGAAACTTTGAGAGGTTGTCTTGGGTCTCCATGCCTTGGATTTTTCCTTTGTTCTATGGTTTGGGGGCAACTTGCCCTTGCTTTTGATTCCCAGATCCAAAGTCTCACTTCTTCTGTTTGAATTTATGCTCAATCTTGGCAGCATACCGATATGTCGTACCAAGCGAGGAGATGTCAAGTAACTCCATTTCCTCCTGAATATATCTATGTAGAAAACTGTGATACTTTAGCACCAAATATTTCTCCAAATATTTGATACCCAACTTTGTGCACAAGGTATGAAACAGATTCGTCAACTCATGCACATCTTGATCCCTTTGTTGATGCAATGTGGTCCATTTTATGTAATTTTTGTCGTAGCTACCCACATGATAGTATTGTTCCTTTATGGCATCTTAGAAATAATTCCAAGTGCGTATGACTGAGAATAGAGAGGGTTTTGTCTCGTCCTTTTTCTCATAATAGGTTTCCCAGTAGTCTTTGACATGGGGGGTATATTTGAAGAGTGAAAAAAGAATATTCTCATGGTCGGAAAAGTCATGCACCAGGAAATATCCTTCTAACAGATTCAACCATATATCTACAACATCTGCATCTATTTTACCTTCAAATATGGGAATGTAAAAGTTTACTTGTACCTTAAAGGGAGTTGCACCTCCAGAGTGGCTACTGGATACAGATGCGCCGCCAGTGGGCAGTCGTTGAAGGATCTGATCAAAGTTATCCATCATCGCGTTCCTTTGTTTTTCAAGGGCCTCCTCGAGCAATATTTTGATAGGATCTCCTACTCCGTCATCTTTCTTTTCATCCCCCCATGGACGGCCATCGGGGTTTGTGAGGCTGATCTTGCAAAGGTTCAACCAGATCGAGCCCTAACTCCTTATACCCTGACCTCGTTGGGGAGATGCAAAGAAGGATCGAGAAAAATTAGACCACTCTAATACCATTGATCTAGATTTATGCAGGAACGCAATAAAATACACATATAATCATAAATACAAAGATTCAGTGGAAATAACACTTCATTTCATTAATATCAAACAACTAAAATTTTCTTACAGACAGAATGGAAATAAACTAGATAGGGTGTTGGTGGCTTATCTCTAAGAAGAGATGTGGTGGCTACATGCCTCTTAACTCTATGTTACAATGAGTCTTGAAGGCCTATATTATTGAGAAATAATGGAAAATCTTAAACATCCAAAAACATAACCCTAGGAGATGAAACACTAGACTATGGGCCCCGTTGGGGTAAATTGGTACATCAATTTCCCGGGGTCGTAACTTTGGCATACTATCTTCGTTTGACGCAAACGATATATCGTTAGAAATATCTATCCAAGGAATACAACTCTCAACTGCGAATGTAGATTCAGGATCAAAATAATATTAGTCGAACAAACGATGCCCAAAAAACGCCGTTTAGGGCCTCAAAACGGCTTCGGAAGTTCAAGACCCGAAAAAATGCTAAAAATAGTAAGTTGTACCGAAACTGAAAAACTGGAAGAGACAATGGTGGGGCCCCAAGTGGACTAGGCGGGTGGCCACCAGTATCCACCTGGATCACCTCACCAACTATCCTCAATTCAAAATTCATGAGTTAAATGAGTTTATCACACTTAGTTAACTATTACAAGTTATCATTGAGAATAGATTACAATTTATTGTCCATATTAATTAAGGGATAACTAAAATAGACATGCAGCCAAAAATAGCACTATGGGCCCCACCCTAGTGTAGGTTCTTAATGCACTAGCCGTGGGTGCTGAAATTTTCTTGTTGAATCTCAACACTCTCTCTCAACAAGAAAGGGATTATCCTTCACCCTGATCCTATCTCTATGGTATTAGAATTTTTTCCTGGTGAGCACTTTCGTTAAAATATCTACATCATGATCTTCCATGGGAATGTACTAAAGCAACATTATCCTTCTCTGCACACAATCTCTGAGATGATGGTACCAGATATGTATAGGCTTGGGCCTATCATGAAACACAAGATTAATCGAGAGTTTAATGCAACTCTGATTATCACAATGAATCACTGTCGGATCCATCTGAGAACCAAGCAAATCAACCAAGATCTTTCTCATCCAGATAGCCTCACATGCAGCTTGACTTGCTGCCATGTAATCTACTTCCACTGAATTGAGTGCCATAGATCGTTGTTTCATGTTGTACTAGGAAATTGCTGTTGATTATATGCTAAAAATCCCTCCTAATGTGCTTAAACTGTTTGATGGACTGCCCGCCCAATTTGCATCTGTGAAGCCTTGCAGCTTCACTCCCTATGTCCATATGTACCATATACCATACTCTGATGTGCCCCTCAGGTATCTCAAGACATGCTTCCCTTCATTCCAAAAGAGCTTGGTAGGCTTAAACATAGCTTGAATTAGCTGGTTAATTGCATAGAAAATGTTTGGTCTGGTGTTCATTAGATACATCAATGAACCAACTAACTACCTATAAAGAGTAGCATCCACTACCTCTCCAGAAGTAGCATCCTCTCTCCGCCAATTTCCTAGAAGACACTACAAGGAAAAGACCCTCTAGTAGAGGTTATAAAGGAGGTTTTTAGTGTTATAAAATTGGCCAAAATTATCAAAAAAACATTTTCTACAACATCCATTTATGATTACCGAGGTTTTGGTAGAGCTTTTAACAGAAATTCAACACAACTAAAAAAATTCGGCGGCCGGAGGTTATTACGGATGCTTTTTTCATCAGTGCGCTACTAAGGTGTCAACACACCGGTGCGTGTCATCTAGAAGATGGCCTGGGGCGGTCGAAGGTGTATGCACCGGGATGTCAAGGTATAAAACCGCACCAGGCGCAGTGTTGGTGATACAATGCATGAGGCCATTCTAATTGGTCTTGGGATTTGTGCAGTGCCCATAGGTCGTCTCAACGCACTGGTACGTAGACTTATAAAAATGCACTAGTGCATAGTATCAGACAAACACAACGATATTTATAATTGGTATTAGTATTTGGGTGGTGCCCATAGGTCGTACAAATGCACCAGTGCATAGTCTCACATAAACACACCAGTGCGCAGTATCACACAAACACACCGAGATTTATAATTGGTATTGGTATTTGTTCGGTGCCCATAGGTCGTAGAAATGCACTAGTGCATTGTATCATACAAACGCACTGGTGTATAGTAACTAACATGCATCAGTGTTCATTTTTTATTTTTTATAAACATCGACCTGTGATAGTGCAATTATTGTGATTTTTTAAAATTCATTATTCATCAAAAGTCGACACATCTTATAACAATATTCATATTAATTAAATTTTTATTAATGCATTTGAATGCTATGTTTGGATTAATTTCTTATATCATATCATAATTATTGTGATTTTTTAAAATTAATTATTCATCAAAATTCGACACATATATATATTATAACAATATTCATATGAATTAATTTTTTATTAATGCATTTGAATGTGATGTTTGGATTAATTTGTTATATCATATCATCAAACTTCACATCTTTTCATTATAATATTTAATCATCCATAAATTTAATCAACGATGTTACATTTCACAGTGACAATGGAGAATGCAATAGAATAAATTAAAACATATATATATATATATATATATATATAAGACAATCTTTGTCATACAAAATGGGACAGTTATCGGTATCCCTTTGTCTTTAAATTGGGACACTATGTCCATTACATTAAAAAAATGTCTGATTTCACAGACAAATATTTCAAAAAATACAACACCTTTCTTTGATATCCAAACATAGTCATCATCATTATTTGCTTGAACTACTGTCACTGCTACAACTACTTCCATGACTTGGGTTATTTTGAGGAATGTTTTGTTCACGGTGTTGATTGTTTTCTTCTTCTTCACCTTCCATCTACAAACATAAAAATAAACTATAAGGAGTGTATATACATTGGTGAGAATAATGAAAATTACAATATTAAATAATATACATCAATGTAAATCGAAAATAAATGACGCACCATATCAACAATTGACTCATGAACTATACACATTCTTTCAAAACCATGTAGTATGCCATCTTTCAAGATTTCATCTATTGGCACAGTTCCATACTTTGTTTCATGCAAGTTTTATACCCCATAACAAATCATATATTTAATATAAAATATTTTTTTGTTCTATTAATTATAGATGGAGCTAAGTAAAACAAGATCGATAGATGCTTACAAATTCCACAATTAATTTCTGATATACCAACATATACTCACAACCCATATTTAACCCAATCTCAATCAATTTGTCTGATGGTTATTCTTTGTATGTTAGCATCTGTTTGAATACATTCAATGATGATTTTTGTAAAACAACTTAAAAAATAAAAAAAATAAAATCTAGTTAAGTTGTTATAAGGAAGTAACAATTACTCACAAACTTAGATATCAACACTTTTCTTCCTTGTCTTCCTTTTTATGTGTTGAATGGGTTCCATTTTGTTTTCTTTCCTGCAAGAAATTACTTGAAAATTAATATTTAATGCTAAATTGTTTATTTATTGTACCTAATGATTGAAAAATTCCATGATTACATATAACATTTGAAGCAAGTTGTTGTTGAGATGACTCCTCCCACGATGCAATTTTGTCCATTTCTTTGACCATATCCTTGTACACCTTTCTGGACATTCTTACTAGCATATTTCTGATATCAGCTCGTTCATCTTTTGAGATTTTCATAATCCTCCTAAAAACGTAACATGGAAATAAACAATTTAATTCTTAGATTTATATATGAAAAGTAAATATAACAAAAGTGATATTTATAAATAATTCTAGACAAAAATTTAAAGGAATATTACTTTTTCATTCCTTATTTTTTTTGTTGTACTTTTTTGCTATTAAAAGTCTGACATGTCTCATTGACCAATTCTATGGGAACTCTTCCTGTAGTTTAGATAAAATTTGGTTCTTGGAATCATTAGGTTTATTTTTGTATTGTAAGTGGAAATAACGTCTATACATTCGTTCCACTAGATCCCTCAGACTTTTGTAAAAGCTTTCCCCCCTTTCGTTAACCTCCAACACCACTCCAGATGAGCTAAGGAGCAATTCATTTTCATTTGCATGTTCTATATTTTTTCTTTTCTTAGAACAAAATTCCTTTTCTGAATTGTTGGTCCTTGTAGAACATTAAAAAGATGTGAATTAATAGATTGTTTGACATATGTTATCTAATAATTTTAAGTATATTATTAATGAAAATTAAAAAAAGAAACTCATATTGTGTTATGAAACCAGCTCCAAAAATAGAAGAAAAGAGAGATCAACACATTAGAAATAATCCACTTTGACAGGGCAACCTCCAATACATTACATAAATGAACAACTATTGGATGATAAAAATGACAAAACCTCCTTCTATATATAGGGGTCCATGGGATCACAATATAATCCTAGCTGACCTAACAATAATAATGTAAGGGAGCAATAATAACAATATGGGGGTTACAGGGGCACAACAATAACAATAAGGGGGCTACACCAATAAAAATAAGGGACTACACTAGTAATATGGGGTCCTAACATGCCCCTCTCCTTCAAAAAAGTGTTGTCCTCAATGCTTGAGTAGCTCTGGATGCTTCTGTATAAAATTCTCATCCTCCCATGTAGAATCTTCAGGGGGTAAATTCTTCCACTTGATGAGATACTTTGAAATTGATAAATTTTGTAGCTGTTTAGTTCTTGTTTCCGTGATTGTTTTAGGTTCTAGTATGATTTTTCCTTCCTCATCAAGTTTTGGCAATATTATTTGAACTGGAATTTTGTCACCTATAAACTTGTTTAAGCATGAAACATGGAAAATTGGATGCACTCATGAAGAAGAAGGAAGCTCCAATTTGTATGCCATAGTACCAATATTTTGCAACACCTTGTAAGGACCATAGTATTTTGGCGATAATTTATTATCCTTCTTAGCTTGCTTGTGGGACATTTGTTTGTATGGTTGTAGCCGTAAAAATACCTAGTCTCCTACATCAAAAATTCTCTCGCTATGATGTTGATCTGCCTATTGTTTCATTCAATTTTGTGCCAAATTGAGGTTATCCTTTAAGAGTTGGAGAAATTGTTATTGATGCTCGATGTGATCTTCCACTTCTTGCACCCTAGAATTTTCTCTTAAAGATGATGTGATGGATGGTGGATGATACCCATAAAGTTCCATAAATGGGGTCATTTTTGCTGCAGTATGGAAGGTAGTGTTATACCACCATTCCGCCAGAGGTAACCACTTGACCCATTGTGTTTTTTTATCAGATAAAAAATATATATATATATCCTTCCAAACATTTTTTCACTATCTCAGTTTGACCATCAGATTGAGGATGATAAGATGAGTTATGAGCTAGTTGAGTACCTAAACAAGAAAATAATTCCGTCCAAAACTTTCCAGCAAAAAATGGGATCTCTACCGCTTACCATAATCTTTGGGTTTCCATTTAGCTTTTGAATTGTTTCTATAAATGCAGTAGAAACTATAATTGCTTTAAATGGATGAGATAATGCACAAAAGTGTGCAGACTTGGTAAGTCTATCAACTACCACCATGATGACACTCCTTCCTTTGGAATTAGGTAAACTTGTGATAAAATCCATTGAAATCTCCTCCCAATGTTGACTTGGAATGGATAAAGGCTGTAGAAGACCTGGGGTCTTAATTGTCTCAACTTTATTTGTTGGAAAACCAAACATTCTACCACAAACTTTTGAAAATCAGATTTAAGGCCATCCCAAAAAACATTATTTCTTCACCTTGTGGTAAGTTTTTAAAAATACTGAGTGTCCTCCTAAAGGAGAAGTGTGAAATTCCAAAAGAATATTTTGTTTTATTTGGAAATTATTACAAAGATATAAGTGGTCTTTGTACCATAAGGAATAATTTTTCCAACTAAATGTATCAGATGTACTAGGATCTTGCTTCAAATTTTGAATGATTGTCCACACTTCTTCATCCTTCTTCCATTCATCTCTTGCTTTAGTTATCCAATCTAGTTGGATAATAGAAATTGCACAAAGAAATGCTTTGACCTCTTCAACCTTCCTTGAGAGTGCATCTCTAACAACATTTAGCTTCCCTATTTTGTAGACGATTTCAACTTCATAACCCAACATCTTCGTGACCCATTTTTGTTGCTCTTTTGTAGATATTATTTGTTACAAAATGTGCTTAAGACTATCATGATCAGTTTTTAACTTGAAGTGTCTTCCCATTAGGTAAAGTCACCATTTCTTTAGTGCATGTAGTATTGGCAAAATTTCCTTCTCATAAATAGCTTTCTGTAAATACTTTACTTTGATTGTGTTATCACTATAATTTTTTTTAAAAAAATACATGGCATGTCAACTCTGTTTTGATCATGATCTAAATAGTTTAGAAAGTCATTTTAGTATGGTCAAGGGTATGTCATAGTTTTGGAGGTTAGTGTTCACCATCAAAATTCAAAAAGTATTTTTAGGGTCATTCCATAGTTAAAAAGTTCACATTTTTCATTCAAGGGTCATCTAAGTAGGTTTTAGGTTGATTTTCTACAATTATCTACAAATCCATAGTTTCGTAGTACCGTTAGTTCAAAAAATGAGTTTTTTGCTATGAAAGCACTGCTACTTTCATAGCACAAATTGCAAAATCTACATTGTGAGCACTACGAAAGCGTGGTTTCGTAGCTATCGTGTCAAATAAGTTGGGATTTTTCAGTTTCAGTTGGGGAATGACATGATAGGAGTATGTTTAGTAAGTTAATTAAAATATTAGTTGTACCCACTTGTCCTAGAGTCATCATATTCATGATAAGGTATCAATTAAACATCATTTGGTCATGAAGTGACATCTCTAATTCAAATTTTTTGCCTAATTGAGTCCTTCCTGTTTCATTCACCTTCACATATGTTGTCCAAGCTCTGAAATAGTAAGGATAAGTTTATGGTTTTTCTATCCAAAGACAACTCTCATCAAATCAAGCGAGGATGATTCATCAAATCAAGTGAGGTTGTTCATCTAGTCAAGAGAGGCTGCTTTACAAGTTTTAAAGAAACCAACAGGTTTTCTACAGGAAAAATGGAAGAGGAAAAGAAGATCCACAGAGGGGGAAATTATCTAAGATACGAACCTGAGAATGCAAATGCTGTTATGGAGGATCAAATGGTAATGGAGGCTTTTAGCAAGGCTGGCTGTCTCAAATTTTGTGAAAATATACAGGGTTGCCATACTCAAGTGTCCAAAGAGTTTACTCTACATTTCAGTGGAACCACTACCAAAGTTGGAATGATAAACATGCCAATGACACCTGAGATCATAGCTGCTGTGACAAAGATAACAAGGGGACAAAAATCTTGGTTTAGAAGTTTTAGGTTTGACATGGAGCCATGCAAGGAGTTTATGAAACCGAAATTTGTAGACATGAACTTGAACAATGCAATACCCAGGAGCTGTATCAAGGATAACTATGCAAAGCTGCTATTCAACATCCAAAGATATTTCACATGTGAAGGTAGGTACCATAAATTATACACTTATCATTTTAAACTGCCATTGCATTTCGTAGGAATGATATCATTAGATTTACCATTTTACTTGCATAGAAGCCTTTCCAAAATGGCTGAAAAAGTCCAAGATAAATCTGATGGTTGTGAAACATCTCTGTTTCATCCTGGTTTGATTAAGTTAATGGTTGTAAATGAGCTATAGAAAATAAATAGAGATTGGTCTTCCTTTTTATTTATGAGTGGATTTGAAATGGAAGCCCTAACCCCAGATAGAAACCCTAAGATCAAGGGAAATTCTTCACCACGAGTAGCAGAATCCAGTCAGCTAGTGGTTACCAAATATAACAGGTTTGTGAAGTTGAAACCAAGGAAATAGGTTGAAGATAGAATTGAGAAAGAATCAGTGCTTGTTGCGAAAACCCCATCACCTAAAAACAAAAAATAGAAAAGGTCAAAGAAACAAAACAAAAATAGGTGGCGAGTAAGAAGGAGAGTCAGAGAAAGACAAGAAGTCAAGTATTAGCATCAAAGGGAAAAGCAATTGTTTCAATTGTAGAGGAAAGCATAATGATGAAAGGAAAATTGGATGATATACTGCATGCAATATACATAGAAGAATCACCCATTTTGCAGGCAGATTTCATTGAAGTAAATGAAGCTAAACAAAGAAAATTCAAATCCGCAAAGAAATTGGATTTTGAAGGTGAGAATGCAGCTTTTGTTTTTCAAGCTAGGAAACCTCTAACCATACATGAAAAGAAACTCCAAGAAAGCATTAAATATTTCCAAGTAACTATTGAAGCAGCCAAAGCCCCTGGTAAGGTGATTGATCTCTCATCTCCTATAGTGGAGCATGCAGTCAACAAGGTAGAGAAGGGAAAATAACACATGTCAGAGTGTCAACTGTTGAAAGAAAGGTTGAAGATAGAAAATCAAGAAATGGAAATGATGAGAAAGAGGGAAAGACATCACAACATTGAAAAGACATAATTCAAGAGGTTGAAGGCTGTTTGGGAAGGTCAAACATTTGCTAGGTCAGAGATCCCAAGCAGTGCCCAGTAGTTCTTTACATGGACAGTTCCAACTATTAAAGAAGCAAGTTTTGTTAGAGTGATCAAAACTCATTTGAGAGAAAGTAATAGGAAGCTAAGAATCCAAGTGAAGGATTTTGAGCTACAATTAAAACAATCTCAAGATGAACTAAAATGCAGAGGTACAAAATGACAAAGTCAAAAAAAAATCTAAATGGAAAATGAGGATCAAATTTTGTGAAGATTATGTTTTTAGTTCAAATATCTAATGGTTTTGATGAAGCCAATGATTTTCTGAAGCTGTGGTACCTTTTTTTTTTTAAATTTTGTGAAAAACTGGTAAAAACTACTTGCATAGCAGTTTCATAGCCCTTGTAGTGCAAAAAGGGTGAAAAGCACTACGAAACTGCTAGAGCAGCTTTTTCACCCTTTTTCTTATCAAATTTTGGAGGGAAGACCATGAATTTTTATTTGACATCCCTAAGGAAGATATATCAAGTGAATATAAAAGTAAATATAAAGGAAAGGAAGTTAAATTTTGAAGGAAAATGGTAAAAAATACCACGCTATGAAAAGCGCTACGAAACGGTGCTGCTTTCATAGCGTAGGTTTGTTTTCATGGTTTTGAGAAGTTCAAGGTGGTTTCGCACAGCCGACATGAAGGGATGACTTGGGACATATGTCAATAATGTTCCAAAAATCAATTAGCCTCGAGGTTATTAGTTGGAAGTGGTCAAAATATCTCAAGAAACTAAAGGGATCCTAAGCCTAAAAACAGGGGAGCAGTTTCCTAGATTACAAGGGATCAACATCATCAACATTATGGCTATAAAAAGTTGAAACTCATCATCAGTATTTGAATTAATGGAATCATAGGTGGCAAATAATGTATTTAATTTTAGATGAAGCTGTTTTGAGTAGAACCAAAAGAGTTCTATTTCTATTTGTAATAGGACTCTATGTTAGTTTTACAGTTGTGTTTGTAATAAATACCATGTTTGATAGTTATAATAGGTGTCAAAGCATGGGAATTCGATGTATATAGTTATGGAGAAGCTTATCTCATGATTTAAGGGATCTATAAAATATCAAGAATTTGAAATACAAAGGGTTGGACATTTGTTAGCAAAAAGACTTTGTTTTATGTAAGTGATTGTTTTCAGCCTAATACAGAATTTCTGCTTAGACAACTCAAGATTCATAAGGAGTTCTTGCATGTTCTTGTTCTAATGGCATCTTTTAAATATTATATTGCAGCAGTGTTTTCTTATGTTACTCAGAATTCATCAATGATGCTCTAACTTCCTTCATATACAAACTGACTGTGTGTTTCACTATTCTACATATTTATTCCTTGACTTGAACTCTGATATGCCTTGAATTCCATGCTAGGTAGATTATATTTGTTTTTCTAAAGCTATAATGACTCCATAAGCCCAATGTACACTTGATAATGTGATTTACAACAAGTTTACATCATTTATCTGTTTTTATCTCATATAGAGTTAACCATATACATATTTATCAAAAAATCATAATCCCTTGAGAGAACCCTCTCAAGTTGAGGCTAAGCCTCAACCGAAAGATTGGTTTGAAATAGTTGCACAAGATTGGTTTGATGAGTAGCTTATCAGGTCTAATTTTGTGATAACTTTTTGGTGTGTCTGTTGGGAGCGTGAAGACTATACTTTCCCAAGATTTTGAAGCTAAACTTCTGAAGGTAGCAGGAGCTTAGGAAGCTTTCCGAGGCTGCATCTACCTTGGTGACTCCATTTAAAGTTTATATGTTCAAAGTTGGCTTCGAGAAGGAGATACACGAGGAGTAATCCTGACCCAGATCCACCTACCATCGTGGACAATCCAAACACCATTTCAAGAGGCAGTCAAGGCATTTCTGAAATATCAGGTACTCCATCTCATTTGAAATCCTTGTCCTCTGAAATATCAAGACGTCCTGAAGACAAAAGAGTTGATGATAAAATTAATGAGGTTTTGTTTAGATTAGAAAATTAAAAGGAGCTAATTGAAATTATCTTAGACTTACATAAGAGAGGAATTGACACCTCAGCTCTAGTAACACAAGAATACAAAGAGGAATTCTAGGAAGCTGTCACTTCAGAATTGTTGTTGGAAAGAGAGTCTCTAGAAAAATTAAAGGAGCTTGATCCTTTTGAGGTATTGTTGAAAAGTAAAGCTGGTTTACCTCTTACCAACTGGAGCTCAATTTTTAGTGGCCTACAAAGACCAAGCAATCCTCCTCATATTATTTTATCATCTAATGTTTCTTCCTTTCATTAAATTATCACAATACCTATGACCATGGCTGGAAATCCACCTGTTGTGCTTACTAGATACGCCCCTCTTGTCCTTCCTGATGTATTACATGATCTCCCTAGTAAATATGCTGCTAGAATTAAAACATGGGGAAGTGATGAAGACATTACAGTAGAGGATCATGTAGATCAATTTAATGACTTTATAGATAGGTAGGAGGTTGATCATGAAGATGTTAAATTGAGATTTTTCGCTCAGTTTTTTACTGGTGAGGTTAGGAAATGGTATAAATTTCTTGCCCCTGGAAGTATTCATAATTGGAATGAATTTGAAGATGTTTTCCTAAGAAAATGGGGAATAGAACTAATCCAGTACAAGCTCTTACTGAATATAGTACTTTGAAAAGAGTTGCTGATGAAATTGTCCAATTTTTTTTAAAAAGGTATAATAAAGTGTTAGATTCTATTCCTTCTCATTTGAAACCACCAGAAGCTTTAGCTCAAATGAGGTATGTTGAAGATTTTGACTATGATTTTTCCATACTACTGAGAGAAAGAGAAAATCCTACACTTGCTGAAATGAAAAATGATGCTGTGAAGGTGGAGGTTAATTTGATAGCAACTAAAAAGTCAAAAATGGGTAAGGGTAAGTTGAAAGAAGAGGAGAAACCTTCATCTTCTACCTCTCAAGACAAATTGGATTCAATGATGAAAACAATGGAAAAATTGATGGATAGATTAGCCCTTGGAAATACCTCTACTCCTCCTGCACAAAATGAACCTCAATTTAGAAACCCTCAGTTTAGGAGACCTCATAATCAGCAAAGACCAAGGGAGAATAGAAATCAACAGCCTGATCCTGCAGTGAGACCTCCATTTCAGAAAAATTTGGTTGATGAAGAATATGACCCTGAAGAACCTGAGTCTATTAATTGTTTTGATGAAGAAATGTCAGGAATTTTCTTGACTAAGGAATAAAATGATCAATTAGATCAAAAAAATCATGAAGAAGAAACATCAGACTATCTAAAGGGGTATCAACATGCCATTTTTGAGAAGCAGAAACAATATAATCTCAGAAATAGGAATGTACCTATCATTGCAAACAAGACACAACCTAAGAAGGATGCACCTAAGGCTGTTGATAGCAAGAAGGAAGCTCCTAAGGTTGTTGAAGGTAAGAAAGATATACCATTTGTCCTTCCTACCAAAGAAGCTGAAAAATCTATTTCTGTTTTCAATCTTGAAAATGAAATTTCTAAGATAAAAATATCAGTCCCTTTTTGTGAAATTCTCAAGGTAAATGAATATAGAAGCAAGATTGTTAAAATGCTAAACTCACAACCTAGAGCTGCTGATATCTTGAATGTATTAGAATATCATCCGACCATATATTTGGGCCCAAGACTAGAAGATGAACAGAGTGAGGAAGTTCCTCCTTTTTATGTGAGTCTTGGCATTCATGACATGACTTTGCACAATGCTATGTTAGATTCAGGGGCTTCTCACAATCTTATGCCCAAAGTAATCATGAAAAGAATGGGGTTAGAAATAACTAGGCCATACAAAGATTTGTTTTCTTTTGATTCAAAAAGAGTTCAATGCATTGGTCTAATCAAGGATGTTGTTGTTGGTCTGACGCAAATTCCTACTAAGACTGTAGTCATCGACATTGTTGTAGCAGAAATTCCACCAAAGTTTGGTATGTTTATGTGAAGGTCATGGGCAGAAAAAATTAAAGGTACAATTGAAATGGATCTTACTTATGCTACCATTCCAGTTTTTGGAGAGCAAAGAAGATTGTATCGAGAGACAAGGATGGCTTATATGGTGAGTAGCAAAGATAAACCCCAAAAATTTCCAATTTATGCTCTTGATACTAAGCTTGGTTATACTATTATTTTCAATGAATTGAGTAATGAAGTGGAAGAAGAAAAGAAAGCAGAAAATCATAGATTTGAAATTCAATAGTCTGAATATCAGCAAGCAGAAGGTCAGAAAGTCAGCAATAAAGAGGAAGAAGGTTGGTGGTCATTGTATTTTGAAGGGTCAGTAGGCAAAGAAGGAGTAGGAGCAGGGATCTATATTAGAAATCCAAGTGATGAAAGTAAGTTCTTTTCCCATAAACTTAACTTTGATTGCACGAATAACATGGCCGAATATGAATCCTTGATTTTGGGTCTAGAAGTGTTGAAAGGAATGAATTCTCAAAATATTTCTATTTTTGGAGATTCAGAATTAGTCATAAAACAGATTGAGGGTATTTATCAAACAAAGGACACAAGGATGAGAGCATATAGGAATTTGGTTTTGGACATGTTAGAAAACTTTCAAGCCTATTCATTCACAGTCAAAACTAGAGAACAAAACTCCATTATTGAGTCTCTTGTTGTCTTTGAAAGCCTTTTCATTATTCCTATGCACTCCACAGAAAAGTATGAAGTTTAAGTCTGCCATAGGCCAGCGATTTCTGATAATATTACTCATTGGAAATTCTTTGAGGATGATCAGTAGGTGAAAATTTTTATTGATCTGAAAGAAGAATTTGAAAATGTACAAGTAGATTAGCAGAACATGTTAGCTGAATCTAAAGGGAATTCTGAATTTTTGCAATTAAAGAATAATTCCATACCAAAGGGACTCATACCTCTAGAAATTTTTTTTGATCAGAATGATGTCTTTAAATCTCCCAAGATGCAAGCTGATGATGAATAAGTTGAGAGTTGTAACCTGGGTACTATAGCTATGCCCAAAATTATTAAACTTTCAAAATTTCTTTCGGCTGATATGAAGTCTAAATATGTTGAAATGATGAAAATATTCATAGATTTCTTTTCTTGGAACTATGCTGATTTGAAAGAATATGATCCCGCCATTATTCAGCACACTATTCCCATAAAAGAAAATGAAATACTTTTCAAGCAGAAGTTAAGGAGTATCAACCCACTTCTCATGCCCTTAATTGAGAAGGAGGTTAAAAGGCTCTTTGATGCCAAAATCATAGTCCCAATCATATTTTCAAATTGGCTAGCAAATTTGGTTCTGCTTAGGGAAAAGAGTGGAGAAATCAAAATATGCATTGATTTCAGAAATTTGAATAAAGCCTCCTTGAAGGATAATTATCCTCTCCCAAAGATGGATCAAATTTTGCAAACTATTGTTGGTGCTCAGAGAATGTCTATGCTTGATGGTTTTTTAGGTTATAATCAGATCCTTGTGCATCCTGATGATCAGGAAAAAATAGCCTTTACTACACCATGGGGTACTTTTATGTACGCCAAGATGTCATTTGGTCTCATGAATGTAGGAGCTACCATTTAGAGGGAAATGGACATTGCTTTTTCTGAAGAAAAGGACAAGATGGTGGTTGTGTATCTTGACGACATAACAGCCTTTTCAAGGAAGGAACAAGATCACTTGAAACACTTGGAATGAATTCTACTGAAATGTAGAAGGTTCGACATCTCTCTAAATCCCACCAAAAGTATTTTTGCTTTAACTTCAGGTAAATTACTTGGACATATGATTTCTAAATATGGGATTAAGATTGATCCAAGAAGGTTCAATGCAATTCAGAAGGTGGATTTTCCAAGAAGTAGGAAGGAGATTCAATCTTTCCTTGGAAAAGTTAATTTTGTAAGGCGATTTATTCCTATTTTTGCTGAGATTGTGAAGGATATAACAAGGATGCTGAAGAAGGGAGTTGATATTAAGTGGATAGCAGAGGAAATAAATTCATTTGAAGAGATCAAAAGAGCACTCACACAGGCACCAGTATTGATTAGTCCTAATTTTTGCAAGGAATTTCTGGTTTTTACCTTTGCATCAGAGAATACTATCACTAGAGTTATGCTACTAAAGGGACAACAAGGTATTGAACAACCAATTTATTTCTTTAGTATGAAATTAGCCAATGCTGAACTAAAGTATAATATATTAGAAAAGCAAGCCTATGCTTTGGTAAAGGCTGTCAAAGATTTCATAATTTATATTCCGCATTCTCATATTGTGGTGTTTGTTCCTAATATTGTTGTGAAAGACATCCTCACTCAAGCCAATCCTAATGGTAAGAGGGGGAAATGGATTGCCAAGTTGCTAAAATATGATTTTGAGATTAAACCGAAAAAATTGGTCAAAGGGAAAGGCTTGGAGAAGTTGATGGCACAGTCAAACTTTGACTGTCTTGATTTAATTGGATTGCAGAAATATCAGAAATTTCAGATGAAGATGAGGAACTAGTTCCTATTGAAGAAAAATATATCACCTCAGATTGGTACAAGGAATTTGTTTTTTTCCTACAGCACCATGAAGCACCTGTTGATTTGACAAAATCTGAAGCAAGGTTTGTTAAACTGAAATCTTTGAGATACTTTATATTTGAAAGAAATCGGTTTTGGAAGGATACTGGGGGAATTTTGCTAAATTTCTTGTTGGAGGAGGAGGCTGATAAAGTTATTGAGGAATTTCATAAAGGAGATTGTGGAAGTCACAATTATTGGAAGGCGAAAGTGAAAAAAATTCTAAGAGCGGGGTTTTATTGGCCAACAATGTTTATGTAATGTTCCTACTTAGCCTTAGCTAAGAGGAAACATTCAATTTTGATTTAATTAATGTTTTATGAATAAATGAATAAAGGAGGACATGTAAAACTCCTAAAAAGTCTAAATAAATCAATGCCCATGTGAACAAAGACAAATCAGGGCTATGTGAATAATCACTTGCAGGTGTGAAAGAGGTTTGAGCCAAAGACTTGGTCCACCTTGACCAAATCAACAGTGTTGTCTAGGTTCATTGCATCTCCCAAAGGGACAACAAAGTTCATGAAGGGAGCCTCTAATGTGAAAAAGGCTAGCCCATAAAAGTGGTTTAGGGTTTGCAAGAGCTTTCTCATCTTATAAAAGGAGAAGGAGAGCAGAAAAAGAAGGTTGTTGATAGATCATATTTTGGAAGTTTTTGTCTACTTAGAAAAATACCATTCTCTGTTGTTGAGTGGAGGATTGTATCTGGAATTCCTATGGAGGAGTTTCACCTCTTCCTTTGATGATTCAGGAGGAAAGTTTGCTGAATTGAACCACTATTAGGCTTGAGGCCAAGCTCCTACTTACATTGGCAGTGCTGATCCAGTGAGGGTTTTGCTGTTTCTGCAAGCTGCAGCAAGTGGTGATCTAGATCTGCATAGATCTAGTGTATTTTGAGAGTCTCTCTCCATGGAGTGGGTCCTTTGACCTCTTGGAAGAGAGTACCATTTCTTGTACTTTCAGATCTGCTATTATTTAGTATTTTTCTATGTTTCTTGAGCTACAGTGCTATCCCACCGGGAAAATTGCATTATTTATGTATGAGGGTTTGCAGGTTGTCTTGCTCATTGTTTAGATCAGAGATTTCTTGTGTTGGGCTTGCCTTCCACTTAGTGATCCATGGATTGGCTTGATGATCTATGATCTATTCATATCTGATCCATTTTAATGTAATTTCATATTTAGAAATTTACTGCAGCAGTTTCCTGATCTGCAACTTGTTTCTCAGATCTACTCTTATTCATGCATGCTCTTGTCAAAATTCCAAGTGGATCTTGTAGAGAAAACTATAGAGTTTCCAGATCTGATATAGATCTGATATTTTATCCATATATCTGCTCTAGATATAAGTTTTAACTTACATCTACTGAACCTCCTAGAAAATAACGCTGTTGAAGCATTTCTGCAAAGTTACATGTGCATGTGCTCTCTTTTCTAAAGATTTATTGTTGTAATGACTCATGCTTTCCATTGTATAATGAAAGGGCTTGTAATAATGATTATTTGCTGCTGTAATAATAATATATCAGTCCTATTTTTGATCTCCACCAAACATTATCTAAAACTGTGCAATTCCTGAAGCAGTGCTTGCATTTTACTGCAGCCTTCCCCTTTGGGTGCATTTTAGCTAGTCTACTTTTTGGGAGATCTGTTTAATGTGCTTAAACTAATTTTTTTCTGATGAAATTCCATATATAAGTCACATATAGCATAAATGAGGGGAACCCAACCCTGATGTACGCTATTATTCCTCATTTTTACTTATACAACGTTTTCCTTGAAGACCTTGTTGAAATTCCTTAAAAGGGGTTATTCCAAGTTCTATAGACAGAGTCTACAGTTGGCCAGGTAGCCTCTAGATATCACTCTTTGTTTGAAGGGTGAAATATCCAGTAAATTCCTCTGTATTCTATCTCTGAAATAGAATCTTGAGAATCCTGAAAAAGGATCATTACAGTGGTATCAGAGCTCCACTCTTGGCACAACCTGTGCTAGCATATGAGCACCAGTCATGCTGCATTCCAAAGATGAAGATCCTCTTTCTGAGAGGGAGAGGAGATATCAGAATAGAATTCATATAAATTATGACTATACTACTATTGACCTTGACAAGGGTCAAGACAAGGGGAAAACCCTTGAATCTATGAATGATAAAGATAAGGAAGCAGAGGAGTTTGCAAAAAATCTCTTGGAATCTATGCAATATCTGTCCAAGGAAATAAAGGAGATGAGGATAGATAGAATGAGGGAGTCCCTTGGGAGATTCCATCAAGTAGAAAGTTCTGATATGTCTTAGTTTGGGACTGGTCAACTTGTGAGCTTGCCACAAGCTCCCCAGGCCTCACAACACTCTACAATGCCTACCTTCTTGGCTATAGAGAATGAAGGGTTGATAAAGCCAACCTCTTTGGAAGGTTACTTTGTATAATATGACTCACAAAGTCAGAGGTTCAAGGATAACTTAAGTTTTCAGGACTTCTGCCATCTCAAGGACAGAAGGAGGCCATGGAAGCAGTACAGAGATCGAGGTTGCCTTCAAGGGAGACACCACACTATGGGCAGGTTCTTCTTGCCTAAGTTCGATGGATAACCCTATTTTTCTGCAAAAGCATGGGTGGAGAAGTTGGAAATCTATTTCCAGTTGAATAAGGTGCCCGAAGCAGAAGCCATCAAGATTGTTGCACTGCATTTTGAGGGAGAAGCCCACAACTGGTCATTTCATGGACTATCTACATTGGGGCACAGCAATGTGTCCACATATGTTGATTTCACTAGGAGACTAGTGGAGATATTTGATTAGAAAGACCCAGAGGCCCCTTTCATAAGCTTGGCAAAGCTTAAACAGACAGGAAATGAAGAGGCTTATATCTCTGAATTCCTGAGGTTGTCTGTAATGGTCCCTGATCAATCAGTAGCAAGGAGATTCTACATGTTCATTGATGGCCTAGAAGAACCTTTGCATGGGTTGGTTAAGTCTACCAAGCCCATCACTATGCATGATGCCATTGAGAGAATTAGAGATCTCCAAGATGCCTTGCCAAGGGTAAAGGCAACCTTCCCAAGCAAAGCCACTCACTCTTCTAAGGGGAAGGAGGGGAAAGATGCTCCACCCAAGGAGAGCTCACTGAAGAAACCTCTTGAAATTGATCTTCAAACGGATTTGAGGAAAAATAAATTATGTTTCACTTGTCAAGAGCCATGGGTAACGAGACATAGATGTGCTACTGGAAGAGCACACTATATCAAAGTCTTATCTGATTGTGAGGAGGAAGAGGGAAATGATGGACCTAGGAGAGGTAACAGTGCTGGTGATGATGAGGAGGGGGATCAATCATCATCCCGAGAGGAAGAAGGAGCCTTTGCTCCAACTAGTGGGACTCTTTCTTCTTTGAGATAAGTGCCCAAGTATTTGACCCTTAGAGTGCAAGGTTCAGTTATGAACCAAAGAGTGTCTATTCTGATTGACAGTGGGGTAACCCACAACTTTATTGATGCTCACCTTATGCAAAGGAGAGGGATCCATACTGATACTTTTGATGGGTTCTCTTTTTTGGTTCCGGGAGATAGGACTATGCAGTGCATGCAATATGTTCCATCACTTTCTGTGACTATGGGAACCTACACCTTGGAGGACCATTTCTTTGTAGTGGACATACTAGACACCAACATCATCTTGGGTGTCCAGTGGTTGATTAATTGGGAAAATTCACCACTAATTGGAAGGCCTTGCAAATGAAATGTGTGGATTTGAAGAGTGGGAAACAAAAAATCATTCAAGGCATGCACACCTACCCTTCACTTGATGTTTCCGCCCACACAACAAAGATGTAATTGCGCAGTGGGAGCAAGGACCTCACAGTTCCTTCTCTCATGTTTATGAGAATGCTGCAAGGAAAATTCCTACATCATGGCAAGCCACTTTGGGTGCCATTAGATTCTGTGGGGGAAGCCTCACCAAGTGCTGAAACAATGGAAGAGAGAGTCACAATGATGTGGGAGGAAGCAAGGGGGAGGATCAACCTTCTCACAAACAATTTTGGCAGGCATAATGCCAAAGAAACAAGTAGAAACAAGGCAAGCACCGCCATAGATGCATCAGTAGCACTGCCTTTGTTGAGATGTGCAGATCCATATTGGAGGTCTCAACTCCTTGTGGAGTACTCCAAAGATCTGCACATTGGGATGATATTAGATGGCATGAAGCAAGGAGGAGGCTATTTGGTCCATGAAGGGGTCATCTATCATCTTGGTAAAGTATTATTGTCTCAAGCCTCCAAGCTTAATTAAGAGATACTACAAAGAGCACACAAAGAGTTCCTTTCCAGCTATATGCGGTGAGAAAAAATCTACTCCCTAATCTTGAAGAGTTTTGATTGGGAGGGTATGAAGGAAGAACTACATCATCACTATGATTGGGAGGAACTACATCAGCACTTAGAAGAGTGCAATAGTTATGAGAAGATGGGGCAACCAAGGGATCCTATGCAGGAGACATTTCAGCCATCTCTTTCTTCTCTTAAAAGAGGAAAAGGCCCATGCCTAACTCTATGTGTGTGGGAGACTTGAATGGTAAAGAATCTGATCTTATGGAGCATGCTTATTTTTTTGATCTGGCACGTTCTCTTACCGTATGTATGCAGGCCATGGCTCCTACAAGGAGTGATATTACATGTAGATCTCATGGAATTGATGAGGCCAATAAAAATTCCAAAGTTGGCCACTCCCTTGAGGTGAAAAGGGAGATTATCTATCATGATGGGTGTTTCCCAAAGGCACCTAATGAGGGCTTCACTTTTAGCCATGTCAAAGTGACCCATGCAGCAAAGATGTGGTGGGGATACCACCTATCACACTTAGATCTACTCAAAACAAGGAGTGCACTGCGTTGGTACCTTATGTGGGATTGTGACCCACCTCCTCAAGTGCAAATTTCAGTTTTCCTATATGTGATTTTGCTTCCATACATAGATGACATATTGGTATTGTTTATGGGTTTGTATGGACAAAAATTAGGCAGTGTATATGTACCACATGGGATGGAACTTTATCATGTACTTCATGATACATGTTTTAGATGTGACATTGCTTCACCCATGTTTATTTCTGTCGAGTTTTACACTCCTGAAGGAGTAGAATATGCCCCTATCATGTTAGCATTGGAGGGGCAGTTTCTGATGTATTAGCTTGGTGAGCACTTAATCCATGATGAAAGCTTGATTCTTGATGGTGCCATCAATGGAGAAGGAGAAGAACTATAGCTCTTACCCTGTCAGTTTCTTGAGGACAAGCAACATTTTGGAGGGGAGGACTGTAATGTTCCTAATTAGCCTTAGCTAAGAGGAAACATTCAATTTTGATTTAATTTATGTTTTATGAATAAATGAATAAAGGAGGACATGTAAAACTCCTAAAAAGTCTGAATAAATCAATGCCCATGTGAACAAATACAAATCAGAGCTATGTAAATAATCACTTGTAGGTGTGAAAGAGGTTTGAGCCAAAGACTCGGTCCACCTTGACCAAATCAACAGTGTTGTCTAGGTTCATTGCATCTCCAAAAGGGACAACACAGTTCATGAAGGGAGCCTCTAATGTGAAAAGGGCTAGCTCATCAAAGTGGTTTAGGGTTTGCAAGAGCTTTCTCATCTTATAAAAGGAGAAGGAAAGAAGCAAAAGAAGGTTGTTGATAGATCATATTTCAAAAGTATTTGTCTGATTAGACAAATACCATTCTCTGCTGTTGAGTGGAGGATTGTATCTTGAATTCCTATGTAGGAGTTTTACCTCTTCCTTTGATGATTCAAGGAGGAAATTTTTCTAAAGTGAACCACTATTAGGCTTGAGGCCAAGCTCCTACTTACATTGGCAGTGCTGATCCAGTGAGGGTTTTGCTGTCTCTGCAAGCTGCAACAAGTGGTGATCTAGATCTGCATAGATCTAGTGTATTTTGAGAGTATCTCTCCATGGAGTGGGTCCTTTGACCTCCTGGAAGGGAGTACCATTTCTTGTACTTTCAGATCTGCTATTATTCATTAGTTTTCTGTGTTTCTTGAGCTAAAATGTTGTCCCATTGGGAAAACTGCGTTATTTATGTATGAGGGTTTGCAGGTTGTCTTGCTCATTGTTCAGATCAGAGATCTCTTGTGCTGGGCTTGCCTTCCACTTGGTAATCCATGGATTATCTTGCTGATCTATGTTCTATTCAGATCTTATCCATTGTAATGTAATGTCATATTCAGAAATTTACTGCAGCAGTTTCCAGATCTGCAACTTGCTTCTCAAATCTACTCTTATTCGTGCATGCTCTTGTCAAAATTCCAAGTGGATGTTGTAGAGAAAACTATAGAGTTTCCTGATTTGATATATATCTGATATTTTATCCATAGATCTTCTCTAGATATAAGTTGTAACTTACATCTGCTGAACCTCCTGGAAAATAACGCTGTTGAAGCATTTATGCAAATTTACATGTGCATCTGCTCTCTTTTCTGAAGATTTATTGCTGTAATGACTCATGCTTTCCACTGTATAATGAAAATTCTTTTCATAATGATTATTTGCTGCTGTAATACTGAGATATCAGTCCTCTTGCTGATCTCCACTAAACATTAGCTAAAACTATTTAATTCCTGAACCAGTTCTTGCATTTTACTGCAGCCTTCCCCTTTGGGTGCATTTTAGCTAGTCTACCTTTTGGGAGATTTATTTAATGTGCTTATACTGATTTTTTTCTGATAAAAATCCATATATAAGTCACATATAGCACAAATGAGGAGAAACCAACCCTGATCTATGTTATTCTTGCTCAATTTTACTTATACAACATTTTCCTTGAAGACCTTGTTGAAATTCCTTAAAAGGGGTTATTCCAAGTTCTATAGACAGCGTCTACAGTTGGCCAGGTAACCTCTGGATCTCACCTTTTCTTTGAAGGGTGACATATCCAGTAAATTCCTCTATAGTCCATCTCTGAAATATAATCTTGAGAATCCTGAAAAAGGATCATTACAATAGATCCAATCACTACACCAAAATCTCGAACTGTTAGTGAGGGTGACATCCTAGGGTGTTAAGGGTGGGCCTAACCCCACTGGAGCATTTGAGGGTGGGGCCCCTTATGCAACACCCCTCATTACACATACCCAGACACGTGTTTGTGGGCCCTAACTGCACACGAGATACTACAAGCCACCACACTCCGCGAGTCTTGACCTCGAGACCTCGGCTCTGATACCACATAGATCCAAAAACTACACCAAAAGCTCAAACTGTTAGTGAGGGTGACATCCTAGGGTGTTAAGGGTGGGCCTAACCCCACTGGAGCATTTTAGGGTGGGAGCCCTTACGCAGCACTCCTCATTACACATACTCGGACACGTGGTTGTGGGCCTACCAACACACGAGATATTACAGTTTAAGGATGTATACAAGAGGGTTGTTGCCTACCATGAATGCCAAATTTTCAAGGGTAAGAAGAAACTTGTACCCTTACCTTTGATGCCTATTTATGTAGAAGCATAATTCCAGCAGTGGGGACTAGATTTTATCGAGGAGATTCATCCATCATCTTCAAGTCAACATCATTGGATTCTTACAACAACTGATTACCTCACCAAATGGATAGAAGCAATCCCAACTAGGTAAGAAAATGATTCTGTGATTATCTCTTTCTTAGAAAATAATATCTTGTCTAGATTTGGTTGCCCCAAGAAGATTATAACTAATAATGCACAAGCATTCAAGTCTAAGAAGCTGATCAATTTCCGTCATCAATATCATATTACTCTTGGGCATTCTACTGCATACTATCTGCAAGGAAATGGCCTTGTTGAATCTTCTAACAAGAGCATTGTGAGGATCATTAAAAGCGTGTTGTAGGAACATAAGAAGGCTTGGAATTTGAAACTAAGTATGCTTTATGGGCTGATAGGATATGTACAAAGAGGTCAATCGGAACTTCACCATATGAATTGGTATATGGCGCTAAGGTTATTTTTCCTACATCACTAGGAGTATATGTTATGAAGCTGATTCAAGAGCTAGAAGAGGAACCAAATGCAATCCAGAGAATAATTAATCAGCTGATAGCTTTGCAAGAGAAAATGAATGAGGTTTATGACAGCAATCAGCAATCTCAAAACATAATCAAGAATACATTTGATAAGAAGATCAAGGAAGAGAATTTTCAAATTCAAGATGATGTGCTAAAATGGGAGGCCAGAATTGAAGAAAAAGGAAAACATGGTAGGTTTGAGAACTTATGGAAAGGTCCTTTCAAGGTATATTCTTTCCATGGAAATAATACTTACATAGTGCAGGAGATAGATGGAAAACCATATGCTGGGGGACTTGTCAATGGTAGGTTTTAGAAGAATTATTCTTCCTAAAATTTGATGAATTGTTCATGTCATTGTATATATTTCATTTTATATATTTTTTGCTAATAATGACAAGCAAGATCAACAAGCTTGAGCTCGAGGTGAAGGCCATTAGAGCTTGAGGAGGACGCTTGGAAATTTCAAGGTTTTTACTGTTTTGATCAAGAAAAATGGATAGCAGCACTGGAACTACTGGTTCTTAGTGTACCATAGGGGCACACTATCCCAAGTCGAGCCATTGTTATCACTATAAAAAAAAAAATTAAAACATCACATGTCAACTCTATTTTGATCATGATCTAAATAGTTTTGAAAGTCACTTTAGTATGGTCAAGGGTATGTCATAGTTTTGGAGGTTAGTGTTCACCATCAAAATTCAAAAAGTATTTTTAGGTTCATTCCATAGTTAAAAAGTTCACATTTTTTATTTAAGGGTCATCTAAGTAGGTTTTAGGTTGATTTTATGCAATTAGGTACAAATCCATAGTTTCGTAGCACTGTTAGTTAAAAAAATGAGTTTTGCGCTACGAAAGCACTACTACTTTCATAGTGAAAATCGCAAAATTTATACTGTGAGTGCTACGAAAGTGCAGTTTCGTAGATATCGTGTCAAATAAGCTAGGATTTGTCATTTTCAGTTGGGGAATGACATGATAGGAGTATGGTGAGTCAGTTAATTAACAAATTCGTTGTACCCACTTGTCCTACAGTCATCATATTCATGATAAGGTATCAATTAAACATCATTTGGTCATGAAGTGACATCTCTAATTTAGATTTTTTGCCTAATTGAGTCATTCTTGTTTCATTCAACTTCACATATGTTGTCCAAGCTCTGAAACAATGAGGATAAGTTTATGGTTGTTCTATCCAAAGACAAATCTCATCAAATCAAGCGAGGATGATTCATCAAATCAAGTGAGGCTGTTCATCTGGTCAAGAGAGGCTGCTTTACAGGTTTTAAAGAAACCATGTTTTCTATAGGAAACATGGAAGAGGAAAAGAAGATCCATAGAGGGGGGCATTGTCTAAGATACGAACCTGAGAATGAAAATGTTTTTATGGAGGATCAAATGGTAATGGAGGCTTTTAGCAAGGCTGTTTGTCTCAAATTTTATGAAAAGCTACAGGGTTGCCACACTCAAGTGTCCAAAGAGTTTTCTCTACATTTCAGTGGAACCACTACCAAAGTTGGAATGATAAACATGCCAGTGACACCTGAGATCATAGCTGCTGTGACAGAGATACCAAGGGGGCATCAATCTTGGTTTAAAGGTTTTGGGTTTGACATGGAGCCATGCAAGGAGTTTATGAAACCTGAATTTGTAGACATGGACTTGAACAATGCAATACCCAGGAGCTGTATCAAGGATAACTACGCAAAGCTGCTATTCAACATCCAAATATATTTCACATGTGAAGGCAAGTACCATAAAGTCTACACTTATCATTTTAAACTGTTGTTGCATTTCATAGGAATGATCTCATTAGATTTACCATTTTACTTGTATAGAAGCCTTTCCAAAATGGCTGGCAAAGTCCAAGCTAAATCTGATGGCTGTGAAACATCTCAATTTCGTCATGGTTTGATTAAGTTAGTAGTTTTAAATGAGTTATAGAAAATAAATATAGATTGGTCTTCCTTTTTATTTATGAGTGGATTTTAAATGGAAGCCCTAACCCCAACTAGAAACCCTAATATCAAGGGAAATCCTTCACCACCAGTAGCAGAATCCAGTCAGCCAGTGGTTACCAAAGATAAGAGGCTTGTGAAGTTGAAACCAAGGAAACAAGTTAAAAATAGAATTGAGAAAGCATTAGTGCTTGTTGCAAAAACCCCACCACCTACAAAACATAAAATAGAAAAGGTCAAAGAAACAAAACAAAAACAGGTGGCCAGTAAGCAGGAGAGTCAGAGAAAGACAAGAAGTCAAGTATCAGCATCAAAGGGAAAAGCAGTTGTTTCAATGGCAGAGGACAGTCTAATGATGAAAGGAAACTTGGATGATATACTGCATGCAATAGACATAGAATAATCACCCATTATATAGGCAGATTTCATTGAAATGAATGAACCTAAACGAAGAAAAATCAAATCAGCAAAGAAATTGGATTTTGAAGGTGAGAATGCAGCTTTTGTTTTTCAAGCTAGGAAACCTCTAACCAGACATGGAAAGAAACTCCAATAAAGCAGTAAATATTTCCAAGTAACTATTGAAGCAGCCAAAGCCCCTGAAAAGATGATTGATCTCTCAACTCCTATAGTGGAGCATGCAGTCAACAAGGTAGAGAAGGGAAAAGAACACATGTCAAAGTGTCAACTATTGAAAGAAAGGTTGAAGCTAGAAAATCAAGAAATTGAAATGATGAGAAAGAAGGAAAGATAGCACAACATTGAAAAGATAGAATTCAAGAGGTTGAAGGCTATTTGGGAAGGTCAAACAGTTGCTAGGTCGGAGATCCCAAGCAGTGCCCAACAGTTCTTTACATGGATAGTTCCAAATATTAAAGAAGCAAGGTTTGTTAGAGTGATCAACACTCATTTGAGAGCAAGTAACAGGAAGCTAAGAAGCCAAGTGAAGGATTTGGAGCTACAATTAAAACAGTCTCAAGGTAAACTAAAAAGAAAAGGCACAAAATGACAAATTCAAAACAAACTCTAAATGGAAAATGAGGATCAAATTTGTGAAGATTATTTTTTTAGTTCAAATATCTAATGGTTTTGATGAAGCCAATGATTTTCTAAAGCTGTGGTACCTTTTTGTTTTAAAATTTTATGAAAATCTGGTTAAAACTGCTTGCACAGCAGTTTCATAGCGCCTGTAGTGCAAAAAGGGTGAAAAGCGCTACAAAACTGTTGTAGCGGCTTTTTCACCCTTTTTCTTATCAAATTTTGGAGGGAAGACCAAGAATTTTGATTTGAAATTCCTAAGGAAGACATATCAAGTGAATATCAAAGTAAATATGAAGTTAAGGAAGTTAAATTTTGAAGGAAAATGGTAAAAAATACCACGCTACGAAAAGCGCTATGAAACTGTGCTGCTTTCATAGCGCGAGTCTGTTTTCATGGTTTTGAGAATTTCAAGGTGGTTTCGCACAGCTGGAATGAAGGGATGACTTTGGAAATATGTCAATCATGTTCCCAACATCAATTAGCCTTGAATTTTTCAATTGGGAGTGGTCAGAATATCTCAAGAAACTAAAGGGATCCTAAGCCTAAAAACAGGGGAGCGATTTCCTAGATTATAGGGGATCAACATCATCAACATTATGGTTATAACAAGTTGAAACTCATCATCAGGATTCAAATTAATGGAATGATAGGTGGAAAATTATGTATTTAAGTTTAGATAAAGTTGTTTTGAGTAGAACCAAAAGAGTTCTAATTCTATTTGTAATAGGACTCTATGTTAGTTTTACAACTATGTTTGTAATAAATACCATGTTTTATAGTTAGAATAGGTGTAAAAGCATGTGAATTCAATGTATCTAGTTATGGAGAAGCTTATCTCATAATGTAAAGGATCAATAAAATATCAAGAAGTCAAAATAGAAAGGGTTGGACATTTTTTAGCAAAAATACTCTGTTTTATGTAAGTGACTCTTTTCAGCCTAATACAGAATTTCTACTTAGACAACTCAAGATTCATAAGGAATTATTGCATGTTCTTGTTCTGACGTCATCTTTTCAATATTCTATTGCAGTGGTTTTTTCTCATGTTACTCAGAATTCATAAATGATAGTTTGACTTCCTTTATAGACAAACTGACTGTGTGTTTCACTGTTCTACATATTTATTCCTTGACTTGAACTCTGATATGCCTTGACTTCCATGCTAGGTAGATTATCTTGGTTTTTCTGAAGCTATCGTGACTCCATAAGACCAATGTAGACTTGCTAATGTGATTTACAATCGTTTTACATCATTTATCTATTTTTATCTCATATAGAGTTAGCCATGTACATATTTATCAAAAAATCATAAACCCTTGAGAGAACCCTCTCAGGTTGAGGAGACTAAGCCTCAACCAAAATATTGGTTTGAAATAGTTGCACAAGATTGGTTTGATGAGCAGCCTATCAGGTCTGATTTTGTGATAACATATTGGATGAATTTCAAAAGCAATGGGTCTTCCTTCTTGCATTAACACAACACCAATTCCATTTCCTGAGGCATCACATTCCACAATAAAGGTTTTTATGAAGTCTAGCGTAGCTAATACCAGTGCTAGGCACATTTCCTCTTTAAGATGTTCAAAGGCCTTAGTTGCTTTAGGACTCCATGAAAATGAATCTTTCTTCAATAATGTTGTTAGAGGTGCTGTTATTCTTCCATAATTCTTAACAAACTTGTGATATTACCCTGTTAACCCAAGAAATCCTTGCAAATTCTTTATGGTTGTGGGGTATTTCCATTCCTTAGTGGATTTAATTTTGTTAGGGTCTACCTTAACACCCTCATGAGATACAATATGACCCAGATATTCCACCTCTTATACTCCAAAGAAATATTTTGATGTTTTTTTATATAATTGTTTCTCCTCCAATAGTTTGAGCACCCTGTCAACATGTTGAACATGATCCTTCCAAGACCTATTGTAGATTAGTATGTCATAAAAAAATACTAGCACAAATTTCTAAGGAAGGGTTTGAAAATGGAATTCATCAACCCTTGAAATGTAGAAGGTGCATTGGTAAGGCCAAAAGGCATGACCAAAAATTCATAATGACCCTCATGAGTTCGAAATGATGTTTTTGAAATATCTTCAATCTTCATTCTAATTTTATAATATCCTGAACAAAGATCCAACTTGGTAAAATAAACAGCGCCATGTAATTTATCCAATAATTTGTCAATCACAGGAATGGGAAATTTATCTTTAATAGTGAGCTTATTGAGCTCCCTATAATCCGAACACATGTGCCATGATCCATCCTTCTTGTGTAGAAATACTACTAGAGTAGAGAAAGAACTTTGACTAGGTTGAATTATACCAGCTTCTAACATTTCTGAAATCATACATTCAATTTCACTCTTTTGGACATAAGGATATCTGTAAGGCTTGATTTTTGAAGGAACAATTCCTGGAATCAAATGAATAGCATGATCATGATCATGAATAGGTGGGAGTATCAAACACCTTGGAATGATTGTCCAAGAATTTTTGGAGATCTGGAGAAATAGATGATTTTGATGTTGGAAATTCTAGTGAGCATAATTGTGCAACTACACCTCGTTTTTATTTCTTCAAAAGTTTTGTCATGACATTAGAGCTTATTATCTTTCCCGTATTCCCTGTGATACCCTGTAATTTAATTTCCTTTCCCTTCGAAAAAAAATTCAAGAAAATTTATTGAAAATTAAAAGCTACCATCCCCAAAGATTGTAACCATTGTACTCCTAGTACAACATCAACACCTCCCATTGGAATGGAAAGCATTGGAATATTCAATACATATTCCCCCATGGTTAGCTTGATATTATGGCATTTTTCAGAGCAATTTATAGTTCCTCCAATTGCAACCATGACTTGACATTCTGGTGCTGGGTATAGGAAACAATTCAATTTCTTGGCTACCTTACAATGAATAAAATTATGGGTGCTACCTAAATCAATCAACACTGGTACCTTTTTCTTCTTGATATGTCCTTCTATCTTGAGAGTTTAAGGAGTGGTAATTCTTGCCAACGCATTACATGATATGGTTAGACTAATTTCTTCTTCTTCTTCTAGGGTTGCTTCCTTGTGTATATCCTCTTCTTTTGAAGTTTCTTGTTCATATTCTTCCTCCTCTTCAAAATATATGTAAAATAATTTCTTCTCAGCACAATTATGACCTTTAGTGTATTTTCTATCACAACTGTAGCAAAACCCTTTTGCTCTTTTTTCTTCCAATTTTTGTGGTGTCAACCTTGTAGGTTGTGTTAGTCTAGGAGTAGAAATACTTCCATCTTTATAGATGTAAGTGGTAGGCTTCCTTGACGCCATAATTTTACATTCAATTTTTCTTGCCAACCTGAATGCCTTCTCGAATTAATCAGGTTCCCAAATGTGAACTTCATGTTGGATGTTATCCTTTAAATTCCCTATGAAGACATCAATACTATGTTCCTCTGGAATATTAGTTACCCTTATATTCAATTTTTGGAAGTCCTCAATGTGCTCCACCACTGAACCCTTTTTTTTGAGATTTATCAATTGGCTAAAGAAGGCGTTGCTCTTTGTATCCTCTTAATGTGCTATCATTTCCTTCGTAAAAATTTACCAAGTGACAATTTTCTTACGGGAGCAAAGCCATCGATACCATACAAATGTATTTTGTTCTAAATATAAAGTTTCAATGTGTACCTTTGGTGTGTTTTTCACATTATTGAGATCAAAATACTGCTCCATCTGTAGTATCCATGTTACGAGATCCTTGCCATCAAAATTCCTCATATCCATCTTTGGAATATGGTGGTTCTTCCATCCAACATTAGAGTTTATGAAATCACGATTAACATTTATTTTGTTCTCACCATGAGTTTCCTCTACTATCTTTTCGGCATTAGGAAACATTTCTTGTATCAACTTTGTCAAACCTTCCATGTGTGCATTTAGATCATTCTTCATGTTTTCCATGTTTTATTTCATGTCATCCATCTTAGCTTCCATGCCATCCAACTTAGCTTCCCTGCCTTTCTTTAAAGCTTCCATTTCACTTTTTGTTTCTCTTTGCGAGAGCAAAATTTGGTGCACTTGCTCTTGTAATTTTGATATGTCATGTTGCAATTCTTCATCTTCATGAGTCATAGTAGAGCCTTATAAAGGCTTAATGGGTGTTGAATTATTTTTAGGAGGCATTTTATAACCAAATATTAATATCTATTCTACAATATGCCCTTGGAATGAATTCAAACTGATTTTTCACACAAGACTTATGCAATTCAAAAAACAAATACACACCTTTTTATTGATTTTGAAGAGCTTGATGTTGAAACTAAAATATATCTATGATATTTTAGCTTCAATATCTGAAATTTGGCCTTATAGTAGCCCTATGAATCTTCTTTAAATTTCCACAGGTCTCACCTGATTTGGATTCTTCAAGAAAAAGTTATGCCCGGTCTCCCACAATGACCTAATTATGGACTAGTTCAGTAGAGCAAAATTTTATGGCATGCCATGTGTCACTATTTCATCCTTCGGCTCTGGAATTGATATAACAGAAACTAAATTCCATGTAATTGTGGCCACTTTTTACAGAATTGCAATCCAATGCTCAGAGTGAGAGTTATGACGATTTTCCCAGGGTCACCTCTTTGAGATGAAATTCGGAAGCCTGAAACAAAACTAACTTCCACAGATCATATCTCTGAAAATATTGTGAAAAAAACTTTGAAATGTTTCCACAACGTTCTTCAGGGTTTCCACTTCACTCTAATTTTTTTTTATCTTTTGAACCCTCTTAGAAAAAAATTTATTGCGAAACTTCCATGATGACCTGTTTAGGTTAATTCATGAGCCTACAAAAAGCCCTAACTTCCACAGGTCGTATCTCCGAAAATATTGTGAACCAAGTTCTAAAATTTTTCCATGACGTTCCTCAAGCTTTTAGCTTCATGCTTTAAAATTTTCAGCTTATGGACCTTCGTAGAAAAAATTTATAGATAAAATTCCACGATGACCTGTTTGGAGTAGCGAAACCCTAGAATCCAAAGCTCTGATACCAAATGTTATGAAATCAACTCCAAAAATGGAATAAAAGAGAGATCAATGCCTTAGAAATAAGCCACTTCGAAGGGGAAACTCCAATACATTAAATAGATGAGAAATTCTTGGATGACACAAATGAAAAAACCTCCTTCTATATATAGGGGTCCATGGGATCACAATATAATCCTAGTTGACCTAACAATAATAATGTAAGGGAACAATAATAATAATATGGAGGTTACAGGGGCACAAAAATAAAAACAAGGGGGCTACAATAATAAAAATAAGGGACTAAACTATTAATATGGGGTCCTAACATATTGGATCGATAGTATTTTTTCATTCACTTGATTCATCCTTTTGCAATTTTTCCATCAAGCTTTTACGCTCTTCTCGTACTAGATCAGAAATAATCTTATCGAGCTTTGTCATTTTGTGGCTCTGTATGATACACAGTAAACAATACATATTATTTAAACTTACATATAGTTCAAAAATAATATTTTTTGTAAAGAATTTACAAAGAACTTGTCTTTTTTTCTTTTCTTGATGTGTTATCAGTATTTTTGTTACTTGATCTCTAGTTAGCCATTTCTTTATCAATATGAAACCTGTACCATATCATTAAATAATATATTTTATAAATAAATTATCAAATTTTCAGGTAATTTTTTTTTTTGAAGAAACCAGTGCGTCATTCATGGTGTACGCACTGACGTCAGTGCATGGGGGTCTCATAAACACACTGTAAAAACAATATAATAGACTGTATGGTGCTCTATGCCAACAAGGAGCACCAGTGTGTTACATGTTAACCATCGCACCAATTAACACAGAAAAAATAATAAAAATCGTTCAGTGTTATTTTTTGTAGAATAAACGACCCATGCAAATAAGGGACCACCATATGGTGCTCTCTATCAACTAGGAGACCTGGTGCGGTGCGTTATATGTTACATGGTGCACCGATTAACACAATAAAACATTCTTTTGCGAAACAGCATGTGCGCGGTGTGCCATAATGAAATAGCGCACTGGTGCCCTATTTTACATATGGCGCACTGATTAAAAAAATTTGTTTTTAATTGTTTTATTACACAGTACTTTTGTAGTGCGCTAGGATAATCCAGTGCACCGGTGCGCTAGGTTATGACGGGCGCACCGATATTTTTTTTTTTTCAAAAATTCATGCAAGGGCTGATATGGATTGGGATCCGACTATGCAATTCGTCTCATGGGTTAGATGTCATAGGCCTATATATAGCAATACAAACCCTATAAATTTAAAATAAAAAGCTCTAATTCCAAAATCACAGAAACAGGGAGAAGAAAGGGCAAAAAAAAAAGAATGAAGTGTTTAGGGTAAAAATGGATTATATATATATATATATATATATATATATATATATATATATATATATATATATATATATATATATATATATATATATTAACTTCTTCTTTTTTCTCTGAAAATGAAAATCAAATTGAAATTTTTTTCTTACTGCATAAAAAAACTGCGAAAAAGGTAAAAAAATAATAAAATTTAATCAGGAGATCGTTTGAAATTATATGCTACAGGGTTTGAATCACCAAAGGTTTGGAATTCTGATTGTCTGAATACTTCTGTTTGAACGTATTTCGCTTCTCTACAGTGCTCTGGTGCTCTCTTGCTCTAGGTATGTCTCCTACAAATCTCTGGCTAAAATGTTTTGCAAAAATAGTGAAATAAATAAAAGTGTTTAGAATTAAGAGAATTGCTTTATGAAATTAGATTTTTGAAAATATTTTGCCGCTCATTTTCCAATTTATTGCTTTTTTTCACTTAAATAAAATAGAGTTGCATTTTTTTTATTTGCGGTTATTTTTCACTGGTGCGTCACTTAATAGCACCGTACTGGTGCATCTATTGATAATAGGGCACCGGTGCACAGTAACTAAAACGCACCAATGCGGTTATCTATACATTAGCACCAATTACAAGAAGTCCATTTTTAAGGCACCATAATTACTTTTAGGTGTGTACACCAAAATTTATTGCTTATTTTTCTCAAATGCAAGGATAAAATATCATAATTATATCGAATGGAAAATTATTCAAAATTTACCTCATTTCATAATATTTTTCAAAGTCCATCGCAGAGCTCCCCCTATCCATATCAAGACATAATATTCACTTCAGATTTTATTTATATTTTCATTATATAATTGAATTTATGTTTTTTATCCATGTCAATCATGCACAACTTAATTAAATTTATAATGCGTATAAATTTGCAAGTTCATGCAGATTTAGAATCGAGTTCAGATGCACAAAATATTCAAACAGCTCCAAAACAACGAAATCTCTTATCAGGAGCAGCATACCGCAATGTACATTTGGTAGATGAAAATGGACAACCGCTTCACCTTGCCAATTATAACAATATTGCATCTTCTAGCCACAATCCTGGGACAATGACAGTAATGATTATAATTTTTTGGTATATTGATTAATGTAATTATTTCAACGTCAAACTAGTTAATCATGCAATATTTTCAACGTGCTTACTAATTGATATCATATATTTTGTACTAATAATGTTCATATATATATATATATATTAGGATTCTAGTGATGATGAGAGACCTACCTACCATCTTCCATTGCACCCCAAGACAATGCCAAATCAAGAGAAGAATGAATTGAGAGAAAAAATTAAAGAGGAACGATACCAAGAATGGTTGAATCAACCAACGATTCAGTTCCCGCTACGTCTAGATTCACCAATTAGGAATGACTACAGAAATAGTAGTTCTTCACAAGCTTGCAATGCAGGCAATGAAATAGAGGTTGGTATGGATGATTAATTAAGGGATACAACTGCCATGGAGAAAATGTTTTTAGATGCATTCCAAAACGATGATCAGCTAGGGGATGATGCTCATATCACTGAGAAGAACAAAACTATTCCGGTATACTTAACAAAGTTTGTCCAATGGTGGGATGAGCTTGGGAGTGTAGTAATTACTGTCGCTGATGATGATTTAGTGAGTCTAGCTCTCCTAGGACTTCCCAAGGGTTGTCATAGTTATCAAGACTCTATCAATGGAAGGGAAAAGCTACCAGATTGGGAACGACTGTGGTCAGATTTGGTACAGGAGGAGTTCAGACGAAATACTAGAGATGGGTCTTAATCTAAGAATGAAGATGAAGAAGATTGTGATTTAGCTTACAAGGTGAAGAAAGGGAAAGGAAAGAAATTAAATTCCAAATATGAGACCGGTGAAGAAGGCAAGGAGCGTGACATGTCCAGAGTGAAGTTTTTTCACTATCGTGAGCATGGACATTGTGCCACAAATTGTCCATAAAATAAGAACAACAAGAATGCTTCAAGATCTGTAGCTAGTGAGGCTTTGGCTTCGCAATTCGAGGATAACTTCTCATTGATTTCATGCATGGTGTCAAGATCATTAGGATTGGCATGGTACTTGGATAATGGTGAATCTTTCCACATGACGAGAAACAAAGAACTTTTCAGTATCTTTGAGGAGAAGGATCTCTAGATGCAGATCAAAATGGGTGACGATAGAAGGTACAACGCTACTGGGATTGGTACAGTTACTTTCCAAAGACAATAAGATAAACCATTTTTATTAAAATATGTAATGCATGTACCAGGCTTAAAGAAAAATTTAGTTTCGGTTGCAATGTTCGAGGATAGAGGCTATGTTGTTGTTTTCAGTGAAGGAAAAGTTTTCCTGTGACACAAAGAAACAAGAAAAGCTAAGAAGATTGGGATTCATGTGAATAATATTTATAGACTTGATGTAGATGCAATTTCTATAGAGCTTACAACCATTGGGCAGTGTGAGAAAGCCATGCAGTTGACCCTTGAGAGGGAGCTGGATTTGCATGCAGGTGAGGAACTCTTGGTTCCAAAGAATGAACCTCAATATGTGGAGTAGCCACATGCAGAGGATCATGGAGTGGTAGAAACCACTCAAGCAGAGAAATTTCGAGCTAGATGGGTAGAGGGAGTGCATGTCGCTATACCTCCCAGGAAGAAATTTGGGTAGGATTTATTGAGATGGTGTGTCTCATGGATCAAACCTCGCTATGAGGAGCCCACAATATAGCAGTAGCAGGATCAGTTAGATTGATGTAGTTAGATGTCAGGAAGAAACAAATCAAAGTGATAGGTGTCAGATACTAGAGCACAGATCACAGTTGGCAGTAGTGTAGAGTGCATGGATGCATATGTCAATAGTGAAAAGAGTCCAATAGACATGTGGAGTAGGTACCAGCAGTCAAAATAATCTGATGACAGATGCATTATACTGATTTAGTTGTTCAAAGGCTATTCAGTTTCAAAAGTGTTGCATGCAACAGTTGCATATGCGAGAAACATTAGAGAAGTGTTGCATGTCACATGCAAGGGTTTCATATCGCATGCATGAGGTGCATGTCACATGCAAGGACATTCCTTTCTTGTTGAGAGGGAGTGTTGAATTGTTCAACAAGAAACAGTGAAATTGGAATTTGGAAGCAACAAGCAGCACCTACACTAAGTGTGGGACCAGTAGGTCCAAGCAACACCTACACTAAGTTTGGGAGCAAGAGGTCAAGGCAGCACCTACACCAGTGTGGGCTAAATTTGGTGTATGTCTATTTTAGTTATCTCTTAATTAAGATGGAAAATAAAATGTAATATAATCTCAAAATAACTTGTAATAGTTAAATGAGTGTGATAAACTTAGTTATCTCATGAGTTTCAAGTTAGAGGTAGCTGGTGAGGCATGCTGAGTAATTCTAGTTGTAATAGAGTTCAAAGTGCAGTGGTGCATTAGTTAATGTAGGTTGTAATCAGTTTAAATCAGTTAAGTGAGTTAAACTTAGTTTTTCTAGTTGTAACTGTTAGATACACTAGTGAGATATCAGGTGAATAAAATAGTATTTAATTCACAATTAGTGATCTCACATGCAACAAAGTATTTACTATTATTAGTTGCATGCATGTCAGTTCGAGTGGAGACCTAGTTGAGATCTAGGTGAAAGGGAAGTGTAACTATCAATTGTGATCTTAGAAGGTTACCCAGGTGTATTTAAAACACGATGGGATGCCCATGATACTCAACGCGGTTGAGGAAGGCTAGAAGTCCTAAAGAATAGGGATTGCATTCATCAGGGATTGTGTGCACAATGTAGGCTGAAGACAGACTAAGAATTGGCTGAGTATTGGCCCAATTTTGTCTAGATTAGTGTGAGGTAATTAGCTGAATACATGAGGGCTCTTGGGAGAAGAGTTGTATGTGATTGTTTCATGATTCCTTATGGAATATACAATAGAAGAGAGTGGTGTTTTGAGTAGCAAGCTTTCCTCAGGAAATTATCTGTGTTGTGGTTTGATTGATTCTTATTTGCTTCATGTGATTGGCGATTGTGTTTTTAATTCCGCAATTGATTTGTAGAAGTGATTCAATATTTAACTTTACTACATTGTTAGATTGGATTTAATCCATGATATACATGCTTGTTGTATAATTTCTACAGAAATAATGGGTGTTGCAAAGTTGTACCAATTGTAGGTTTTAACCCTGAACATAAATTATCTACACATGAATCTTATAACATAAAATAAACAATAGCGAGAGCATAAAAAATAAAACAGATAAACACAGAGATTTTCCCCTGGATCCCAAATCGGGACTACCAGCTTGATTTTTCATTATATTCCTTTTAGCGTTACAACACATATCTATACATGCCGAAGCATACATAAAACCCAATCCATTAATCCTGGATTAGAACATAACCGTAGTTCCCTTGACAGGATCTACAAAATACCAGGGCCGAAAACCATCATACCCCAAAACCATGTGCAAACTCATGCACAAAACATGGGTGGGTCCACCTATGAGTGGGACTGCATAGCAAAAAAAAAATTGTCGGGGCGCTACCCCGGATCTCGACACGGGGGGCTGCTGCCCCCCTGTGACCCCCCTGCTGCACCCGGCGCAACGTACAACACGTGCACCTAGTCGTCGAAAGAATATAAAACATACCCAACATTCTCCCACTTCTTGTTTTCTTTCCACAGGGGGCCACAGGAGAGCTTAGTCATTGGGCCAATTATTCAACACCCATTGTTTCTCTACACCAAGAGAACTTCTGAGTGCTCACAGACTTCGTCAATGCATCTGCAACATTATTCAAAGTGTCCACCTTTACCAGCAACACCCTTTTAGCCTCAACCATATCTCTAACAAAGTGATATTGAAAATCAATGGGCTTTGTCTTTGAAATGAGTGCAGGGCTATTACAAATAAATTCACTTTACATCAATTCTGCTCTGTTATGGCTTATAACACACTTTACTTGAATGATAATCTTCTGCATCCAACTGGCTCCTGCTTGCACACATGAGGTCATGGTCTTCGCCTTCATAATTTATAGTTGCTTTACAATGTCATCTACCCACACAATGACTGCGCCTCTCCAAATAGCTAAACATATACCCACTTGTGATCTTCTTTGTCCATATCTCTAGCCTGGGCTCGCATCTACAAAACCACAAATGTCCAACACTCTTTCCAATCCTAGTTTTCCTTGGTAGCACAAGCCATAATCACTAGTGCCACACAAATATCTGAAAACCCGCTTCACTACTATCCAATGCTCCTTCCCTAGGTTTGACATAAACCTGCTCAATACTCCCACTGCATGTGCAATGTCTGGTCTAGTGTAGACCATTGCATACATCAGGCTACCCTTTACACTTGCATATGGAACATGAGACATATCCTCCTCTTCTTCTTGTGTCTTGGGACATTGTTCAACATACAACTTTACACCTACAGGAATAGGAACATTCACCGGTTTACTATCCTGCATATTGAACCTATGCAATATAGTCTCGACATACTTCCTCTGGTTTAACCAGAGCTTCCTCTTTTCCCGATATCTCTTAATTTCCATGCTCAAAATATAGTTTGCAGCACCAAGATCCTTCATGTCAAATTTGGAGAATAATTGGGTCTTCAAATCTTGGAGAATTTCTTTGTCATTTCCAATCAACAACATATCATCCACATACAAGACCAAATAAATAACACGGTCACCAATTAATTTAAAATAAACACAGTGATCCTCCTTGCTTCTGGTGAAGCCAAGTCCCCGCATATAGGTATCAAATTTCTGATACCACATCCTTGGTGACTGTTTTAACCCATACAGAGACTTCTTCAACCTGCATACCAGTTCTTTCTTACCCTTCACCATAAAGCCTTCAGGTTGCTTCATGTAGATCTCCTCTTCTAGATCCCCATGAAAAAATGTTGTCTTCACATCCATCTGTTCTATCTCAAAATCAAATGCAGCAGCAACAGATAAAAGTAATCTAATAGAAGTAACTTTGGCAACAGGAGAAAAAATATCACCAAAATCAATTCCCGGCACCTGGGAATAACCTTTCGCTACCAACCGAGCTTTGCATTTCTCCACCTTGCCTTCTACATTCATCTTCTTCTTAAACACCCATTTTCTCCCAATGGGCTTCCTTCCAGCCGGCAACTCCACCAAATCCCATGCATCGTTTTTGTGCAAGGATGCCATTTCATCAACCATGGCCTCCTTCCGGAGTTTTCCATCCTCTGAATCTACTGCCTCCCTGACAGTCAGATCAATATTATTATAGTTAATTCAAAACTTCCTTCATCAAACCTACGACTATACGTCGGTTGCCTTCTTTCCTAAACCGATATTCTAAAGCTAGAGTTTGTGGCTCTTCCTCGAATCTTCTTCGTTGTAGAGTCTGATTTAGAGTTCATCTATCCTCCAGCTCAAACTCTATCTTCAAAGTTCCTTTGGTAATTTGGTATTATTCATGTTTAACAACATCTTCACCTCTCTAAACACCACATCTCGGTTGTACTCAACCTTCCTTGTTTCTGGGTTCCAAATCTTATAACCCTTTAAACCATCCTTATACCCAATAAAGATGCACCTTTTAGATTTATTATCCAACTTGGTCATTTTCTCCTTTGGAACATGTAAATATGCATCACATCCAAATATCCTTAGATGTGAAAGAGAGGGTTTATTACCAGTCCATACCTCAGGTGGAGTCTTATCCTCCAATGCCGATGAAGGTGATTTGTTAATTCATAAATAATGCGCCTCCATCGCTCCCGCCTGAATTCTTTGTGTAAACCTAAATCACCGTGCATGCTTTTCTTTTCCATTAGCATTCTATTCATTCTTTCTAACTGCTTTTGCCGAGGTGTGTATGGTGTATTCCTTTCCGCTCGTGCTATACCACATTTCTGCGTAACTCTTCAAATCTTTCTTGCGTAACTCCCACCATTATCTCGTCCTCGCACCTTTATCTCTTCTTATCTGGTTTTCCACCAGAGCCTTAAATTCTTTAAATTTGTCAAAGACTTCAGATTTCTTCCTCAAGAAATATATCCATGTATTCCTTGAGAAGTCATCTATGAATGAAACATAGTACAAATACTTTCCCAGTGATGGAACTGACATGGGTCCAAACACATCACTGTGCACAAGTTCTAATATCTTGTTCGCCTTCTTAGCACTAGAAGGAAAACTCACCCGATTCTACTTGCCATATACACAATGTTCACAGAAATCAAAATCCAGAGAGCAATTAGACATACCTTCTACCATACCATTTCTATGCAGTATCCGAAGGCCCTTCTCTCCAATATGTCCAAGCCTTTGATGCCATAGCATGGTGTTTTCTCCAGAGACAGATAGGCTTTCCGCTCCACTTTTAGGAACCACAGAACTGTTACACCCATCAATAAGAGTGCTACCTTGTAGCTTGTACAGAGTTCCAATCCGAACTCCCCACATTAATACTAGTGCTCCCCGAACCATCTTGCAGGCATCTTTATTGAACATTGTTTTTACACCTGCATCGTCCATCTTTCTTACAGAAATCAGATTTATGGGCAATGTATGAATATGCAGAACACCAGGAAGTGTTCTAATACTTCCACCTTATAGCTTCAGCTTGACCTTTCCACGTCCGATGATTCTGGCCTTCCTATCATCCCCTAGGAATACATCACCACCATCATATTTCTCATACTCGCAGAACCACTCCCTATGGGGAGTGAAGTGAAAGGATACACCTGAGTCAATCAACCATGAATCATGATCTACATGTGTACTTGAAGAAGAAGCCAAATACACATCCCCACCTTCATCCGAGGTGTTTTTTTCCTCTGCAAAAGGAGCATCATCAGATCCCTTTCCTTTCTCAGGAGCTTTAGATCTGCACTCCTTTTTATAGTGCCTTTCCTTTCCGCATTTCCAGCATACCTTTACAAACTTTCCAGGAGATTTAGATCTCCCTCTAGATTTAGATCTCCCACTCAAAACCTTATTCTTGTTTCTGTTTTGGGACCTTCCTCATACAGATAAGGCATCTCCATTTTGACCCTCCATATTTTTCCATCTCATTTCCTCCGACAGCAAGGCTAAGACAATTTCATCAAAATTCAAGGTAGTTGTATTGCTACCTATTGCAATAACCAGACTGTCCCACGAGTCTGGTAGAGAACACAACAAAATGATGCACTTATATTCATCTGAGATTTTAATATCAACAGATGACAACTGACTTACCACAGTATTGAAGGCGTTCAGATGCTCTATCACTGAGTCTCCATCCTTCATCCTCAGGTTATACAGATTTTTTCGCAGGAAAAACTTATTCACCAGAGACTTAGATTGGTACAAAGTCCCAAGTTTTTCCCACAAATTCTTAGCCGTAGTTTCCCCAGATACATTCAACAATACTGAATCTGAGACACACAACCGTATTGTGCTCTTAGCCTTCCAATCCAATTTCTTCTAGTCTTCATCTGACATTGCCATTGGTTTAGTACTTGGATCTACCATGATCCATTGATCTTTATACACCAGTAGATCCTCCATCTTGAGCTTCCACAACTCAAAACTCTGACCATTAAATTTCTTGATATCTATCTTTCCACCACTCGCCATCTTCTTTCACCGCAAGAATCGATCCCGCATATCTCCCACTGAACAAGGTCTACCTCAGGCCCGAACAAAAAAACCCTCAATAGCAAAGGTGTCCCCTTGAAGCCGAAACAACTCTGATACCAAATGTAGCTTTTAACCCTAAACAGAAATTATCTACACACGAATCTTATAACAGAAAATAAACAATAGCGAGAGCATAAAACATAAAACAGATAAACACAGAGATTTTCCCCTGGATCCCAAATCGGGACTACCAGCTTGATTTTTCATTATATTCCTTTTAGTGTTACAACACATATATATACATACCGAAGCATACATAAACCCCAATCCAATAATCCTAGATTAGAACATAACCGTAGTTCCCTTGACCAGATCTACAAAATACCAGGGGCCAAAAACCATCGTACGCAAAAACCATGTGAAAAATCATGCACAAAACATGGGTGGGTCCACCCATGAGTGGGACTACATACCAAAAAAAAATTTACCGAGGCATTGCCCTGGACCTTGACAGGGGGGGCTGCCGCCCCCCTGTAACCCCCCTGCTACGCCCAGCGCAACATGCAGCACGTGGGCCTAGTCATGGAAAGAATATAACACATACCAAACACCAATGACTAAGCTCTCTTGTGACCCTATATGTGGAAAATAAAACAAAAAGTGAGAAAATGTTGGGTTTGTCATATTCTTTCCATGACTAATCGCATGAACGAGGGAGGGGGGTGGTCACAGGAGGGGGAGGTAGCATCACCCCCCTTGTTCGTTGTACTGGGCACAATAAAGGGGCCACATGGCGGGTGGTATCCCCCCCATCGGTGTGTTTGTATGGGGGGAATAGCCCCCCTAGACGGGGTTTGAGGCATTGCCCTGGGGAATTTTTTTTGAACCCTATAATAGGTAGGAAGACCTAACTATGGTTTTGTGCATGGGTTTTGCATATGATTTTGGGCATGATGGTTTTTTTCCAATGGTATTGTAGAAAATTATACAACATGCATGTACATGTTGGATTCACAAGATATAAAAATGTACTAAAGTTAAATATTGAATCACTTCTACAAATATTTTGCGAAATTAAAAAACACAATCGCTAATAAAATGAAGTAAAGAAGAATCAAATCACACACAACACATATAATTTCCCAGGGAAATCTTGCTTCTAAAAACCCTACTATCTTCTATTGTATATTTAGCATGGATTATAAAACAATTACATACAAAACTCTTCTCACAAGATCCCTCCTGTACTCAACTAATTGTCTCACACTATCATGAACAAAACTGACCAACACATAGCCAATTCTAAGCCTCTAGACAGCCTGCCTTTCTTGCGCAATCCCTGATGAATGAAATCACTAAAATATAGTAATTATGGCCTTCTTGACTGCGCAAGTATCATGGGCACTCCAATGGGTGTTTGGTTGCATCTGTGCAACCCAATAATCCTACAACGGTTAGTCAACTACCTTTCACCTAGATCTCAACTGGGTCTCTACTGGATCTGACATGCATGCAGCTGATAATAGTAAATCCTCAGTTGCATGTGAGATCACTAATTGTGAATTAAATAATATTTAATTCACTTGATCTCTAACTAGTGTATCAAACATTTACAACTAGCACAATTGAGTTTAACTCACTAACCTGCATTAACTAATGTACCACTACACTTCGAACTCTGTTATAACTAGAATTACTCTACAAGCCTCATGACTTAGATTTATGCAGGACTGCAATAGAATACACATATAACCATAAATAAAAATATGCAGCAGAAATAACACTTCATTTCATCAATATCAAAAAACTGAAATTTGCTTACAGACAAAATGGAAATAAACTAGCTAGAGTGTTGGTAGCTTATCTCTGAGAAGAGATGTGGCGGCTACAGGCCTCTAAAATATGTGTTAAAATGAGGCTCAAAGGTGTATATATTATTTAGAAACAATGGAAAACTCTAAACATCCAAAAACCTAACCCTTGGAGATGAAACACTAGACTATGGGCCCCGTTAGGGTAAATTGGTACATCAATTTCCTGGGGTCGTAAATTTGGCATACTATCTCCATGCATCATTAGAAATATCTTTCCAAAACTAAAAATTCTAACAAAAAATGTATATTCTAGAACATAATCATAAATTCCAGACAAACGATGCCCAGAAAACATCATTTAGGGCCTCAAAACAGCTCCGGAAGTTTAGGACCCGAAAAAATGCTAAAAATAGTAAGTTGTGTCAAAACTGAAAAACTGAAAGAGACAATGGTGGGGCCCCAAGTGGAATAGGTGGGTGGCCACCAATATTCACCTAGATCATTACTCCCCCCTTATGAATAAATAATCCCAATTTCATTGAGTTCCTCCATGAGATGAGGAAACTTGTGCTGAACTTGGTCCCTAGCGAACCACTTGCCTTGGTGCAGGAGTTGGCCAGCTTTGACAACCCGATATAGTTGGATCTTCTATTGGCGAATGTTCTTGATTTGCATGTCCATGATACAATATGTGGTGGCATTTTCCATGCATCCTGGGTTTAACTCTATTGGTGTGAGTTGTTTTGCAATGTCAAAGGTGTCTAGTAGAGGTGGGAAGTAGTGACAAAGGTGGTCCACATTGAATACTAGGTGCAGACCAAGGAATGGTGGAATATTGAGCTTGAAGGAATTGCTCCCTAAAACCTTGGTGATTGTGTATGATCCAAATCATAGTGGGTGAAGCTTGCGGTGGGGTTCAGTGAGTCACTCCTTCTGCAAATGTAGCCAGACTTTGTTGCCCACCTGGAAGTTGTGTGGCACCCAATGTTGATCATGTCGTTTCTTGTACTTAACATTGGCTCTGCCCAATATGTCATGAACCTATTGGAGAATGTGTTGAATGCACTCGATGAATTTTTTCACTTTTTCAGCTTCAGACTGGACATGAGCCGAATCAGCCTGAGTAGCCGCACCTAAATCCCAAGCCCACCTGAAAGGGGTTGTGGCCGGTTAAGTTGTGGAGAGCCTGGTTATACTATGTTGTACATAGGGGAGGCTCTCATCCCATGTGCATGGATGCTTTGAATTTTACATGCGCGGAATGTGTACAATCAGCTTGTTGATGACCTTTGTCTGGCCATCCGTTTGGGGATGGAAAGTTGTGGACTTGGTGAGATTGGTGTCCAGCATTGACCAGAGGCTAGACCAAAATGTGCTGAGGAAATTTCTATCTTGATCTAAGATGATAGACTGTGGGATACCAAGGTGCACCCACACTTGTTCAATGAAGAGTTTAGCAGTGGCTTCTGTTGTGCTATTCTTCTTCCAGGCCGCCATAATGGCCATCTTCAAGAATCTGTCGATGACCATGAAAACACAATCATTTCCATACTTAGTAGAAGGAAGGCCTGATATGTCATCCATGGAGATGGATTCCCAAGGTCGACTAGGGGTAGGTAGCGGAGTATAGAGGCCTTTCTTCTTGATGGTTAGTTTGGCAGGATTTGATGTAGTTCCCGACATCCTGTCGAAGGTTCGACTAATAGAAATACTTCTGCAGCATTGCCACTATTTTCACGACCCCGAAATGCCCAGCGACTCGATTGTAGTGTGCTTCCCATATCATGTTGGCACACTCTCTTAAAGGAACACAAAGGTGACCTAGGTGACATAACAATGCATCTTGTAGGTGAAAACTTGGAACTTGCGTACCCCCCAAGAGTGCTTTGTATGTGTGACCAAATTCTGGATTGCTCTTATAGAGAAGCAACCAATCATAAGTCTCATGCCCACAAGAGTTGAGAACGATGGTTAGCGCCAGGATTGGTGGTTGGCTGAGGAAGTCTACAACATTATTGGTGCTACCCTTCTTGTACTTGATGTTCATATGAAACTGTTACAAATATGTGAACCATTTTTTATGGCAATCATTCTGCCACTTCCCTTGTGTCTGTATGAACTACAGGGATCAGTGGTTTGTGTGGATGATTGTTTCCTTCCCCAAAATTTAATTATTCCATTGTTGACAAGTCTGCACAATGGAATACATTTCCTTGTCATAAGTGGGATACTTGCAGACTATGTCAGATGATGTCTGACTGTGATATTCCATTGGATGACCCTGTTGAGTAAGAACTACCCCAATAGCATATTCATAGGCATCCATCTTGATCGCAAATGGTTGTTGCAAGTCTGGTAATTTGAACACTGGGCAAGAACAGAGGCGATGTTTCAATTCTACAAATGCCTTTTGTTGAAAATGCAACAAGATGATGGAGCTTAGTGAAATGAAGTCGCCTTCACTAAGTGGGCCCACAGGCTATTTTTGGCGCAAAGTCTATTTTTAGACTATGTCTATTTTTAGACATATGGATCATGGTCTATTAGTTGCAGGATGCTATTTATGGATGATTGGTCGAGTTGGTAAAAATAGATGGACCTCTACTTTTAGACATTGGGCAGTTTCTATTTTTAGACTGCCGGGCTAAAAATAGAACAGTCAAATATTATTAACCATTAATAATATTTAGACTATAAACATTATCTTTTCCTCTTGGAGCACTTTAGTTTGATGCTTGGATGTGGCACATGCAGCTGACAGAAGGAAATATGCTTTTCCTAAGGGTTAGTTGAGCTATTGCATGATTGACTTCAGTTAGAACTCAAGTGGCAAAGTTTGGTGGAGTTGATGAGACAGTTGGTGGAGTTGTGTTCGGTTTAACTTAGTTGAACTAGTTGTATTTAGTCTCACTGACAAATACAATAGTGATGAGTGGTGTGAATTAATTATTGATTAATTCACTAATTATTAACTCATAAATAAACTAAAGAACACATCAGTTAACTGCAATGCATGGACAGTCCAGTGGAGACCAATGTTAGAGGTGGGTGAAAGGGTGAGTCTACTATCAGTTGTGACTATTGGCTGTGCATGAGATTTGCACACACATTGATGGAGATTGCCAATGAGGAGTGCGCAGTTGGAGCTAGTGGGATTTGAACTTGTATCTCATCATTAATCAACTTGGATTGTGCAGTAGAGGCAGGCAGACTTGTGGAGGGGATTTGAACCAGTCACTAGTTCACTTTCCATACTAGTTTGTGTGTAGCATGTGAGATAGTGCTAAGAGCTGTGAGAGCTTTGTGTTGTGTATTGTTACATGTTCTCTATCATTATAATATACAGATATTTGGGGGTTTTCAGCTATTTCTTTCCCCATTACATCCTGTGTTGATATGTGTGCTTGATTATGTTTTAATGAGCGCATGCGACTGCTTTCTATTTCCGCATATTGATGATCAATTGTAGAAGAGGTTATGTATTATGAATGAAGCTTAAATATTGTGTAATAAGGATAATCTCAATGAATAATTCAACTATTATTCAAATTTCTACATGGTATCGGAGCGAGATTGATCATCGGATCTATTACAGTGATTACAATTATTTCAGTAGACAGAGTCTGTAATGGGCCAGGTAGCCTCTGGATCCATCCTTTCTTTGAAAGGTGATATATCCAGTAAATGCCCCTACAGTCGATCTCTGTGCTAGAAATAATTTGTTCTCACATTAGATCGGAAGCAGTTGAGTTTTGAGCTAGTGGAATTCGAATTTGCAGCAGAATTTGGAATTCGAATTTGCAGCAGTTTTCTTGGTGTCGAAGTCAAAATGTATTTCAACGGATTACGATTGGAATATGCCCTTGAGGGAAGTTCAAATTATGTTGCATGGAAGGACCGGATGGAGGCGGTATTAGATGATAACGGGCTGAAGGAGTTCATAGATGCTGAGATCCCAAAAGAAGATGGAAAAATGTCGAAGGATTCTGTTGGAGGGCGTGAAGGATCACATTGTATCCAGCATGCATGGAAAATCTTCTCCATACTTTATGTGGAAAGCGTTGATAGATTTATTCCAAAGCAAGAGCGAGCAGAGGAAGTTGGCGCTCAAGGATAAACTCAGACACATAAAGATGGAGAAAGGCGACAGTATGCCGAAGTACCTCACGAAGTTCATCCAATGCAGGGAGGAGCTGGGAAGTGTGGGGGTGACTGTCGATGATGAGGAATTGGTGAGCTTGGCTCTCCTTGGTCTTCCGAAGAGTTGGCATGCCTATCAGGATTCTGTCAATGGTCGGGAGAAATTTCCAGGATGGGAGCGACTTTGGTCGGATCTTGTGCAAGAGGAGATAAGGCGGAATATCAGAGACAGATCTTCATCAAAGGCATCTAAATGAAGAAAATTGCACTTTGGCTGCCAAAGAAAAGAAGGGGAAGAGAAAGAAAGCTTCTCATTCCGGTGCGAAAGGCAAGAAGAAAGACATGTCCAAGGTGAAGTGCTTTCACTGTCACCAACACGGACATTATGCCATAAATTGTTCGCAAAAGAAGAAAAATAAGCAGGCTGCTGGATCTGCAGCGAGAGAGGCCTTAGCCTCACAGTTTGAGCTGGATTTTTCGTTGATCACATGCTTGGTCTCAAGTGTGATGGGATCAATATGGTTCTTGGACAGTGGTGTGTCTTTTCACATGACTGGAGATCGAGATCTGTTTTCAGATCTGGATGAGAAAGATCTTGGAGTGCACATCGAGATGGGCGATGATGGTAGATACAGTGCGACCGGTATCGGTACCATTTCCTTTGAGAGGAAGTCTGGTAAACCCTTCGTATTGAAGGAAGTGATGCATGTTCCAGGATTGAAGAAGAATCTGATCTCTGTGGCGATGTTAGAAGACAAGGGGTATGATGTGGTATTCAGCGAAGGAAAAGCTTTCCTGCGCAGTAAGACAACTAGAGAGACCCGGAAGATAGGGGTTCGAGTCAAGAACCTTTATCAGTTTCAAGTAGATGGCTGCGCAACAATGGCATGCAAGACGGAAGGAGTGGTGAGCCGGGATGATGGCAAGCTGTGGCACCGGAGATTGGGCCACCTTCACCATGGAGCTTTGAAGATACTGCAGCAAATTTATACTGGGCTTCCTAAGGGCACTCTTGCGCAGTCAGATTAGTGCAAGGGGTGTACCTTGGGAAAATTTGTGAAAGCCACCTTTCATGAAAAGGATAGTCGCGCCACGACGATCCTTGAGAGAATCCACATAGATGTGTGTGGACCTTTCTCAGTAGCTTTGACAGAAAAGCACAAGTATTATGTGATCTTTGTTGATGATTTCTCTCAAAAGTGCTGGATCTTCTTCATGCAGAAGAAGAGTGAGACATACTCAAAGTTCTATGATTTCAAGGCGCTGGTTGAGAAGGAATCGGGGAAGCATGTGAAGGCTCTTAGGACCGACAATGGTGGTGAATTCATCTCTGCTGAATTCAAGGAATTTTGCAGCGCAGAAGGGATTTGGAGAGAGCTCATTGCACCCCATAACCCACAGCAGAACAGGGTTGCTGAGCGGAAGAACAGAACGATCGTGGGTGCTGCACGGGCGGTGTTGCATGATCAGGGCCTACCCCTTCACTTGTGGGCTAAGGCATGCAATACTGCAGTATATGTGCAGAACCGTTGTCCTCACAAGATACTTGGCATGAGTACACCGGAGGAGGCGTTTTCTGGTAAGAGACCTGATATTTCCCATTTGAGGATTTTTGGTTCACCTGTCTACTTGCATGTGACGAAGGATGCCAGGAAGAAGTTGGATCCGACCGCAGAGGTTGGGATATTTTTGGGGTACACTGATACACCCCACAACTATCGTGTGTATTTTCCAGACAGTCGCAAGACTGTTGTGCGACGGGATATCAAATTTCAGGAGGAGAAAGCCATGAAGTGTTTTCTTGAGAGGGAGCCACACTTGCATGCAGATGAGGAGCTATTAGTTCCTAAGGATGAGCTTCAGGATGTGGATCAGCCACAAGAGGAAGTTCATGGAGTGGAAGAGACCACTCATGCAACGCCAACCATCAGAGGGCGGAAGCGCACTACAGAAGCTGAGCGACTGGCTCAAGATGCAGAGAAGGTTGTAGGACCACCTACAGCACAGCGTAGACAGAGACAGTCACCAGACCGGTACACTGGATACATGGCTCTTGTGAGCAAATGTGTTGTGACAGAGCCATCCTCTTTCGAGGAAGCTGTGGAGGACCCCGCATGGGTAGATGCCATGGTGGAAGAGTATGATTCGATTGTCAGAAACAGTGCATGGGAGATTGTCCCAAGGCCGGAGGGGAAATTAGTGGTGGGTTTGCGATGGATCTACAAAGTGAAGCAGGCGGCTGACGAGAGTGTGGAGAAGTACAAGGCAAAATTTGTTGCCCGAGGCTTCTCACAGATAGAGGGGATTGATTATGAGGAGACCTTTTCACTTGTCGCAAGGTATTCTTCCATACGGACGATCCTAGCTCTCTCAGCGTAGATGGGGTGGCACATCCATCAGATGGATGTGAAGACTGCGTTCCTCAACGGAGTCATTGAGGAGGAGGTGTACATAGAGCAGCTCGAAGGTTTCGAGATCTTCAGCAGTGAGTCGCATGTGTGCAGACTCAAGAGAGCACTGTATGGGTTGAAACAAGCACCTCGTGCTTGGTACACACGGATAGACAGTTATTTCATCGGACTTGGATTCTCCAAGAGTGAGGCGGATCCTAACCTGTACCAGATTGTGGTGGAGGGGAAGTTGCTAATCATTGTACTGTATGTAGATGATCTGATTTTGACGGGTGATGAGCTGTTGATACTTTCATGCAAGGATGATCTTGCTAGAGAGTTTGAGATGAAGGACTTGGGCCTCCTTCATTATTTCCTGGGATTGGAAATTTGGCAGTGATGGACTATTTGTTTCTTAGGGTAAGTATGCCCGGGAAATACTGGAGAAGTTCAACATGCATGGCTGCAAGCATGTTGATACTCCTCTTCCTAGAGGTTGGAGGAAGGAGGATGCTACTTCGGCGGAGGTAGTGGATGCCACTGTTTATCGACAGTTGGTGGGGTCGCTTATGTATCTGGTCAATACATGACCCAATATATGCTATGCTGTTAACCAGATTTCGCAAGCTATGGTTAAGACTACCAAGCTCTTCTGGAAGGCAGGCAAGCATGTATTGCATTATCTTAGAGGCACATCAGGATATGGTTTGCGGTACAGACAGGAGGATGAAGTGAAGCTGTGTGGCTTCACAGATGCAGATTGGGCAGGGAGCCCAACGGACAGAAAGAGCACATCTGGAGGGATATTTAGTATTGGGTTGGCAGCAGTTTCTTGGTACAGCAGGAAGCAGAGATTCGTGGCACTCAGTTCAACAGAGGCTGAGTATATGGCAGCAAGCTTGGGTGCATGCAAGGCCATATGGATGAGAAACATCTTGGTCGGGTTGTTCGGCTCACACTTGGATCCTACTGTGATTTATTGTGATAACCAGAGTTGCATTAAACTCTCGGCTAATCCAGTATTTCATGATAGATACAAACACATCGACATCAGGTACCATCATATCAGAGATTGTGTGCAGCGGAGAATCATGTTACTTTCATACATTCCCACGGAGGATCAGGATGCTGATATCTTGACGAAGGCGCTCACCAGGAGAAAATTCGAATACCACAGAGGCAGGATAGGGGTTGCGGATAATCCATATCTTGTTGAGAGGGAGTGTTGAAAATGCAACAAGATGATGGAGCTTAGTGAAATGAAGTCGCCTTCACTAAGTGGGCCCGCAGGCTATTTTTGGCGCAAAGTCTATTTTTAGACATATGGATCACGGTCTATGAGTTGCAGGATGCTATTTATGGATGATTGGTCGAGTTGGTAAAAATAGATGGACCTCTATTTTAGACATTGGGTGGTTCTATTTTTAGACTGCCGGGCTAAAAATAGAATAGTCAAATATTATTAACCCTTAATAATATTTAGACTATAAACATTATCTTATCCTCTTGGAGCACTTCAGTTTGATGCTTGGATGTGGCACATGCAGCTGACAGAAGGAAATATGCTTTTCCTAAGGGTTCTTTGAGCTATTGCATGGTTGACTTCAGTTAGAACTCATGTGGCAGAGTTTGGTGGAGTTGATGAGACGGTTGGTGGAGTTGTGTTCGGTTTAACTTAGTTGAACTAGTTGTATTTAGTCTAACTGAAAAATACACTAGTGATGAGTGGTGTGAATTAATTATTAATTAATTCACTAATTATTAACTCATAAATCAACTAAAGAACACATCAGTTAACTGCAATGCATGGACAGTTCAGTGGAGACTAATGTTAGAGGTGTGTGAAAGGGTGAGTCTACTATCAGTTGTGACTATTGGCTGTGCATGAGATTTGCACAAACATTGATGGAGATTTCCAATGAGGATTGCACAGTTGGAGCTAGTGGGATTCGAACTTGTATCTCATCATTAATCAACTTGGATTGCGCAGTAGAGGTAGACAGACTTGTGGAGGATATTTGAACCAGTGACTAGTTCACTTTCCATACTAGTTTGTGTGTAGCATGTGAGATAGTGCTGAGAGCTGTGAGAGCTTTGTGTTGTGTATTGTTACATGTTCTCTATCATTATGATATACAGATAGTTGGGGGTTTTCAGCTGTATGCTTTCCCCATTACATACTGTGTTATATGTGTGCTTGATTATGTTTTAATGTGCGCATGCGACTGCTTCTATTTCCGCATATTGATGATCAATTGTAGAAGAGGTTATGTATTATGCATGAAGTTTAAATAGTGTGTAATCAGGATAATCTCGGTGAATAATTCAGCTATTATTCAAATTTCTACACAAGTCTGGTAATTTGAACATTGGGGAAGAACAGAGGTGATGTTTCAATTCTACAAATGCCTTTTGTTGAGATTCTGACAAAAATAATTTTTCTTTCTCTCCTCCCTTGGTGACTAACTGCGTCAAGTGATGGAACCTAATAAGAGAAATTGAAGAAGACCATAATGTCATGATACCTCTCTGTTATAGTGGTTGGGGCTGGCCAATCCCGAATGACTTGGATCTTGGTTAGATCCACATGCACCCCCCTTTCATCAATAATGTATCCCAGATATTGAACCTGGGTCATGCCAAAAGTGCACTTCTCCAAATTGGCACACAAATAGTGTTTCTGCAGTGTTTGGAGGACTCGTCGGATGTGGTGGAGGTGCTCTTCCCAATTCTGGCTAAAGATCAGAATGTCATCCAAGTACACCACTACAAATGAGTTGTTGAATGGCTGCAAGATGTCGTCCATCAACCTCATGAAGGTTGCGGGAGCATTCATCAACCTGAAAGGCATGACTAACCTTTCAAAAAGGCCCTCCTTGGCTTTGAAGGTAGTCTTCCACACATCAGAGGGTTCGATTGGTACCTGGTGATACCCAGACTTCAAGTCGATATTGCTGAAATATTTCACCCCTTTGAGCTGGTCCAGAAGGTCATCAATCCGTGGGATCAGGTACCTATTCTGGACAGTGATCTTGTTCTGCTCCCCATAGTCAATACATGGTCTCCACGTCCCACCATTATTTTGTACCAACACAATCAGGCTCCCACAGGGTGATGAACTTAGCCAGATGTGACCTTTCTACAACAGATCCTGAATCTACCTCTTGATTTCATCACTCTCCATAACAAAGCATTGATAGATCATTCCAATGGGTAGCGGCGCACCTCAGGTCAGATCAATGAGGTGCTTCACCTGATAGTGCAGAGGCACCCCTCTGGGTGAGGTGAAGATGTCCACGTACTTCTCCACAACCTTGTCCATTTGTTTTTGTCATGAAGAGGAGCTTTATATGGAGGTTGTGGCCATATTATTCTTCTTGTCCTGGTGGTGAATCATCAGGAAAAAAAATTTCCTAGTTTTGGAAATGAGCTTACTGTATTGTTTTGCAGTAACCAAAGACATAGCGACAGGCGGTGGCACCTCTGATATCTTGTACATCTTATTTCCCAACGTAACAATAACAACACGAGGTCAGGACTCATACACAAAATTTATCTTCCACAAGTATTGTTGGCCTAATAATACATCATAAACATCAAGAAGAGAAATGTCACATAATACCTCATCTGTGAAGGGCTTGATGTTGTAGGAAAGGCGATAGTACTAGCTAACGCAAAGATCTCGTCCTTGGTGAAGCCACCCGATGGTGTATGGCTATGGGTGTACTGTGGTCGGAAAGCCCAACCGCTTCACGACGTCTACTGAAATGAGGTTCTTTTGTCTCCCATTGTTGACAATTATCTGTAGTGGGCAACCTTTTACCCACATCTGGAAGCGGAAGAGATGCTCCTCCTCCTCTGTATCTTACCATTCCTCCTTCTTGATATTCACAGTGACAACAGTGGAATTGGGCTCCACATAAATAATCTGTTTCCCTTTGTCATTCCCCTTGTCAGGTTCTGATTCATAGTCAAAGCATGCATATGATTTATAAGCCCTCATCTCAGCCACCAGTAATTTCCTGGCCCGACACTCACTTCTGTTGTTAGTGGAGCTCTTATGGAACTCGCACCACTTTCCTGTGTCCTTATTTGGCCTCGCGGCGTTGTTCTTTGATTACAACTTTGACAAGTTTTCTTGGGACACCATGGCTTGGCTTTGTCCTTTTTTCTACAGTTTGGGGGCACCTTTCCCTTACTTTTGATTCACAGATCCAAAGTCTCGCTTCTTCTATTTTAATTTCTACTCAATCTTGGCAGCATACCAGTATGTTGTACCAAGCGAGGAGATGTTGAGTAACTCCATTTCCTCTTGAATATCTCTGTGCAGAAAAATGTGATACTTTAGCACCAAATTTTCTCTAAATATTTGATACCCAAATTTGTGCACAAGGTATGAATTAGATTCGTCAGCTCATGCACATCTTGATCCCTTTGTTGCTGCAGCGTGGTCCATTGTATGTACTTGTCGTCATAGCTCCCCACGGGATAGTATTGTTCCTTGATGGAATCTCAAAAATAATTCCAAGTGGGTATGACTGAGAATAGAGAGGGTTTTGTCTTGTCCTTTTTCTCACAGTAGGTTTCCCACCAGTCGTTTGCATCGGGGGTAGCTCTGAGGAGTGCAAAAAGAATCTTCTCCCGATCGGAAAAGTCATGAACCGAGAAATATCCTTCTAATAGATTCAAACATCTATCTATGAAATCTACATCTATTTTACCCTCAAATATGGGAATTTCAAACTTTACTTGTACCTTAAAGGGAGTCGTGCCTCCAGAGTGGCTATTGGATGCAGATGCATCGCCAGGGGGCAATCATTGAAGGATTTGGGCGAAGTTATACATCATCACGTTCCTTTGTTTTTAGAGAGCCTCCTTGAGCAATATTTTGATAAGATCTACTACTCCCTCATATTTCTTTTCATCCCCCATGGGCGGCTGTCAAGATTTACGAGGTTGATCTTGCAAAGGTTCAACTAGATCGAGCCCTAACTTCTTATACCCTGACCCCGTTGGGGACATGCAAAGAAGGATCAATAAAAAGTAGACCGCTCTGATACCACTAATCTGGATTTATGCAGGAACAAAATAGAATACAAATATAACCATAAATACAAAGATTCAGTGGAAATAACATTTCATTTCATTAATATCGAAGAATTGAAATTTTCTTACAGATAGAATGGAAATAAACTAGCTAGGGCACTGGTAGCTTATCTCTAAGAAGAGATGTGGCAGATACAGGCCTCTTAACTCTGTGTTACAATGAGGCATGAAGGCCTATATATTATTGAGAAATAATGGAAAAACCTAAACATCCAAAAACCTAACCCTAGGAGATGAAACACCAGACTATGGGCCCCGTTGGCGTAAATTGGTACATCAATTTCCCAAAGTCATAACTTTGGCATACTATTTCCGTTTTACGCATAGGATACATTGTTAAAAGTATCTATCTGAGGACTACAACTGTCGATAAAACATGTATATTTTGGATCTGAATCATAATAGCAAAATAAACGATGCCCAGAAAATGTCGTTTAGGACCTCAAAACGGCTCCGTAAGTTCAGGAACCGAAAAAATGCTAAAAATAGTAAGTTGTGCTGAAACTGAAAAACTGAAAGAGACAATGGTGGGGCCTCAAGTGGAATAGGTGAGTGGCCACCAATATCCACCTGGATCAGCTCACCAACTACCCTCAATTCAAAATTCATGAGTTAACTGAGTTTATCACACTCAGTTAACTATTGCAAGTTATCATTGAGAATAGATTACAATTTATTGTCCATCTTAATTAAGGGATAAGTAAAATAGACATGCACCAAAAAATAACACTGTGGGCCCCACCCTAGTGTAGGTTATTAATGCACTAGGCGTGGGTGCTGAAATTTTCTTGTTGAATCTAACACTCCCTCTCAACAAGAAAGGGATTATCCTTCACCCCGATCCTGTCTCTATGGTATTCAAATTTTCTCTTGGTGAGCGCCTTTGTCAAAATATCTGCATCATAATATTCTGTGGGAATGTACTGAAGAAAAATTATCCTTCTCTGAACACAATCCTTGAGATGATGATACCAAATATCTATATTCTTGGACCTATCATGAAACACATGATTAATTGAGAGTTTAATGCAACTCTGATTATCACAATGAATCATTGTCGGATCCATTTGAGAACCAAGAAAACCAACCAAGATCTTTCTCATCTAGATAGCCTCACATGCAACTTGAATTACTGCCATGTATTCTTATTGCGCTAAACTGAGTGCCACAGATCGTTGTTTCCTTCTGTACAAGGAAACTATTGTTGATCTTATGCTGAAGATCCCTCCTAATGTGCTCTTTCTGTTTGATGGACTACCCATGCAATCTACATCCATTAAGCCTTGAAGCTTCACTCCCTATGTCCGTCTGTACCATATACCATACTCTGATGTGCCCCTCAGGTATCTGAAGACATGCTTCCCCACCTTCCAAAAGAGCTTGGTAGGCTTAACCATAGCTTGAATCAGTTGGTTAACTGCATAGCAAATGTCTGGTCTGGTGTTCACTAGATACATCAGTGAACCAATTAACTGCCTATAAATACTAGCATCCACTACCTCTCCAGAAGTAGCATCATTTTTCCTCCAATTTCCTAGAAGACACTACAAGGAAAAGACCCTCTAGCAGAGCTTATAAAGGAGGTTTTTAGTGTTATAAAATTGGCCAAAATTGTTATAAAAACTTTTGCTACAACATCCATTTATGGTTATGGAGGTTTTGGTGGAGCTTTTAATAGAAATTCAACACAACTAAAAAAACTGGGCGGGCGAAGGTTATTACGGAGGTTTTTTTGATTGGTGCACTACTAAGGTGTCAACACATCATTGCATGTAATCTATAAGGTGGCCCGGGGCGGTCGGAGGTGCATACATCAGGCAATCAAGGTATAAAACTACATCGGGTGCAATGTTGGTGATACAACGCACAGGGCCGTTCTATTTGGTCTTGGGATTTGTGCAGTGTACATAGGTCGGCTCCCGATGCATCAAGGCATAGTATCAAACAAACACAACGAGATTTATAATTGGTATTGGTATTTAGGAGGTGTCCATACGTCATACAAATGCACCGATGCGTAGTATTAGATAAACACACTGGTGCGCAGTATCGCACAAACACTCCGAGATTTATAATTGGTATTGGTATTTTTGCAGTGCCCATAGGTTGTAGAAATGCACTGGTGCATTTTATCATAAAAACGCACTGGTGTATAGTAACTAACACACAACGGTGTTCATTATTTTACTTTTTAGAAACATCGACCTATGACAGTGCAATTATTGTGATTTTTTAAATTCATTATTCATGAAAAGTTGACACATCTTATAACATATTCCTATTAATTAAATTTTTATTAATGCATTTGAATTTGATGTTTGGATTAATTTGTTAAATCATATCATAATTATTTTTGGGCATGTGTTATATTCTTTCCACGATTAGTCTTACGCGTTGTACGTTTCTCTGAGCATAGCAGGGGGGTCACAAGGGGGGGTGACAACCCCCCCTGTCGTGGTCCGGGGCAGTGCCCCGTGAATTTTTTTTTGGTGTGCGGACCCACCCATGGTTTTTGCATGAGTTTGCACATGGTTTTTGGGGGACGATGGTTTTCGGCCCCTGGTATTTTTTAGATCCTGTCAAGGGAACTACAGTTATATTCTAATCCAGGGTTAATGGATTGGGTTTTATGTATGCTTCGGCATGTATATATATGTGTTGTAACACTGAAAGGAATATAATGAAAAATAAAGTTGGTCGTCCCGATTTGGGATCCAGGGGAAAATATCTGTGTATATATGTTTTATGCTTTATGGTCTCGCTATTGTTTATTTTCTGTTTTTTAATATTCTTTTGTAGATAATTTCTATACAAGTTTAAAACCTACATTTGGTATCAGAACTGTTTCAGCTTCAAGGGGACGCATTTGTTGCTTAGGGGTTTTTTACTCGGGCCGGAGGTAGACCCTGTTCAGTGGGAGATCTACATGATCGATTCTTGCAGTGAAAGAAGATGGCGAGCAGTGGAAGATAGATATTGAGAAATTTAATGGTCATGGTTTTGAGTTGTGGAAGCTCAAGATGGAGGACCTACTGGTGGATAAAGATCAATGGATCGCGGTAGATCCAAGTACTAAACCAACGACAATGTCAAATGAGGACTATAAGAAGTTGGATCGGAAGGCGAAGAGCACAATACCATTTTGTGTCTCATATTTAGCATTGTTGAATGTATCTGGGGAAGCTAAAATGAAGAATTTGTGGGACAAACTTGGGACATTGTACAAATCTAAGTCTCTGGTGAATAAATTGTTCCTACAAAAAAAGATGTATAACGTGAGGATGAAGGATGGAGACTCGGTGACAAAGCATCTGAACGCCTTCAATACTATGGTAAGTCGGCTATCATTTGTTGATATTAAAATCTCAAATGAAGATAAGTGCATCATTTTCTTGTGTTCTCTACCAGATTCGTGGGACAGTATAGTTATTGCAATAGGTAGCAATACAACTACTTTGAATTTTGGTGACATTGTCTCAGCCTTGTTGTCAGAGGAAATGAGACGAAGAAATATGAAGGGTCGGAATGGAGATGCCTTATCTATACGAGGAAGGTCCCAGAACAGAAACAAGAATAAGGTTTCGAGTGGGAGATCTAAATCTATTGTAAAGGTGTGCTGGAAATGCGGAAAGGAAGGGCACTACAAAATGGACTGCAGATCTAAAGCTGCTGAGAAAGGAAAGGGATCTGATGATGCTCCTTCTACAGAGGAAAAAACCACCTCAGATGAAGGTGGGGATGTGTATTTGGCTTCTTCTTCAAATACACATGTAGATCATGAGTCATGGTTGATTGACTCAGGTGCATATTTTCACTTCACTCCCCATAGGGAGTGGTTCCGCGAGTATGAGAAATATGATGGCGGTGATGTATTCTTAGGGGATGATAGGAAGGCAAGAATCTTCGGATGTGGAAAATTCAAGCTGAAGCTACAAGGTGGAAGGATTAGAACACTTCTTGGTGTTTTTTACATTCTTGCATTGGCCAGAAATATGATTTTTGTAAGCAAGATGGATGATGCAGGTGTTAAAAAAATGTTCGAGAAATATACCTATAAGATGGTTCAGGGAGCACTGGTATTAATGCAGGGAGTTTGGATTGGAAATCTGTACAAGCTTTAGGGTAGCACTGTTATTGATGGGTGCAACACTTCTGTGGTTCCAGAAAGTGGAGTGGAAAGCCTAGCGGTCTCTAGAGAAAATACCATGCTATGGAATCAAAGGCTTGGACATATTGGAGAGAAGGGCCTTGTTACACAGCATTTTGTCACCGTCCTTGCAATCCCTCGCCCCGCATATTGGAGGGTCATTCCTGTGACTTGTGAGAAATGTCATACTTTGCAAACAACTTCTTTGCATCCTTTTTGCATAAGGACATAATTTCTCCTGTTGAAAATTTCCTCAAAAATCACACAAAAACCTATGTTTTGGCCTTGGCGCAGGTAGCCAGTTCACCCCTCGTGCCATTGTGGTAAATTCGTATTAGAGCCCATGCCACCTGGTGCTCTGTCTCAGTGTAGTGCCTGCACCAGCTATTTTAGGAATTTTTTGTAACAAATAGAGGCATAAGTTTCCTTCTAACCACCTCACGGATGAGTCACAGGAAGTGGTTAAGTTGATCAGCCATAGATCTCCCTCTTTAGGTAGTGGTTTTAACCTCCCATTGAATACTCCTTGAAGATAGGGCTCCCTTCCATAATTATAGGGATCCTAACCTCTCCCTCTCCCTCTATATAAATATGCCTTCTCCCTTTATGGAAGCTAGTTGAATGAGTCGAAGATGAACATATAGCCAAGGAGCTGAACTTGGAGAAGAGATACTATAGCTAAGTAATTGCCATTGAGAAGGTATAACCAAGGAGAATCCCGTAGAGAGAGCCCTGTCCAAATTCCTGATGAGCCTTTGTGAGACACGCTCCACTGGAACCCTGTTGGAGGAGACCACAATGTCGAAGCTTGGTTTTACTCTTCCTTTCATTTATTAATATACTCGACTATGGTGTTGGTTCCATCATTGTCTTATGTTTATTATCTGATGAAATTGATTTAGTCCTCTTCGACTGACTAATAGTTATGAATGTGAATTATTATGTTGTATATTGTCATTGTTTCTTGTGTGTTTGCAGGTGTCTGAGTGTGAAAGTGAGTGAACCATGATCTGTCGAACTAGGAGGGAGAGGCAGCCACTCTTTCTGATGACAACGACATCGTAGGACCTTCGATAAGTCATCTATCAAATCTTCGTCCATTCGTTAACTAGGAATCAATATTATAGCTTGTCTCATTTGTGGCTAGACCCACTCTAGGGCTAGTGGGATTGCCTTTGTCCGCAGAGGAGATTTACCTCACCAACAAATTGGCGACTTCACTAGGGATCAGTGTGATTTTTTCTTTCATCCATTAGGTCTTCTTCTTGGTATTTGCTTACTTATTTTTCCTTTTATGATTAGTCTGCTGAGTCTAAGACCCTTGTTCAGCCCCAGAGGATTAGATTTGAACTCTGTCTTTCAAAATTTTCATTTTTCCTGAGTTAGCTGGCTTGGCGCATTTTCTGGTTAGACAGTCGCACCCACTAGCACTTGTTGCTAGTTCAGCACCTGTGCCATCCCTTGTTTGGCACTGATTACAGCGAAACAGGCGCGCCGAACCCTGTAGGTTTTAGGGTTTGGCCTTTTTTGGAGCTTTTTGGTCAATGATTGTGCCTTTGGGTGATTCTTGACATGTTTTGAGTGCTTTGGTATTGTTTTTAATTATGATCCGCTTCCTTCGTTTAGTTGTTTGTCCATTTCCTGTTAGCATCATAGCCTTAGGGCTTTTTAAGTGCTTCGGTATGCTGAGCCTCCTGTAGGAGTTGAAGCCCTTTTGTTTCGCAGTCAACTTCATTCCCTGTTTGGTTGCATTCAGCTCCCTTGATCCATTTGAGTGATTGCATTGGCCGAATGATTCTTGCCTCTTTCGTTCAATTTTTCTTCTTATCACTCCAAGCATAGATCACACTGCTTGTATGGGTCTCTTTTGACATCTTTCTTCGATTTGAGAGATTGCAACATTGGTTTGAGTTTTGTTTTGTTTGATTTTGGGTTGATTGAAATTGTTTCGCTTCAACTCTCGCATTAACAACCTCGAACTAGTGTGTTGGTTTGTTTTTCATGTCATTTAGTGCATTGTTTGCCCTATCATATTGAAAAATTAAAAAAAAATATTGTTCTTTCTTTCTTGTTTGCATTGTGAAATTGAAAGTCTTTTGCATATCTAGCATTGCACAATTCTAGGAAATATTTCTCATTTTCATTATCTTGCATCGGATTCTATAGTGGATGCTTATACATGTTCTTATCATTTTCTATCACTTGAAAACTCCTAACTTTCTCGTAGATAGCTTTTCATCGAACGAAATGGTATTTTTTGGCATGTAGCTTGCATTTAGAGAGTTTTGAGATCCAACATTCGGTAGGACCTTGGAATTGAAAGGTAAATACAAGATAAACTTAAAATTTACTCAATTAAGCTAAGGAAACATTGAAACCTAATGAAACATTTAGTGGTCTAAGTTAGAGACGTGTTCTGGTCTCTTTAAACCTAGCAGTTGTTGCTTGCCATCTGGATTCAGACAACACTAGTATGGACTTGTGCTCCTCATACCATCGAGTATATAAAGGGAGACCCCTCTAGGTTGCAATCCTTTTAATCGTAGGAAGCTGAGTCTTCTACCTTGTAACTGTGATACATCGAACACATCATTCAGGGAGACTACCTGATGTACATCAATTCCTTGGTAAATTCTTCTTTCATTTGATTACCAAGGTGTATATGGCAGTTCACGGAAACCTGGTACACCCTTTTACCTAGACTACCTGAGTAGTCATTTTGATCTTTTTGTGAATCTCTAAAAAGTGAAAGGATCATTGAGCTCTTGTCCTTTCACGCTCATTTAAACCTGAAAGTGATAGAGTCACCTTTTTCATGTTTCTCGACTCTTAAAATATAAAATGACAGAGTTTTGTTTCAATGTCTTAAAAATTAACTGTCCACAAAATATTCCTGGTTAAAGTTAGTTTCCTTAGTGTTATTTTAAGGTTGTTTTTTATGGCAACTTTTCTGGAGTTTTCCAACCAAGGAATCCCCTCCGAAGGGAATCCTGGTCCTTTTCCTGCTTTCGGAAATGTTGGTGCTCTTTATATGGAAACATTATCCCTTCCTGGGTTAACTGTTGGGTTGCCTGTTTGGTTATTTTTGACCTCAGTGGTCTCGAGTGCTCCAACCTCTGTACAAAAATATCCTCCACCTGAACAACATCATGTTGATTCTAAGGTGGACCTCTCCCCTTCTTCGCCTATTTCTTCATCCTCCTCTTCTACTTTCCCTGGTGAAAGTCTGGATTCTAGTAACCAGGTGGCTAAGAAGAAGAATAAGAAGACCAAGAAGAAGAAGTTAGATAAGTGAGAGGTTAATGTTGTGGCTATTGCACCTAAGAAATTGTTCCTTGATAAACCATCCAACCTTCCTCAGAAAGTCAAATTCCCTTGCATGTTATGAAAAGGTGACCATATTATTCGAGACTACCCTGGAATTTCCAAGGTACTTGAAGTATGGTCCAATGGTCATCCACCATTTCCTTTGGCTTCTGGAAGTCATATTAGTGGCACCTCTTCGACTAGTCATGATAAGACTCATAAGAAATAAGGTAAGATTACCAATCCCTGTAATTTGTGTGAAGGGAATCATCCCATTCACATTTTTCCATACATAGATGAAGCCAAGAGAGTGTTGGTCAAATCTACTGTTTCTGCACCCTACCTTCCATCTGGTTACCAGAAACTTTCTTTGAGTCCTTCGCTGGTTGATTCCATGATCGGTCAAGAGTCATCCTTGGTCGATCCCGCTCCCCCATAAATTTAAATTCGTGAATCCATTCCCGACCAACCATTGGTCGAGGAATCAGTCGATGCGATCCCGTCTACGGTTCATCAGGTCTTTTCCGTCAAGAGTAGGTCTCATCCCCCTCACGTTCATCTTGTTCCTTCAGATTCCTCAGACTTGGAGAAAGATTCTTCCGTCCCTGTAGTTCAGGAAGCTTCTCCTCCTACTCCCGTGATGGAAGTATCAGAGGATGCTCCTCTTACTCTGGTAACACCAGGGGATGACCATCTCAATTCGATGGTACCCCCTCCAAGCAGTTTGGTTGCTTCCTTCAGTTAGAGTCGATTTGCAAGATATCACCTTCCTTCTTATGTGCCTTTTGAGATAATGGTACAAACCTTTGATTTGGTTGTACCCAGTACCATTATAGATGAAGGTGCGTCTGTTAGTATTCTATCTTCCACTACTTGGCAAGCTTTTGGTTCTCCACCGCTTATGCCTGTTATGCATAATTTGTTGTCTTTTAACAGAGGAACCAATCAACCGTTAGGGATCCTTCCGAAGTTGCCTGTTACTTTGGGAAGGAAAACCATCTATATAGACGTGATGGTTTTTCCAAGCCCCTTGGATTTCAATTTACTCTTGGGGCATGACTATACTTTTGTCATGGGGGCAGTTGTCTCTTCACTCTTTCGTGTGATTCATTTTCCACACAAAGGTCAGATCGTGACCATTAATCAACTTTCGTTCTTTGGTCTTGTTGTGACATCTGGTCCACCATCATCCCTTTCGGGTCTTTATCCGTCGGTTTTGTCTTCCCCTAAGTAGGTTAATTATGTGGCTACCTATCCCATGCCCACATTTAGTGATAGTGTTGTACTACATAATGTGCTGGGGGCATTGGGTCCTGATTTTCAAGATATTGTTCTCCCATCTGGTGCGAAACTCTTGGAAGCCACGACTTCTTATTCGACATGAACCAGACTTTAGTTGGTAGTATGTCACTCTTGAACATAGCACTTGTCTGCATTTGTGTTAGTTTGGGGACATCTCACTTCGTCATTTTTTTGCATCCATGTGTTTGGGTAATCTCTTTTGACTGCTCATCTGCTCTTTGCCATGTCACCATGACCTCAGATCCCTTGATGTCAAATACTACCAAATCCAGTGTCGTGTCACCGATATGTTCAAGATAAGTTTTTCCTCTGCAATTTTCAACCTCCCTCTGATTCTCTGTTGGTCCTTATTCACAAACATCATATTCCTCTGTCTCGTGTCGATGATGTGGGAAACATTATGGTCCACCTTCGATCAAGTCACTTCCTATTTACTTTAGCTCATTATCCAGGAATCTGATCTAGAGACTCCTTTTTGGTACCTTGGAGCCTGCATGCCTCAATGGTAGGTTCTTCGCATCCAACGCAAGGTTCACATCATCAGCCTTCGATCGGATGATTCTGCGAATGTTTGACACCATATCACTGTTCACATTCCATGGATTGTACCTTTTGTACCTTGAGAGACATTGTCATCATTGGTGGTTTCTCTCGCGTCTATTAATGGCTTTCATATTGGCTAGTAATCAGATGATTTTCTTACATGTTTGACTTTATCTCACATATTTGCAAGCTTGAATTTGTACTTTGTTCAGGTCGAGATGGAGCGCAAGACCCTGGGTTTTTTCTAATGAAATCCAGGCTACAGGTTCTTTGTGGATTACTATGACTTATTACATGACTCTTCTGATTGGATGGCTGCGACCATACCTGAATCTATTTGTTGATCCTTATTTCTGGATGGCTATGTCCATACCTCGGGTCTTAATTTTTATGTACTCTATTATGGATGACTGTGCCCATGCCACATGTCATGTATCAGAAATATCAGTTGTATTTTTACTTGCAGGTCTTCTGACGGCAATGTTTGGGTCGAATGCACTCTCATAAAGCATTTCACCCCTCCCTCTCTCTCAGACCTCATGCTTTAAGGGGCATCTGTTACACTAAATTTTGTCACCGTCCCTCCAATCCCTTGCCCCACATATTGGAGGGTCATTTCTATGACTTGTGAGCAATGTCATACTTTTCAAACACCTTCTTTGCATCCTTCTGCATAAGGAAATCATTTCTCCTGTTGAACAATTTCCTCAAAAAGCACACAAAAACCTATGTTTTGGCCTTGGCATGGGTAGCCAGTTCACCCCTCGTACCAATGTGGTAAATTAGCACTAGAGCCCGCACCACCTAGTGCTCTGTCTTAGTGTAGTGCCCGTGCTAGCTATTTTACAAATTTTTTGTAACAAATAGAGGTGGAAGTTTCCTTCTAACCACCTCAGGGATGAGTCACAGGAAGTGGTTAAGTTGATCAGCCACAGATCTCCCTCTTTAGGTAGTGGTTTTCACCTCCCATGGAACACTCCTTGAAGATAGGTCTCCCTTCCATAATTATAGGGATCCTAACCTCTTCCTCTCCCTCTATATAAACATGCCTTCTCCCTTTATGGAAGCTAGCTGAACGAGCCGAAGCTGAACATATATCCAAGGAGTTTAACTTGGAGAAGAGATACTATAGCTGATTAATTTCCATTGAGAAGGTAGAAAAAAGGAGAATCCCATAGAGAGAGCCCCATCTGAATTCCTGACAAGCCTTTGTGAAACGCGCTCCGCTGGAACCCTATTGGAGGAGACCATAACATCGAAGCTTGGTTTTACTCTTCCTTTCATTTATTAATATACTTGACTATGGTGTTGGTTCCATCATTGTGTTATGTTAATTATCTGATGCAATTGATTTAGTCCTCTTCGACTGACTAATATTTATGAATGTGAATTAGTATGTTGTATATTTTCATTGTTTCTTGTGTGTTTGTAGGTGTCTGAGTGTGAAAGCGAGCAGACTGTGATCTGTCGAACCAAGAGTGAGAGGCAGCCACTCTTTCTGATGAAAATAATAGTTTAGGACCTTTGATATGTCATCTATTTAATCTCCGTCCATCCGTTAACCACCCTATAGAAGAATAAAAGAAGAATGGACTCCTATACCAGGGAAAATGGCCCACTTTACAATGATATAGAATGATGCAGAAGAAGAAGATATACTAGACCATAACCCCAGCTTTGACACAACCACCTAATTATTATCCTAGACCTCCCAACACTGCCTCTTCAACCCTTGGCAGATAGACACTAGTACAATTTGTACAATAATGTATTTACAATGAACAAGTACAATGATACCTTTATAATGATTGTATGCAGTGCTGCCCACTTGAAGACTTCATATGATGAACTTCTTGCTGCTATTATGCACCTTGGTTACTGCTCTTGTCATGCTACCCTCTGTTGCACCTTGCTTACTTTGCTGCTGTAGAAAGTCTGGTCCTTTGCAACCCTTGAAAACACATGATCTAGCTTTTTCTTGCCTTCTAGGAGCTCGATATTGAATCTGGTGTATCTCTGTTATTTCATATCCTCAATATCTGATTTTTAGTCTTGCATTAGTCCTTTGATTTGTCTTTCCAATGCCATAGGTTTGACCTAATTTGGATTTCTCAATAGATATTTATACCCAATCTCTCACAATGCCCTAATTATGGACTGTTTAAGTAGAGCGCACTTGTATGGCGTGCCACATGTCACTGTTTCTTAATTTGGCTCTAAAATTGATAGAGCGAAAAGTACAGACTGTGCATTATCTTCCAATTTTTATGGAATTCCAATCCGATACTCAGAGAGAGATTTATTACTAATTTACCAAGGTCACTTCTTTGAGATGAATTTCAGGAGCCTACAAAAACCCTAACTTCCACAAATCATATCTCCAAAAATATTGCGCACCTTGATCTGAAATTGTTACAGCTGCTTCCTTAGGATTTTGGCTTCGCCTCATAAAAATTTCAGCTTCTGAACCTTAGTATAAAAAAATTTAAAGTGAAAATTCCACAATGACCTGTTTCAGATAGCGAAATCCCTTGCCTAAGGAGGAAATGAAGATCAAAATTTATATAAATGCTTAGGTTGAGAGGGGCTTCAACAAGTGAACGTGGGAGGGATTTTAGGAGCATACAAAAATATTAATTGTGAATTTTCAATGACCCATGCCCCAACCCCATGGGGTTTTAGCCCACTAACCGGGGGTACAAACTTCAAACATGAATATCTCTCAAACCTTGAATAATTACATGGCATATATATCAATGGAAACATCTCGACAAGTAGAAACCATCAAACAGATTATTGACCCAGAATGTATTAATTTGGTAGGTCAAAGTTCCCATGCAATATTTTGTTAGCCCATGGTGCTGCTTGGGTTGAAATCAATGACAACCGCTGATCAACAATCTCCCCCTTTGGAATTGATGGCAACACAAGCACTCCCCCTGCGATCATGACACCTCTTCCTACAACATTCTCTCCCCCTTTGACATCAATGGAAAAGGGTAACTCTCCCTGAAACACAACCATCCTGTAGACCTATACACACTTCCACTCCCCCTAACACACAACCATCCTGTAGACCTGTAATCTACTTCCACTCCCCCTTTATATTCTGAAAAAGAAAAATCTAATGAGAACTTGGGAGAATCCCAAGCTTCTGGTGAAGATATTCCAATGCTGGTGAATATTTAACATGTGATTATTTTGGTGCTACTTGGAATCTTGCTACTTATCCAACTGCTTGCATAACATCTGGTCAGGAGGCTATTACATATATAAAACTACTAATCATAGATCTATACAACCTTTGATCCACATCCTTAGATGAGTCATCTATGCTCAATTTGAAACCTGTTACCATTGGAGTAAGGATGGGTTTACAATCTTCCATTTTAAATTTCTTGAGCATTTCCTTGATGTACTTGGTTTGACATATAAATATTCCTTTCTCTTGCTAAGATATTTGAAGCCCTAATAAGTATGTTAGCTCACCAAGTAAAGACATTTCGAAATCACTTTGCACCTTTGTAGCAAAATTCTTACTTAGTCGACCATCATTGCTACCAATTTTCGTATCATCCTCTTTAGCTATTAGACATGCTTTAGTTGCTTCATCCAAAACATATATGTCATTTGGAGCTCAAATTTCTATAGCCATAATTTCACCATACACGCCTTTCCTGATTTCACATTTCATGGAGTTGAATAGTATTGTGTCCCCTTGATCACACATTTGTCCAACACTGAGCAGATTGTGATTCATCTTTTCAACCAATAGAACATTCTTGGCTAGAGCATCTTTTCTTTCGAGAGTGATAGTACTTTATCTTATAACATTTGAATATCCTTCATTTCCAAAGGACACGGTTCCATCCTTCTTCTCTTTCAGAGATACAAATTTATTTCTATCTCTAGTCATATGCGTTGAGCAACCACTATCAACATACCACACATCTTTGTTCTTTTGAGCCTTGAAAGTGAGAGCACAATTATCATTCTTCTTCTTCTTCCCTGTTCATTCGTTCTGTGGCTTCAAAGATTCTTCTGGAGGATTTTCAAGTCTGCAGTCTTTGGCTATGTGTCCAAAGTTTCAACATTTGTAACATTCAATATTATTTCTTAAATGTTCAAATCTATTGATGTTTCGCTGAGCCTTGGGAGGTTCATATTTGACAGATCTCCAGGAATTGTATTCGTTCCTAGGGCACGTGCGACATTCTACAAATTTATGACCAAATTTTCCACATAAATAACAATAGCCATAAAAAATATGTTGGTACCTGGATGGAAATTTTCGTCCAGGAATTGTCTTCCAAGGTTGTTCTTGCGAATCTTGTCCAATGAAGTCTACATGCATGTCAAATCTCATAGGTTCATTGTATTTTGTTGTAGAAGGTCCTGCTGCTTCTTCTTTGTAACTGATGCTAGTTTTTTCATTGTAAGATCGTTGATTGTTGATGAGTTCTTCCAATTCCCTTGAGCTGCTGGCATAGTTTTGGATATTTTTTCCTTTCTTCACTTCCTCACATAGCGAGACTACTTCAGCTTCTAATTCTTCCCATTCTTGGTTGCTTTCTTCTAACTTCTTTTGAAGTGACTCTTCAATGCATTTGTGTGCTTCAACTTCAATTTTGAGACCTTGAACTTGTTCTTCAAGAGTTTTGGAATGGATCTTCTCCGCCTTGTGATCTTTTATAAGCTTGATTGCTTCCTCATAAAATTCTTCTATGGTCCATCCTTCTTCTTCGTTGTTTGATACCTCTTGTTTATTGTGCTTGGGTTTATTATGCTTGGTCATAAACAATACTCTCTCATTGGCTTCTTCTTCACTTGTCATTGTCTTCATCGGATGATGAGCTATCTTCTTTAGAGAGAAAGTTCATTTTGGATCCTTGCTTGTTGAATTTCTTAAAGCCTTTCTTTCCTTTTGAGTTTCCATTACTTCTGTTTGGACATTTTGCTGCAAAATGCCCAACCTCATTATAGCTGAAACATATCAATGGAAGTTTACCTTTTAATTGTCACTTACCAATCTTTAGTTTTCTCGTGAAGTGAGCATATTCTTCATCTGAAAGACCTTCTTCATCATCTCCATTTTCTTCACACTTGCAGGTGCATGTCTTTTCAATTGAAGATTGTTTTCTTAGATGCAATGAACGCAGTTTCTAAATGTGTAGTACCCTCTTCTTCATCAAATCTCATTTCATATGCTATGAGAACTCCATGTAATTCCTCTTTGCCGAGTTTTTCCATATTTTCACTGTATTCTAAGATCGATACCTTTTGGTTGAATCTCCCTGGTAATGTTCTAAGAATCTTCTGTATAATAGTTTTCTCGTCAACTGGCTCTCCCAATCCTTCTAGAGTATTGGTTATTTCATCAATGTATTGGAAGTATGCAACAATGTTGCAATCTTCTTTCATTTTGAGTTGCTCAAATTTTGCTCTATTGATTTGAAGCTTTGCTTCTTTGACATTTGAGTCACCTGCATATATATTCTCAAGCTTGTCCCATACATTTTTGGCTGTTTTACAACCCAACACCTTATGATAAGTAGATTCAATAAGTCCACTGATAATAATATTCTTTGCTTTTGCATCATTTACCAAATTCTTCTTACCTTGTTCAGCTGCAGTTGATGTAAATCCATTTTGAACAGTGTCCCATAGTTCGTAACCTTATGCCAAGAGATGGACCTCCATTCTTCCTTCCCAGAGCGCATAATTATTTTCATTTAATAGAGGTACACCATTCTTGGTATGCTCCATGACCTCCTTCCAGCTGTTAAACTACTATTGAAGGAACCAAGCTCTGATACCAGTTGTTGGAAATACTGAGAGGGGGGCAGGGGGGGTGGTGAATCAGTATTCCTTTCAATTAGAGCATTAGTTAATCTTCAATTATTATCAGTTTTTGTACAATGATAGCAGCAAAAAAGAGGAACACAAATGCACACAATTTTAAAAGTAGAAATCCACTCCGAGACAAAAACCACCTAATTATTTTATAATAATTCTTTAATATTCAACTCCAATTGAAAATAAATCTCCAACTTCCTAGAATCTAGAAAAGCATTCTTCTCCAGCTCCCACTGGATGGACGCTCCAATGCCCGAGATTATTCAGTAGTCAACTGAATGGATGCCCCAACACCCAATGAGAAACAACTCACCCTAGCACCACCCACCACCCTATAGAAGAATAAAAGAAGAATGGACTCCCGTACCAGGGAAAATGGTCCACTTTACAATAATATAGAATGATGCAGAAGAAGAATATATACTAGACCATAACCCCAACTTTGACACAACCACATAATGATGATCCTAGACCTCCCAACACTGCCTCTTCAACCCTTGGCAGATAGACACTACTACAATTTGTACAATAATGTATTTACAATGACTAAGTACAATGATACCTTTACAATGATTGTATGCAGTGCTGCCCGCTTGAAGACTTCATATAATGAAATTCTTGCTGCTGTTATGCACCTTGGTTGCTGATCTTGTCATGATACCCTCTACTGCACCTTGCTTTATTTTATGCCATAGAAAGTCTGGTCCTTTGCAACCCTTGAAAACACATGATCTAGCTTTTTCTTGCCTGCTAGGAGCTCAATATTGAATCTAGTGTATCTATGTTATTTTAGATCCTCAATATCTGATTTTTGGTCTTGTAGTAGTCTTCTGAGTCGTCTTTCCAATGCCATGGGTTTGACCCAATTTGGATTCTTCAAGAGAGAGTTATACCCAATCTCTCACAATGCCCTAATTATGGACTATTTCAGTAGAGCACACTTGTATGGCATGCCACGTGTCATTGTTTCTTCATTTGGCTCTAAAATTGATGGAGAGAAAAGTATAGACTGTTCACTATTTGCCAATTTTTACAGAATTCCAATCTGGTACTTAGAGAGAGAGAGTTATGATGAATTTACCAAGGTCACTTCTTTAAGATGAATTTCGGGAGCCTGTAAAAACCCTGACTTCCACAGATCATATCTCCAAAAAATTTGCGCACCTTGATATGAAATTTTGACAGCCACTTCCTTAGGATTTCAACTTTTCCTCATAGAAATTTTAGCTTTTGAACATTCGTAGAAAAAAATTTAGAGCGCAAATGCCACGATGACCTGTTTCAGATAGCGAAATCCCTTGCCTAAGGAGGAAATGAAGATCACAATTTATATAAATGCTTAGGTTGAGAGGGGCTTGAACAAGTGAACATGGGAGGGATTTTAGGAGCATAAAAAATATTAATTATGAATTTTCAATGACCCATGCCCCAACCCCATGGGGTTTTAGCCCACTAACTGGGGGTACAAACTTCAAACATGAATATCTCTCAAACCGTGAAGAATTACATGGTGTGCCATATATCAACGGAAACATCTCGAAAAATAGAAACCATCAAAAGAATTATTGACCTAGAATATATTAATTTGGTAGGTTAAAATTACCATGCAATATTAGGTTAGCCCCAGGTGATACTTGGGTTGACATCAATGACAACCGCTGATCAACAGTTACTTGGTTAACAGATCACCTTCATCAATGTTGGAGGATAAGAATCCACATGAGGTATGGACTTGTAAGAAACCCTCTCTTTCACATCTGAGTGTATTTGGATGTGATGCATATTTACATGTTCCAAAGGAGAAAAGGACCAAGTTGGATAATAAATCTGAAAGGTGCATATTTATTGGGTATAAGGATGGTTTAAAGGGTTACAAGCTTTGGAACTCGGAAACAAGGAAGGTTGTGTACAGCCGAGATGTGGTGTTTAGAGAGGTGAAAGATTTTTTTAAACATGAAGTCCTGCCAAAGGAACCCGAGAAGATAGAGTTTGAGCTAAAGGGGGACGAATCAGACCCTACAACAGAAGAATACTGAGAAGAGGAAGAGCCGCAAACTCCAGTTGTGAGTATATCAGTTCGGGAAAGAAGACAACCAAAAAGGTATAGTCCATCTACTTTCTATTCAAATTTTTCTTTAACTATAACTGATGATGATCCCAGAACCATTAGGGAGGCAGTAGATTCAGAGGATGGAAAACTCTGGAAGGAGGCCATGGTTAATGAAATGGAATCCTTGCATAAAAATGAGGCGTGGGATCTGGTGGAGTTGTTGGCTGGAAGGAAGCCCATCGGGAGCAAATGGGTGTTTAAGAAGAAGATGAATGTAGAAGGCAAGGTGGAGAAATACAAAGCTCAGTTGGTAGCAAAAGGTTATTCCCAGGTGCCAGGAATTGATTTTGGTGATATTTTTTCTCCTATTTCCAAAGTTACTTCTATTAGATTACTTTTATCTATTGATGTTGCATTTGATTTTGAGGTAGAATAGATGGATGTGAAGACAAAATTTCTTCACGGGGATATGGAAGAGGAGATCTACATGAAACAACCTGAAGGATTTATGGTGAAGGGGAAGAAAGAACAGGTATGCAAGTTAAAGAAGTCTCTGTATGGGTTAAAACAATCACCAAGGATGTGATATCAAAAAATTGATACCTATATATGGGGACTTGGCTTCACTAGAAGCAAGGAGGATCACTGTGTTTATTTTAAATTAATTGGTGAACATGTTATTTATTTGGTCCTGTATGTGGATGATATGTTGTTGATTGGAAATGACAAACAAATTATCCAAGATTTCAAGACCCAACTATTCTCCAAATTTGACATGAAGGATATTGGAAATTAAGAGAGATTAGGAAAAGAGGAAGCTTTGGTTAAACCAGAGGAAGCATGTCGAGACTAAATTGCAGAGGTTCCATATGAAGGATAGTAAACCGGTGAATGTTCCTATTCCTGTAGGTGTAAATTTGTCTACTTAATAGTGTCCCAAGACACAAGAAGAATAGGAGGATATGTCATGTGTTCCATATGCAAGTGCAATGGGTAGCCTGATGTATGCAAATGGTTTGTACTAGGACCGTATATTAAACATGCAAAGTGAGTATTGAGCGTTTATGTCAAACCTGTGGAAGGAGCATTGGACAGCAAGAAGCTAAGTTTCTTCAGGCAAACATTTGCGTGGCGCTAGTGATTATGATTTGTGCTACTGGGGAAGACTAGGGTTGGACAGAGTGTTGGACATATGTGGTTTTGTTGATGCAGATTGGGCTGGAGATCTAGACCAATGAATATCTACAAGTGGGTATGTGTTTAGCTTATTTGGAGGTACAATCAGTTGGATGAGAAAAATACAGTCTGTAGTGGCTCTTTCAACTATAGAGGAAGAATACATGGCAGCTACTCATGCAAGAAAGGAATAATTTTGGTTGCAGAGATTGTGTTCAAGTATGGGGTTGGTGCAACGAGCTATAATGATATACTGTGATAGCCAAAGTGAATTTTTCTTGGCTAAGAACCCCGCTTATCATTCAAAGACAAAGCACATTGATGTTCAATATCACTTTGTGAGAGATATGGTTGAGGATAAAAGGGTGTTGCTGGTAAAGGTGGACACTTTGAATAATGTTGCAGATGCATTGACAAAGTCTGTCAGCACTCAGAAGTTCTCTTGGTGTAGAAAAAGAATGGGTGTTGCAGAGCTGGACTGATTATTAAGCTCTCCTGTGGCCCCCTACCGAAAGAAAACAACAAGTGGGAGAATGTTGGGTATGTGTTATATTATTCCCACGATGTGTTATATTTTTTTTGGTGCAGACCCACTCATAGGCGGACCCACCCATGGTTTTGTGCATGAGTTTGCACATGGTTTTTAGATGATGGAGCCAACTTCCCCGAAATTTTGTAGATCCGATCAAGGGAACTGCAGTTATGTTCTAATCCAGGGTTAATTGATTGGGGTTTATGTATGCTTCGACATGTATATATATGTGTTGTAACACTGAAAGGAATATAATGAAAAATCAAGCTGGTCGTCCCGATTTGGGATTCAGGGGAAAATCTCTATGTATATCTATTTTATGTTTTGTTCTCTCTCTATTGTTTATTTTCTGTTTTTAAGATTCGTTTGCAGATAATTTCTGTACAGGGTTAAAATATACAATTATTGTGATTTTTTAAAATTCATTATTCATCAAAGGTCGACACATATATATCTTATAACAATATTCATATGAATTAAATTTTTATTAGTGCATTTGAATGTGATGTTTTGATTAATTTGTTATATCATATCATCAAATTTCACATCTCTTCATTATAATATTTAATCATCCATAAATTTAATCAGTGGTGTTACATTTCACAGCGACAATGGAGAACGCAATAGAATAAATTAAAACATATTTTATTATATATATGAATAAGATAGTCTTTGTCATACAAAATGGGGTAGTTATTGGTATTCTTTTGTCTTTCAATTGGGACACTATGTCCATTACATTAAACACAATTTCTGATTTCCCAAACAAATATTTCAAAAGCTACAACACCTTGCTTTGATATCTAAACATAGTGATAATCATTCTTCGATTGAATTGTTTTCACTACTAGAGCTACTTCCATGACTTGGGTTATTTTCAGGAATGTTTTGTTCACGGTGTTGATTTTTTTCTTCTTCTTCACCTTCCATCTACAAACATAAAAATAAACTGTAATGAGTGTATATACATTGGTGAAAATAATGAAAATTGCAATATTAAATAATATACATCAATGTAAATCAAAATGAAATGACGTACCATAACAACATTTGACTCATGAACTATACGCATTCTTTCAAAACCATGTAGTATGCCGTCTTTCAAGATTTCATCTGTTGGCACAGTTCTATACTTTGTTTCCTGCAAGTTTTATACCCCTTAAAAAATATTTAATATAAAATATTTTTTTGTTCTATTAATTATAGACAAAAGTAAGTAAAACAAGATCGATATATGCTTACAAATTCCACAATTAATTTATGATATGCCAACATATACTCACAACCCATATTTAACCCAATCTAAATCAATTTGTCCGATGGTTCTTCTTTGTATGTTAGCACCTGTTTGAAGACGTTCAATGATGATTTTTGTAAAACAACTTAAAAAATAAAAAAATGAAATCTAGTTAAGATGTTATAAGGAAGTAACAATTACTCACAAACTTAGATATCAACCTTTTTCTTCCTTATCGTCCTGTTTTATGTACTGAATGGGTTCCATTTTCTTTTATTTCCTGTAAGAAAATACTTGAAAATTAATATTTAATGCTAAATTTTTTATTTATTGCACCTAATGATCAAAAAATTCAATGATTACATATTATATTTGAAGCACGTTGTTGTTGAGATGGCTCCTCCTGCGATGCAATTTTTTCCATTTCTTTTACCATCTCCTTGTACACCTTTTTGGACATTCCTACTGACATATTTATGATATCAGCTCATTCATCTTGTGAGATTTTAATAATCTTCCTAAAAATTTAACATGACAATAAACTATTTAATTTTTAGATTGATATATGAAAAGTAAATATAACAAAAGTAATATTTATAAATGATATTTATAAATAATTCTAAACAAACATTTAAAAGAATATTACTTTTTTATTCCTTTTTTGTTGTTGTATGTTTTTGCTATTAAAAGTCTGACATGTCTCCTTGACCAATTCTCTGGAAACTCTTCTTGTAGTTTAGATAAAATTTGGTTCTTGTAATCTATTATCACAAAATTGTACTTGATTGGTTGCTTATCAAACAACTCAATGTAACTATTTCAAACCAGCTTTTGGCTGAAGCTTAGCCTCTTCATTATGAGAGGACTCTCTCAAGGGGTTTTATGATATTGAATAATGATGTACTAGATGACTAACTCTATGGGAAATGTAACTTGTTTTTTATGTTTGCAGGTTGAAAAGAATGCAAGCTTGCTACCATTGGGCTTATGGAGTCAACAATCAGTAGTTTCAGTTGTAATGTTTCTTGACATGGAAGCTAAGTTAGATAGAGGTCTTTAACAAAGGAAACTCACACATAAAACATAGGAAAGCACAGTCATTTCATCACTAAACAAAGTCAAATCATAACATTTGAATTCTGAGTAATAGAGATGAAATCTACTGCAAGTGGTAAACATAAATATAGAGATAAATATGACATTAAAAACCTCATGAGAATCTTAGGCATGTCAAGAAGAAAGTCACTTTGTATTACTGATATAAGTCAAACACATAAAAGCAACAGTTTAGTGCAAAAAATCTTCAACCCTTGACTAATTTGATACTTTGTCTTTACAATAAGTATGATCTGTCTAGTGGCTAGACCATTGAATTCTCCTATGACACATCACATAACTAAAAAACATGACTTCTAACAGAAAACTGACAGCTACACCTTAAAGAATACATCTCCTAATAGGACTCTAATTCTTATTTATTACATAACTCTAGCTTATCTTTGAAGCAGTTATATGATGGTTACAAAATAAGTATCACATGCTCAAAAGACACATGACATTTCGTTCCCACTTTACATATTAAAAAAACGTTCTAGATCTATGGAGAATAACCCTACTTTTTAGGAAAGCATGACCCTTATCCTCAAATCTACTCTGCCTAATGATCTGTCTTGATAGCACTTTATTCAAGTCACAAATATTTGATGGTAAGCTCCCTTGACACATTGGAGGAGTCTAGTTGTCCAAAACTTCCATTAAGATCCTCCAAAACCTTTAACAATTGCTCACTACGAAAACATGACAGTTTCATAGCGAGTTTTGGTAGCATCGAAAAAGTGGCTTTTTCACCCAATAACTTCACTCCTTTGTTGTTCCATGGTGTCAATCAAGTCATGAAACATCACCACCATCAATCTCCCTCCCTAAAAACTACAAAAAGTGACTTTAGAGGAAAAAAGGTTGCTACATGTTTTTTCGTAGTGTTGTCTTGGCTTTAACCCTAGGGAACGCTATGAAACTATGTAAAAATGCATAAATTTCCCATTTCAAAACTGTCTCCAAAAAGTGACCTCCAACTGCAAAAAATTGATTTTCTGCATGTAATGAACCCTATGAAGCATATTCAATCTCAAATTATGGATCTTGTGTTGTTTCCTCCTCATTTATGATTAGTTGAGCTATCGGCTCCTCAACCACAATCATCTTTAAACCTTTCTTTTCCATCTCATCATGAATCAGTTCCAATTGTTCTTGAAGTTATTTGACTTGGTCTTTCAGTGTCCTATTCTTGGACTGTAAGTGCATGTTTACCTTTTTAATGTGATTTACCTCTCTTCTTAGTGGTTGAGTCCACTTTATCAGTTTTTCTGTGTTATCCAAGGTCTTTGAGACACTTGTGACTTGATCCTCCCAAATCTTTCTCATTTGTTCAAACTGCACTCTTTCAACTCTATGCTTCTTTGCCTCTTTCCTCAAGACTAATATCTCTTCACTTGCATCTTTCAACTTTTCCTTAAGGGCTTCAACTTCTGTCTTTTTAATGATTTTCTGTTTTCCCTTCTTCTTTTTTAATGACCATATCTTATTTTGTAGGTGAGGAGAGGTCTATGATGCTTGGTGGTGGCTGAGTAGTTTCATTGACCTTCTGAGTTTCTTTGCTACTTTCCAAGAATTTTCTGGCGTGTCTTGTCATTGGTTTTCTAGCTTGAAACATGAATCCTGCATCATCACCTGCAAATTCTAACTTCTTAGCTATTTTTCCTTTCTTAAGCTTCCTTCCTCCCTCATATATGTTTTTAGCTTGGACTATGGGAGTTTCTTCAATATCAATGGCATGTAAGATTTCCTCTAAGTTACCCTTAGCCACTGTTTGGCTCCATGTAACCCTCTTGCTGCCATGTTTTCTCATTGTTGGCTTCTGTTTTGGAGGTGTAGCTTTGGGTGTATCAACCTTCTACAAAGGCTCTGTCTCCATGTTCACTGGCTCAAATTTCTTTGCTACTGTAGGTGATGAAACATCTCTAGGTTTGGGAACTCTTTTAGGAGTGACACCATCTATTTCAAAAAAACTGATGAGAAAAAAGGATGTCCAATCTCTGTCTAGTATTTTTAACTCCTCTAACACCAACAACTTGATCAAACCATGATGAAAGAGAGAAGTTTCATTTCCTTTTTTTTAACTTTTACTTTATTTGACATTTTAGTTAGACTTCGGTAAAAGTAAAAAGGCAAGTCAAGAGACCTCCTACCCACAAAATATAGTAGAAGCCTAAGTTGGTAGGAATAGACCATGTGGAACCTCCCTTCATAGGTGAAGTACTTCTAAATAATTAGCAACAACTTTGAGAAGTTGTCTTTCATGTAGCTCCTTGGGATAGCATTTGTGAGATCAATTTCACTATGCTCTGGCTTGATGAATTCTTTGCAGTCCTGCATGGTGAACTTGATGCCTTTAAACAATTGTTCCCCTCCTCTACAGATTCCTGTTGCTACTGCAATGGTTTTTGGTGTTACTGTGAGTTTTAACACTCCCACCTTTGAATTTTTCCCATTGAAACTGATAGCAAACTCCTTAGAAACCTGCAAATGTCACCCTTGCAATCTTTGACAGAACTACAAACCACCTATTCTTTTGAATATCTCCAAGGAAATTGGGTATTCATTTAAAAAATTCATGTCCATGAGCTCATATCTAAGCTAGTGACCACCTTTGTTAGTCTTGTTTCTTGCAACCATGGTGATTTTATATCCTCTCAGGCTCGCTTGATTAGTGACACTTGCAACTTTTGAAAATGCCAGCAACCAACTTGGTTTGGTGAAGCAGCTCTCCAACAACTCAATAACATGCAAGGATAAAACATAGAATGACAAAAAGACTCAATCGGGTAATTTTATATGGTTTTGATGACAACTCATGCCCTAATCATGACTCATGCATGCTAAAAACGGTAATGACAACCTCAGGCATGACCTTGTACCTTTGAAATAACCATAACTGAATCGAATGACATCCACCCTATCTCCTCTAATCATGAACTGATACCTTTCACCAAATTTGACAAGACAGACAGAAAAAATGTTTTTTTGTAGCCTGGCTAGTTCATTTTCTGACAGTTTCGCTATGAAACTATTAGGCAGTTTCGTAGCGAAAACTTTTATTTTACAGTGTAAAACACTACGAAAAGAGGAAAAATTCGCTAAAGTGTCCTTTTCGGATTTAAATGCTTGTGAGATGGAATCTGAAACCTAATGATTATTGATGAGACATGATGTGACCTATATGGAGGTGGGTTTCAACCTTAGGATAGGTTTAAAGATGAAAAATTTAAATTTTCCTATACCAACTTGTGATAAATGAACTCTACGACCATGTCAAATAATGTTTCACTTTTCTGATTGATAACATAATCATTGGATTGATTTTTTTATTATAAGTGGAAATAATGTCTATACATTCGTTCCACTAGATCCCTCAAACTTTTGTAAAATTTGTTCTCCCTTTCGTTAACCTCCAACACAACTCCAGATGAGCTAAGGAGCAATTCATTTTCATTTGCATGTTCTATTTTTTTTCTTTTCTTAGAAAAAAATTCCTTTTCTGAGTTGTTTGTCCCTTTAGAACACTAAACCTATGTGAATTAATAGATTTTTTGACACATGTTATCTAATAATTTTAAGTATATTATTAACGAAAATTAAAAAAAGAAACTCATACTGGATCGATAGTATTTTTTCATTCACCTGATTCATCCTTTTGAAATTTTTCCATCAAGATTTTACACTCTTCTGGTCCTAGATCAGAAATAATCTTATCGAGATTCATCATTTTGTGGCTCTGTATGATACACAATAAACAATACATATTAGTTAAACTTACATATAGTTCAAAAATAATATTTTTTGTAAAGAATTTACAAAGAAATTTCATTTTTTTCTTTTCTTGATGTGTTATTATTTTTGTTACTTGATCTCTTGTCAGCCATTTCTTTATAATTATGAAACCTGTATAATATCATTCATTAATATATTTTATAAATAAATTGTCAACTTTTCAAGTAAAAAAAATATTCTCAAGAAACTGGTGCACCATTCATGGCGTACGCACCGACGTCAGTGCGTGGGGGTCTTATAAACACACCGAAAAAATAGTATAATATACTGTATGATGCTCTATGTCAACAAGGGGCACCATTGTGTTACATGTTAACCACCACACTGATTAACACAGAAAAAATAATAAAAATCATCCAGTGCTAGTTTTTGTAGCATAAATGTCCCGTGCAAACAAGGGACCACCATACGGTTCTCTCTGTCAACTAGGAGACCTGGTGCAGTGAGTTATATGTTACATGGTGCACCAATTAACACAATAAAACATTTTTTTGTGAAACAGCATGTGTGTGGTGCACCATAATGAAATAGCGCACCAATGCCCTATTTTACATACGGCACACTGATTATTTTTTATTTTTTTTAAATTTCTTTATTACACAGTACTTTCATGGTGTGCAAGGATAATCTAGCACACTCATGCACTAGGTTACGCCGAGCGCACCGATAAAAACAATATATATTTTTAAAAAATTCACGCAAGGGCCGTTATGGATTGGGATCCAACTATGCAAGTCGTCCCGTGGGTTGGATGTCATAGGCCTATATATAGCAATAAAAACCCTATAAATCTAAAATGAAAATCCCTAATTCTGAAATCGCAAAAAAAGGGAGAAGAAAGGGAAAAAACAAAAAGAATGAAGGGTTTAGGGTAAAAATGGATTTTTTTTGTTTTTGTTTTTTGTTTTGTTTCTGAAAATGAAAAACAAATTGAAATTTTTTTCTTACTGTGTAAAAAAATTGCAGAAAAAGTAAAAAATAAAATAAAATTTAATCATGAGATCGTTTGAAATTCTATGCTATAGGGTTTGAATCACCAGATGTTTGGAATTTTGATTGTTTGAATACTTCTGTTCGAATGTATTTCGCTGCTCCACAATGCTCTCGTGCTCTCTTTCTCCAGGTATGTCTCTTGCAATTCTCTGGCTGAAAAGATTTTCAAAAATAGTGAAATAACAAAAAGTGTTTAGTATTTAAGGAATTGTTTTATGAAATTAAATTTTCAGAAATATTTTGCCACCCATTTTTCAATTTACCGTTTTTTTTTTCACTTGAAGAAAATAGAGTTGCACTTTTTATATTTGTGGTTATTCGTCACTGGTGCATCACTTAATAGCACCGCACCGGTGCATCCATTGATAACACGACAGCGGTGCGTAGTAACTAAAACGCACCAGTGCGGTTATCTGTACATCAACACTGATTACAAGAAGTCCATTTTTAAGGCACCAAAATTAATTTTAGGTGTTTACACCAAAATTTATTGTTGATTTTGCTCAAATGCAAGGAGAAAATATCATAATTATATCGAATGGAAAATTCTTCAAAATCTAGCTTGTTCCATAATATTTCTCAAATTCCATCACAGAGTTCTCCCTATCCATCTTGAGACGTAATATTTACTTAATATTTTATTTATATTTTCATTATCTAATTGAATTTATGTTTTTTATCCATGTCAATCATGCACAACTTAATTAAATTTATAATGTATACAAATTTGTAGGTTCATGCAGATTCAGAATCGAGTTCATATGCACAAAATATTCAAACAACTCCAAAACGACGAAAGCTCTTATCAGGAGAAGCATACCGCAAGGCACATTTGGTAGATGAAAATGGACCGTCGCTTCATCCTACCAGTTGTAACAATATTGCATCTTCTAGCCACAATCCTAGGAAAATGATGGAAATAAGTATAATTGTTTGGTATATTGATTAACGTAGTTATTTCAACGTCACACCAATTGATCATGCAATATTGTCAATGTGCTTACTAATTGATCTCATATATTTTGTACTAATAATGTTCAAATATTTTTTTAAATGATTAGGATTCTAGTGATGATGAGCGACCTACCTACCATCTTCTGTTGCACCCCACAACAATGTCAAATCGAGAGAATACTAAATTAAGAGAAAAAATCGGAGAGGAACAATACCAAGAATGGTTGAATCAACCACCGATTCAAGTCTCACTACATACGTATTCACCAATTAGGAATGACTACAACAATAGTAGTTCTTCAAAAGTTGGAAATGGAGGCAATGAAATAGAGGTTGGTATGGATGATTACTTAAGGGATACAACTGCCGTGGAGACAATGTTTTTAGATGCACTCCAAAACGATGATCAACTAGGGAATGATGCTCATAGCGCTGACACCTTTTTCGAAATCCTTAAATTTTCTTCCACTACCCCTCTCTTTGGACCTGGCAGTCAGTTAAAGTCTACCCAGTTGGGGACAACAATGCTACTGTACAACTTGAAAGTAAATTTTGGATAGTCGAATGCATGTTTCTTGAAAATTGTGAGGTAAGTTACCATAAATTCCTCCCTTATATAAATTTGAGAAATATAATCAGTACATAATGAACATTACAAATGGTAAATTTTATGGACATTAATAATTATATTGGCATTAATTTGCATTTATTAATATATTTTTCCATGATCACAAACTATAGGTTATTCAAAGATAAGGTTCTTCCAAGTGATAATGTCTTGCCCAGTAGCTGCGAAGAGGCAAAGAAATTGTTGAAAATGTTGGGTGTTGAGTACATATCATATCATGCACATCCAAATGATTGTATTCTATCTAGAGGATAAAATACAGACAAAGAGATATGTCTGAAATTTTGGCATGAAAGGTATGATAAATGAGAAAATAAGGGTAAATCACGTACTGGTCCTCCTTTTAAGATATTGAGGCATATGCCTATAATCCCAAGGATTCAAAGGCTCTTTCATTGCAAATAATTAGCTATGTTGTAGGGATGGCATGTCTCACACAGAAGTGAGTTTGGAGTTATGTGAATCCCAACTAATTCAATAGCCATGAAGCATATAGAGGATACATGGCCCGAAAAATTCAAGGATGAAGTATGAAGTCTAAGACTCATCATAGCCATGGATGGCATCAACCCATATTCCCTCTAGAACACCAACTATTATGTTTGGCATGTAGTAGTGATCAATAAAAATATCCCCCCATGGTTGTCCATGAAGAATAAACATCTTATGTTGGCTCTCATAGTCCCTGGTAGAAGACAAGTGAAGAATATGGATGTCTACTTACAAACACTGGTAGATGAATTGAAGGAATTATGGGATGGGATAAATGTATATGATGTATCAAGACCCATAGAAACAGAGAGGAGTTTTACATTGTATGGCCTATGTGCTTAGATGACACATGATTATCTAGGCTTAGGAGTTTGCTTTGGTAAAGTAGATGTTTAATTTATTGATTTGTTTATATACGTAACAATATTTTTCACATATTACTTATTTAATTCGTTTTAATTGTTCTAATCTTCATGATATTCTTTAACACGCCATGCATATTAATTTTATACAATAATCTTGCAGGTCTTGTAAAAAAAGGGTATTTTGGATGTAAATGTTGTGGACCTTCTCTGAAATTCAGATGATCTAAGGACCTATGAAAGACAGTGTATGATTGCTCCAGGGTATTCCTCCCAGAAGAACACCCTTATAGAAGAGCAACATCCACCTTCAATGGTAAACGAGAGAGAACCCAAAGGCCTCCAGTAACGACACCAACTAAATGGATTAGAGCATATGAGAGAGAGAAGGAGAAGGAGTTCATAGAAATGTTTGATTCAAATGGGGAGCCTATGTTTGATGATCCAGAATTCTTCGACACCTATGTTGAGAAATTTTCCATTGGGATGAAAAGGAAATCTATCTTTTATAACCTCCCATATTGGGAGCATCTTAAGATTACCCACTTATTAGATCCCATGCATATATTTAAAAATGTTTCATCTTCTTTATGGAGGAACATATCATCGAAACAAAGTGACACATGGGCTGTTATGAAAGATCTTATTACTTCAAAAACTAAAAAAAACATTGGCCGAGATGATTAGAAAGTACAGGATGAGAGGCAGACATTGGTCCCTCTAATTCATGGTATTTCAAAGAAGGTGATGTCCCATGGATTTTAAAAAAAGATGATCTTTCGTTAGCAAAGGAAGTAATAATGGGTGTGAGGGTGCCATCTTGATATGTATCTTCACTATGGCACTGCTTCACTGCGGATGACCATTTTCCGGGGTTGAAATCGCATAACCATATGAATATTCTAAGATTTCTTATAATGTAAAAAGAATTATTTTATTATTTGTTATATTAATAAATCTTATCCCATGCAGGGATCATAAAACATAACTAATTTTTTATATTATTGCACGTGTTTATAACTTTGCAGTGTCATTATCCTTTGTTCGTGCATGGGTGTGTGAAACATGAATTCCCTCAAGACCTAGAACATGCCATATCTAAATTATCTGCATTTGTACGTTGGATCATGTCAAAGGAGATTCATGTGGCTAGCATTTTACAGTGGCATCAAGAGATAGTTGAGATTGTTTGTATGTTTGAGAAGGAACTGTCAACGAGTTTCATGGACTTTCAGGTTCATCTTCTAATCCACCTAGTAGAAGAGATTGAATTAGTTGGGGTGGTTTCTTGTCATTGGATGTTCTTCTTAGAGAGGTACATGAAGAAATTGAAAGGTTTTGTTTGACAAAGGGAAAAACCCAAGGGGTCTATGGTAAAGGAGTACATATCGTATGAGTCTTTCTATTATGCCAGTGATTACATCAAGCAGATCGACAACAAACCAGCTGCGGTGATTTGGGATGATGAAAGGGATGAAGACAAAATAGAAGGGGAATTGTTCCAATTGAGTGGAAAAAAACGCTTGATAAACAATAAGCGACTTATAATTTTTCAAATTTACACAAAGTAAATATTCATGTTGAAATTCAGTATAATGTATATTTTCATATCTATGTCCTATATAATGACGGTTTGATTTCCTCAGTGAATGCAGAAATTGAAGCAATCAGTAAATTCGTTCTTTACAATTCTGAAGTGACACAACCGTGGGTCGCATTGTACGAAAAAAAGAGAGGATGAAATGGGATAGTGACAGGAAATAATTCAGATGGTTGAATGGTAGAAGTGTGTCTTATCCCCATCATTTAAAAGAAAATATGCCAAAAATATGCCCTAATAGTTGGGTTGCTGACCAAGTCAGAGAGAAATACGGTGCAACCAGTCATTACCCATGTGCTGAAGAGGATGGGCTAAATGTAGGGCTTGGGTGCAGCAACTCGGTAATAATCTATTTAATTTATATGTACGTTTGAAACTTAATAATGCACATTTCAAATGTAATTACATCTATGTTTCATATTTTAACTATTGGGTTATTATAAGACACATGACACTATGATTTTTTTAACTTTTTTATAATAGGTACATTTGTTCCCATCTATGTGGGCATATGGACACCATTTTCGCAGAGAAAATGTTGATGCTGGAAACATCACACAAGACTATGGAGTGGAAGTCGAGTTCGATCAATCTAGTCGATCTAGCCACCGTGATCAAAACCTAGTACGAGGGACGTTAGGTTACGTTGGAAAGATATAAGAGATCATTGAAGTGGATTTCTCTTCTTTCCAATGTGTTATTTTTAGGTGCAAGTGGTGGTACACCTTTGATCGGAATAATGTAAAGGAAGATCGCGATAGTAGGTTGATATGTATCAACTCTAGAAAGATGTGGGATGAAGCTAAGGAGCCCTATGTTTTCCCCAAACATTACAACCAGGAATTTTTTTACCCAGATGTGTTGGTTAGGGATTGGCGGTTCGCATTGAGACATGACCCTAGATAAAAATATATTTTTGAGAACAATAGTGTTATCATGCGATGCAAGCTGGAAGATAATGAGGGTGATTATGAGAACCGAGAGTGATATAGCACATGTGTTATTTCATGAATATTTATACTTTTTAAGATGGGTTTTTTGAAACATTATAATGTGTATTTTGAATTAATTAGTAATTTGCATTGTGTTAATACTAAAATCAATATTTCACTTGATAATTTTCAATTATGTTGATATCAAAAACAATGGTGTACTGTATAAAGTTATTTTTTTTTGTATGTAATATCATAATAAAATAATGATAATTCTGAAGTACATGAATTTATTTGCATTATTTTCTAAACTTTATTATGTTACAAAAATTCATATTATTCTAGATTTATTATTTTACAATTATTTAAAATTTTACAAATTTTCAAATTTACAAATTTTAATAAAACAATTTCACATTAATACAATTAAAAATTTACAAATATTTTACATACAATTACAATTAAAATTAGAATTAGAATTAGAATTAGAATTACAATTTTACAATTTCAGATACAATTATAATTATTAAAATTAAAATTACAATTTTAGAATTTTACATACAATTACAATTACAATTACAATCATTTCAGAGTAATACAATGAAAATTTTAAAAATATTTTATATAGGATTAGAATTACAATTACAATTTTACAATTTCACGTACAATTACAATTACAATTACAATTTTAGAATTTTACATATATACAATTACAATTTTACAAATTTACATATATACTTTTACAATTACAATTTTAGAATTTTACATATATAAAATTACAATTTTACAAATTTAAAATTTAAAATTACATTTACAATTTTACAATTTTACATATATACCATTACAATTACAATTTTAGAATTTTACATACAATTACAATTACAATTACAATTTTACAATTTTACATATATACAATTACAATTATAATTATAATTACAATCATTTCACAATAAATTAAATTTTACAATTACAATTAAAATTTCACAAATATTTTACATACAATTACAATTACAAATAAATTACAATTTTAGAATTTTACATACAATTACAATTACAAATATCACAATTTACAATATCATGATCATTTAATATTAAATTAATTAATAAACATCACGATCATGATAACCATCATACAAACAACATATTCGACTAAAAGACATTCAAATTTGCTAACATCATCGTGATCATGATCATCTAACAAAACACAATTAGCATGGTATAACATCATCACAACACAAACATCAAATATACATCTCATGTGAAATGACTGCTATCACATACACATATATCTATAAGCTACACATTAAATGAACATATCTAACATGACCTAACAATATACACATCATGATGATCACCAATATGTAAATTAAGTACAACTGCAACATGAACATAAAATAAATGGACCATATATATATATATATATATATATATATATAACTGAATAATGTCAAAAATATACAACTGTAATATAAACGTCATATATCAGCTCGTGGTACATCATCAATAGCAGTACTAGTCGAGGCCTACTCAGTCAATGGTGCAGCCTCGACAAGCTCAGATACATGTTGATCATCACGTGCCTATTGATCTGGTACTGGTGCCTCAGGCTGATCAAGATCAACTATCAACTACTCATCGTGATGACTCGACATGGTCGATGGTCCAACCTTCTCATGAACATGAGTACTGATGGTTCCTGTACTAAAGAATCAACATAATATAGAAGTGGGCAAATAATGTGTTGCTTGTCGTTGGTGTTTTATGAATTGCTCGAAATTAGAAGTGAGAGGCACCTCACCTCCTCACTACCAAATGCAGCAATACATAACTGACCTTCGGATACCTGAAAATATGAAGGAGACAATATATCTGTGGTAATGTATCTCTGGGAGTACACCAACTGACTCCCTCCTGCATAGCCAATTGGAACCTCTGGGAATGAGGGAAAATCCACCTCTCTCCTCGATAGCACTATAATGAAATATATATCCTCCTCAGTGGGCGCATACCACTGGTTAGGACCAACCTGGAAAGCCTGTAGGTGGGCATTCCACCTACGGATAATATGTCTCAAAAACAAACCATGGCACTTTAGGGAAGTATCCTCCTCATAGAACTTGAGGAGGCATGCCTGCCTTAGGAGCCCCTGGGTAGCTGCTGTAATAGGGAAAGGGTATGCATCTCTCTCCCTCTCTCATGCCTCCCACATGCGAACCATGTTATACTGGTACACCTGTTGTTGTTGTTGTTCCCTCTCTTCTCTCCTTTCACGTATCTGAATGATTGACAAATTAAATAATTTTTTTTTTATTAAATGAGACATGTATATAGGAATATACATATATAAATTTTTTTGGAAAAAAAAATAGTTGGTGCACCGCAAAAAATAGACATGGACCAGTACTTGTGCGTCTTTTTTTATCACGTACCGGCTGCAGTGCACCAGAAAATATTCAGCACACCGGCGGTGGTGCACCTGAAAATTTTCAGCACACTGCCCTCCTGGAATTCTTCTTAAGTCAATGGTGTTGTGATATAACAGACTGTACCGTTGACTATGGACCATGTTGGGACGGCGGTGCACTGACCAAAATCTACGCCCCTGGCCATATAGTTTGGTCAATGCACCGAACTTCTGACATCATTACATAGTCAACTGTGTGGTATTTTACCAGGCCGCACCATTGACCTTGTCGAATTTCCGTAATGCAGTGTACTGACAAAAATACCCGCACCGCATTGTCGCTATTCCACAGGGTCATCGATGCAGCCGGGTAACCGACCGCACCGAACTTTTTTTAAATTTTAAAATAGAATGGTGTGCCTTTCGATACCACCCTAGAACTAGTGTGGATACTGTTAGCACTAGTTTTAGTGCGACCTGTAAATTTACAGGAAGCACCGTGAACCGATGCGAGCCAAATGGCTCGAGCGAACTGCATGACATTTTTTATTTTATTTTTAAAATTGTTAATTTTAAGTTAATTTGAAATTATAATCTTCTAAAAGGCTTAATTATGGAAAAACAAGAAAAATACCTATACATTTGGCCATCGAGGAGGTATATTCGTTGTAGAATTTGAAAAAGTAAATTTTCCCACCATTTTGAAAAATTCAAGCTGGAGATTGGTGGGCAATGCACAACAACTGTGCGTGCAATGGGTGCAATGGGAACACCAATGTAAGGGTAGCTCAGACAAGGTTAAATTGCACCAGTGCTTGAGAGCTATGGAGCACAGAGAAAAGTGAAAATGCAGTTTTTTGGTCATAATTTTTTTTATTTAACCTTGTTTCGGTGCGTGATGTTTTATAAACACACCAATGCGATTTCTTAAGACCGCACCGAGCGGTTTCTCTTTTGGCACGGTGTTTTAGGATGCACCAGTGCACTATAGTAATAAGACGCACTAGGAGGGTGTGTACGGAGTGCACAGTGTCTGGTGTGCCAATGTTTATGTGCACCGGTTCTTTCTCTTGTTGCACGCATCGATACGGTTTAGGATGATAAGCACAACAAACGAAAAAAATCTGCAAAAGCCTCCACCCGCCAACCTCCTCTAGTAACCTCCGCTAGAAACGGATGTCTGGGGTATTTTTATAAGGAGTTCCTCAAAAACATCCATTAAAGAGTCTTTCCCTTGTAGTGAGAGGAGTATCCATGGGTTTGCAACTCTCCATGTGAAACTTACCCAGTATCTCCTTTGCATACTTTCCTTGAGACACAAAAAGTTCACCATCCCACTGCCATATTTCCAATCCAAGGAAATAATGAAGGAGTCCCATGTCCTTCATTTCGAACTCCCTTGCAAGATCCTCCTTCCATGAGTGTATCAGCTGCTCATCACCAGTCAAAATTAGATCATCAACATAAAGAAAAATAATCAATAGCTTACCCTGAACCACAATCTGGTACATGTTTTCATCTGCTTCACCTTTGGTGAAGCCCAATCTAGTGAAATAATTGTTTATCTAAGTGTACCAAGCACAGGGTGCTTGCTTCAGCCCATACAATGCTCTTTTGAGTCGGCACACATGCGACTCATTGTTGAAGATTTCAAAACCTTCAGGCTGCTCTATGTACACCTCTTCCTCAATGATCCCATTGAGAAACACAATTTTCACATCCATCTGATGAATGCACAAGCCCATCTACACTGAGAGTGCAAGGATGGATCTTATGGAAGAGTACCTTCTAACAGGTGTAAAATTTTCATCATAATCTATCCCCTCGATCTGTGAGAATCCTCGGGCCACAAATTTGGCCTTGTATTTCTCCACACTCCCGTCAACATCTTTCTTTACCTTGTAGATCCATATCGATCCAGCCACTGATTTTTCAACCAGTCTTGGGACTATCTCCCATGCACTTTTCTTGACAATGGAGTCATACTCCTCCACCATTGCATCAACCTAATTTGGTTGTTGCACTGCTTCCTGAAAGGAACATGGTTCAGTCACAATACATTTGCTCATAAGAGCCATGTATCCAGTAAATCATTCAGGAGACTTCTTTGTTTGCACAGTGAAGTAAGAGCTCCTACATTCTCTGCAGTATCAAATCTCAATCTATCAGCTTCAGTGGTGCGCCTTCTACCATTTCTGATGGATGGATCTGCATGAGTGTTTTCCTCTACTCCATGAACTTCATCATGTGCCTGATCCACATTTTCAGGCTCATCCTTGGGAACCAATGGTTCCTCCTCTGCATGTAAGTCCAGCTCCCTCTCAAGGGACAACCGCATGGATTTCTCCTCATCAAATTTTATATCCTGCGACACAACAATCATTCTATTTTTTGGAAAATATACACAATAATTATGGGGTGTTTAAGTGTACCACACAAAAATCTCGATCTTAGCTATCGGGTCCAGCTTCTTCCTGGCGTCCTTGGTCACATGCACATAAAGAGATGAGCCAAAAATATTAAAGTGTGGAATATCAGGTTTCTTACTAGTGAAAGCCTCTTCAGGTGTAATCATGCCAAGTATCCTATGAGGACAACGATTTTGAAAAAATACCGCAGTGTTACATGATTCTGCCCACAAATGCATCGGTATGCCTTGATCATGCAACATCGCTCGTGCTGGACCCACGATCGTTTTGTTATTTCTTTCTGCCACCACATTCTACTATGGGTTATGAGGCACTATCAGTTCTCTTTGTATTCCTTATTTGCTGCAGAAGTTCTTGAATTCGTTAGAGATGTATTCATGACCATTATTGCTCCTGAGAGCCTTCACTTGCTTCCCCAACTCTTTCTCCACCAGTGCCTTAAACTCCAAGAACTTAGAGAATGTCTGATATTTCTTCTACATGAAGAAGATCCAACACTTATGAGAATATTCATTAACAAATATTACATAGTACTTATGTTTTGGTGTCAAAGCAACAGATAAAGTACCACACATGTCTATGTGAACTCTTTCAAGGATCCCCAAATATTGGTTCTCCTTCTCATGAAAGGTGGCCTTTACACATTTTCCCATAGTATATCCCTCGCATGTGTCTGACTGCGCAAGTGTACCCCTAGGAATACTAGTATAAATCTATTGAGAAGGGATAGGGAAAAACAATTAAGCCCGAAACAAAGTATACACCAATTGATAAAGAACCTACCTTAGTAGAATTGTTTAAAGGTGGAAAGATGTTATGCACAAGACCACAAAATAAGCTGAGGTTTAACATAAAAATAAAACAGAACCTTGAGCTAGAAAATAAATTCATCTATGTAGAAAAAAACCTTTTGAAGGATTTAATTATAAACATGGAGGATTCTACAAGCACAAAGAAACCAAAGAAAACCAAAGTTTCAAAGAAAGGGGTTGCTACAGAAACTAAGAGAACTAAAAAACCAAGAAAAACTAATGTGGATATTATATTGGAGGGAGCTAACACACTCAGCTAGATATTTACACAAGCTCAGTTTTGATTACCTTATCTTTAAATGTAATTTTGACTCAAGGCTGATAACTAGCTTGTCAGCGATTTTGCAGGGTCAAATTTCGATAAGCGCTGACAGTTTCGGTGTCACCGATTTGCACTATGAAAATTTTGACAAGCATTGATACTTTTAGTGTCAGCGATTTTTTTTATCTATTTTAGATACATAAATTGTTGAGTTTATATAGTATATTCATATACTTGATATACACTCTTTTTATATCTAGTAATTTGTAGTTAAGTATGAACGAGAAAGTTTCTTTAGTTTGTAATTTTATTATAAAGACAGATTTTTTAATGAAGAAGGGTTGGAATATTTTGAAAGAAATCATGTTTTTTGTATTGTGTGTGTATGTTATCAACTAATATACAAAATATATTTGAGAAATTTTGTACAAATTCATGTGTTTGCAATTCCCTGTCCGTTTTCTTAGTTTCATATTTTCTTCAATATTTGAATACTTGACTATTGAATTGGAACTCATATCTCTGTGCTCCGAATTATTTCATTCAAATATTTATTACGTGTTTTTCACCTAAAATATTACACTAATTTCTTTACTACCCTCTGATTTACCAAACTTGTCAAAGGATTTGTTACTATCTTGATTTTGTTGATATTTTCTCACTAAACCTGTGGTATATATAAAACTAATTGGACCAGACTCTAGGCCTAATGGTGAAATTTTCCTACAATCCAACCAACCTTAGTTTTTCTCAATTAAGCTAGAAATAAAACATATTACTGACCTTCTACCATTGTGACCTTTGGTATTTGAGTTTAGGGAGAGATTCCTAAGGAGTTGAGTTTAGGTAGTTAAGAAGTCTTGAAGATAAAAGGTTTGATTATAAAATTCAGGAAGTCTTGTTTAGGTCTGGAAATGAAAAAGAATTGTCTGAGATTGTTTTAGACCTACAAATAAAAGGTATTGATACCTCATCCTTAGTGACCCAAAAAGATAAAGAAGAGTTATGGGAGGCAGTCACATCAGAATTCTTGTTAGAGAGGGAATATTTAGATAGTTTGAAGGAGCTAGTTCCATTTGAAATCTTGCTAAGAAGTAAATATGGTTTTCCTTTACCTAACTGGAGTTCAAATGTAATTGGACAACAAAGACCAACCAACCCCCCTCCTAAAAATCCCTCTTCCTCTACTATTGATGTCCCTAAAACTAGCATAGTCCCTGTCATTATGGCTGGAAATGTTCCACCTCCACCTGTTGTTGCACCTGCTAGGTATGCCCCTCTTGTTCTCCCAGTTGTCCTTAATGCCCTTCATAGCAAATATTCTTCGAGAATCAAAACTTGGGGAAGTGATGAAGAGATTACAACTGAAGAGCATGTAGATTAGTTTAATGACTTCATAGACAGGGAGGAGGTTGACCATGAGGATGTCAAGATGAGACTATTTGCTCAGAGCTTTACTGGTGAGGTTAGAAAGTGGTTCAAAGCCCTTGCTATAGGAAGCCTTCATAGTTGGAATGAATTTGAAGATAGCTTCTTGAGAAAGTGGGGAAATAGAACCAACCTTGTACAAGCCCTCACTGAGTACAATAGTTTGAAAAGAGTTTTTGATGAAACTGTACAAAATTTCTCCAAGAGATTTAAAAAATTTTATGACTCCATCCCTGCAGATATTAAGCCTCCACCAGGAGCAACTCAACTGAGATATGTTGAGGCTTTTGATTATGAATTTTCTATCCTGCTCAGAGAAAGAGAATCCCCTTCACTAGCAAAAATGAAAAATGATGTTGTGAAGGTGGAGATCAATATGATAGCAGGTAAAAAGTCCAAGATGAGAAAGACAAAATTGAAAGAAGAGTATAAGCCTTCCACCTTAGATGACAAATTTGACTCCATGATGAAAACAATGGAAAAAATAATGGATAGGCTTGCCCTTGGAAACACTTCTTCTCCTCCTACACAACATGAACCGCGGTTTAGAAATCCTCAGTTCAGAAGACCTCAAAACCAACAGATACCAAGGGAAAATAGAAATTAGTCTGACCCTCAAGTAAGGCCTCTGTTTCAGCAAAATTTAGTTGATGGAGAAGATCAGCCTAAAATACAGGAAGAATCCATTCATTTCTTAGATGAAAACATGTCTGGAATGTTTTTGACTAAGGAAGAGCATGATGAATCATATCATGATGTAAAAAAGGGTGAGGAACAATCTCGTTACCTTAAAGGATACCAACATGCAATATTTGAGATGCAGAAACAATACAACCTCAGAAACAGAAATTTTCTAATTATTGCAAATAAAACACAGCCCAAGAAAGATGCCTGCAAAGCAGCCGAGGTTAGAAAAAATCCACCACCTCCTCCTCCTGTCAAAGATATTGAGAAAATTGCTTCTTCTTTTTTTAGTTTGGAGAATGATATTTCCAAAATTAATATCCCAATCCCTTTTGGAGAAATTATTAAGGTGAATGAATACAGAAGTAAAATTTTAAAAATGTTGAATTCCCAACCAGGAGTTGTTGACATCCTTAATGTTCAAGAGGACTATCCTACCATATATTTGGGACCAATATTGGAGGATGAGTAGAATGAAGAGGTGCCTTCTTTCTATGTCAGCCTTAGTATTCATGACATGACATTACACAATGCCATGTTGGATTCAAGGGCCTCTCATAACCTCATGCCTAAAGTAATTAGGAAAAGGATGGGATTGGAAATTACTAGGCCATATAAGGATTTGTTTTTCTTTTGATTAAAAAAGAGTTCATTGCATTGGTTTGATAAAGGATGTTGTTGTTGGTCTTACACAAGTCCCTGCCAAGACAGTGGTAATGGACATTGTGGTAGCAGACATTCCACCCAAGTTTGGTATGCTACTATCAAGTTCATGGGCAGCAAAGATCAAAGGCACCATGCAGATGGACCTAAATTATGCCACCATTCCTATTTTTGGTGACCAAAGAAGACTATACAGAGAAACAAGGATGGCTTATATGGTGATTAGTGAGGAAAAACCTCAAAATTTCCCAATATATGTTGTTGATATTAAATTAATATCTGATATACTTTTCAATGAATTAACTGATGAAGCAGAAGATGAGAAGAAAGCAGAAATTCAGGAGATTGAAAATCAACAAGCAAAAAATCAGCAAATCAGTGAAGAAAATGCAGAAGTTTGGTGGTTGTTACACTCTTATGGATCAGCAGGAAGAGAGGGGTCTAGAGCAGGAATTTGGATCACAACTCCAGAGGATGAAAGTAAGCTCTTTTATTTCAAACTGAAATTTGATTGCACAAATAATATGGCTGAGTATGAATCTCTATTTTTGGGTTTAGAAATTTTGAAAAGATTGGGTGCCCAAAATATTTCTATTTGTGGAGATTCTAAATTAGTTATTAAACAAGTTGAGGGTGTATATCAAATCAAGGATGTGAGAATGAGAACATATAGAAATTTGATCATGGAGATGCTAGAGAATTTTCAAGAATATTCCTTTATTGTGAATACTAGGGATCAAAACTCAGTAGCTGACTCCCTAGTTGTCTCTACAAGTCTGTTTATTGTTCCTGCACATTCTAGTGAAATATATGAATTTGAAGTTTGTCATAGGCCTACTATCCGTGACAACATAATTCACTGGAAAGTTTTTGAGGATGACTAGCAAGTCAAAAACTTCATATAATTGAAAGAGGAGTTTGAAAGCACACAAATAGACCAACAAAACATGTTTGTTGAAATTAAAGGTAATTCTGAAGTGTTGCATCTGAAGAATAATTATATACCTAAAGGTCTCATCCCACTTGAAAAGCTTTTTGACCAAAATGATGTGTTCAAGTCTCCTAGGATACAAGCTGATGATGAAGAAGTAGAGAGTTGTAACCTTGGTACAATAGCAATGCCAAAAATGATCAAACCTTCTAAGTTTCTTTCTGCATATATGAAACATAAATATATTGAGATGATGAAAAGGTTCATAGATGTTTTTGCATGGATTTATGATGATTTGAAGAATTATGATCCCACTATTATTCATCATACCATTCCTATTAAAGAAAATGAAAATCCTTTCAAACATAAGCTAAGGAGGATTAATCCACTTCTCATGCCTCTGATTGAGAAGGAAATCAAGAAACTCTTTGATGCCAAAATTATTGTCCCAATCAGATTCTCAAAATGGCTTGAAAACTTGGTTCTAATTAAAAAAAAGAGTGGAGAAATCATAATCTAATTTGACTTCAGAAACTTTAACAAAGCCTCTCTGAAGGATAATTACCCTCTCCCAAATATGGACCAAATTCTGCAAAACATTGTTGGTTCCCAAAATATGTCTATGCTGGATGGTTTTTCAAGATACAATCAGATACTAGTGCATCCAAAAGATCGGGAGAAAACTGCCTTTACCACACCATGGGGTACATTCATGTATGCCAAGATGCCCTTTGGTATGATGAATGTAAGAGTGACCTTTCAAAGAGAAATGGAAATTTCCTTTGGTGAGGAGAAGGATAAGTTGGTGGTTGTATATCTAGATGACATAACAGTTTTCTCAAGGAGAGAGGAAGACCACTTAAAGCATTTGGAGAAAGTTCTGCTGAAGTGTAGAAGGTTTCGTATTTCTCTTAATCCCACTAAAATTATTTTTTCTTTAACTTCCATAAATTTACTTGGTCACATTATATCTAAATATGGGATAAATATTGATCCAAGCAGGGTAAATTTCATTCAAAAAGTGGATCTTCCTATAAGCAGGAAGGAAATTCAGTCTTTCCTTGGAAGGGTGAATTTTGTGAGGAGGTTTATTCCCAAATTTACTGAAATTGTCAAAGACATAACCAAGATGTTGAAGAAAGGAGCTAACATTAAATGGATAGTTGAAGCAAAGCACTCATTTGAGGAGATCAAGAAGGAACTCACTCAAACCCCAGTGTTGATTGGCCTATATTTTTCAAAATAATTTCTGGTTTTTACATTTGCATCAGAAAATACAATTGTTGGAGTTTTGCTGCAGAAAGGACAACAAGGTACTGAGCAGCCTATTTCATTTTTTAGCAGGGCCCTTGCTAATTCATATTTGTAGTACAAAATATTAGAGAAACAAGCTTATGCTTTGGTCAAAGCCATCAAAGATTTCAGAATTTACATTCTGCATTCTCATGTCATAGCATTTGTTCCTAATGTTGTTGTGAAGGACATATTGACTCAAGATGATCCTGATGGTAAGAGAGGGAAGTGTATAGCTAACTTGTTGGAATATGATATAGAGATCAAACCTACAACATTGGTCAAAGGTCAAGGGCTAGCAAAGCTGATGGCACAGTCCAATTTTGACTGTCTTGATATGAATTTAATTGCAGAAATTTCAGAGTTATCAGATAAAGATGAAGAGCTGATTCCCATTGAAGAAAATTACATCCTATCTGGCTAGTACAAAGACATTGCTTTTGTCCTACATCATCATAGACCTCTTGTTGAATTAACAAAATCTAAAGCAAGGTTTGTGAAGCTGAAATCCCTAAGGTACTACATCATTGATAAAAATCTGTATTGGAAAGATACTGGTGGTATTCTAATTTTGAATTGTTTGTTGGAAGAGGAGGCAAAAAAAGTGATTGGGGAGTTTCACAAAGGAGATTGTGGAGGTCATCATTATTGGAAGTCCATAGAAAATAAGATTCTTAGAGCATGGTACTACTGGCCTACCGTGTTCAAAGATGTCTACAAGAAGATAGATGCATGCCACGAATGTCAAATTTTTTATGGTAAGAAAAAGCTTGTCCCTCTACCTTTGATGCCTATTTATGTCGAGGCGCCATTTCAACAGTGGGCACTAGATTTTATTGGTGAGATTCATCCATCATCTTCAGGTCAACATCGTTGGATCCTAACAGCAACTAACTATTTCACCAAGTGGATTAAAGAAATCTCAACTAGGCAAGCAAATGATTTAGTTATCGTTTCATTTTTGGAGAATAACATATTGTCTAGGTTTGGCTGCCCTATGAAGATCATCACTGATAATGCACATAAATTCAAATCCAAGAGGCTGATCATTTTTTTTCATCAATATCACATTACACTTGGAAATTCTACTGCATATTATCCACAAGGTAATGGTCTTGTTGAATCTTCTAACAAAAGCATTGTGAGGATTATTAAGAAGGTGTTGCAGGAAAATAAAAATTCATGGCATATGAAGCTGAAGTATGCTATGTGGGCTGATAGAGTGTGCGCAAAAAGGTCAATTGGAACTTCAGCTTATGAGTTGGTGTATGGGGCTGAAGCCATTTTTCCTACTTCCTTGGGAGTGCCTGTCATGAAGCTACTGCAAGGATTAGAGGAGGAGCCAAATGCAATTCAGAGGATAATAAACTAGTTGATAACATTGCAGGAAAAAAGCAAGGAATTCTATGACAAAAATCAACAATCTCAAAATAGAATTAAGAAGACATTTGATAGGAAGGTCAAAGAGGAAAACTTTTAGATTCAAGATGTGGTATTGAAGTGGGAGGCCAAAATTGAATAAAAGGGGAAACATGGTAAGTTTAAGAATATATGGAAAGGTCCATTCATAGTAGCTGCATTACATGGAAACAACACTTACATACTGCAGGAGATGAATGGACAACCTTGTGTAGGAGGGCTTGTCAATGGCAGGTTTTTGAAGAACTATTCCTCTTAAGTTCTGCTGATATTTCATTCTGTTGTATATATTCCATTTTGTTATTTTTTCTGCTAATAAAGGTAAGTTGATCATCAAGCTTGAGCCCAAGGTGAATCCCATTAGAGTGTGCAAATTTTATAGTTTTTATTTCCAAGAAGATGGATAGCATTGGAACTACAAGTTCTTTGGTGTACCATAGGGGAACACCATCCCAAGTAGAGCCACTGTTATCAGTCAGAAAAAATTGAAATACTATTTGACATGCTCATAGAGTTAATTTTTCAAAGGTATGGTCATAGAGCTCATTTATCATAAGTTAGTATATGGAAATTTTAAATTTTTTCATCTTTTACCTATCCTAAGGTTCAAACCCACCTCCATTCAAGTCATATCATGTCCCATCAGTCACCATTTACTGAAATATTTTATTTCCCAATCCTTTGAATTCAAAAAGGTCACTTTAGCTATTTTTTCCTCTTTTGGTAGAGTTTTACATTGTAAAAATACAATTTTCGCTACAAAACCGCCTAATAGTTTCATAGAGAAACTGTCAGAAAATGAACTAGCCATGCTACGAAAACCAATTTTTATGTTTGTCTTGTCAAATATGATGCAAGGTGTCATTCCATGATTAGAAGAGCTAGGGTGGATGTCATTCGAGTCAGTTAGGGTTAAATCAAGGTACAAAGGTAATGTCCGAGGTCATCATTACTATTTTTAGCATGTATGAGTCATGATTAAGGCATGAGTTGTCATCGAAACTTTAAAACATTACCCAATTGAGTCTTTTTCATTCTCTGCTTCATTTTTTCATGCTATTGAGTTCTGGAAAGATGTTTCACCAAGCCAAGCTGGTTGTTGGAATTTTCAAAGGTTGCAGGTCTCACTAATCAAGCGAGGAAAAGAAGGTATAAAATCACCATGGCTGCAAAGAAGAAGACCAACAAAGGTGGTCAATACCTCAGATATGAGCCAATGGACATAAATTTTTTGAATGAAGATCTGACTGCATGAGAAGTGTTTAGAAGAATAGGGTGTTTGCAATTCTCCCAAAGTCTGCAAGGATGTCATTTGCAGGTTTCAAAGGAGTTTGCTAAAAAATTTACTAGATCAACTTCAAAGGTGGGAATGTTAAATCTCATAGTAGCACCAGAAACTATTGCAGCAGCAACAAGAATCCCTAGAGGAGGAGAGAAATGGTTCAAAGGCATCAATTTCACCATGCAGGACTATAAATAATTCATCAAAACATAGCATAGTGAAATTGATCTCACAAATGCTATCCCAAGGAGCTATATGAAGGAAAAATACTCAAATTTGTTGCTGATCATTCAGAAGTACTTCACCTATGAAGGGAGGTATCACATCATCTATTCCTACCACCTTAGGCTTTTACTACATTTTGTGGGTAAGATGTCTCTTGATTTACCTTTTTACTTATATATAAGCTTAGCTAAAATGTCAGATAAGGTTCAATTTAAAACAAAAGGAAATGAAACCTCTCTTTTTTCATCATGGTTTGATCAAGTTGTTGGTGTTAGAGGAGTTAAAAATATTAGGTAGAGATTGGTCATATTTTATGTTCATAAGTGGTTTTTAAGTAGATGTTGTCACTCCTAAAAGAACTCCCAAACCTAGAGATATTCCATCACCTTTAGTGGCAGAGAAGTTAGAACCAGTTAGCATGGAGACAAAGCCTTTGTAGAATGCTGACACACCCAAAGTTACACCTGCAAAACAAAATCCAACAGTTAGCAAACATGGCAGCAAGAGGGTTACATGGAGCCAAACAAATGTTAAAGGTAATTTGGAGGACATATTGCATGCCATTGATATTGAAGAAACTCCTATAGTCTAAGCTGAAGATATAGATGAGGGAGGAAGGAAGATTAAGAAAGGAAAAACAACTAAGAAATTAGAATTTGCAGGTGATGATGTTGGATTTATGTTTCAAGATAGAAAACCAATGATAAGACATGCTCAAAAATTCATTGAAACTACTCAGCCACCACCAAGCATCATAGACCTCTCCTCACCTACAAAAGAAGAATTAGTCATCAAAAATTAGTCATCAAACAAAAGAATGGAAAAGAGAAAGTCACTGAAAAGTCAGAGGTTGAAGTCCTTAATGAGTAGTTGAAAAATCCAAGTGAAGAGATATCAGTCTTGAGGAAAGAAGCAAAGAAACATAGAGCTGAAAGAGTGCAGTTTGAACTAATGAGGAAGATTTGGGAGGATCAAGTCACAAGTGTCTCAAAGACCTTGGACAACACAGAAAAACTGCTAAAGAAGACTCGCCACTAAGAAAGGAGGTAAATCACATCAAAAAGGTAAACCTGCACTTACAATCTAAGAACAAGACACTGAAGGATCAAGTCAAAGACCTTCAAGAACAACTGGAATTGATTCATGAAGAGCTAGAAAAGAAAGGCTTAAAGATGACTGTGGTTGAGGAGCCCATAGCTCAACTGATCATAAATGAGGAGGAAACACCACAGAAGCCTTAAGTTGAGATTGAATGTGTTTTAGAGGGTTCATTACATGTAGAAGATCAAGTTTTTGTAGCTAGAGGTCACTTTTTGGAGACAATTTTGAAATATGGAATTTTTTCACTTTTACACATTTTCGTAGCATTTCCTAGGCTTAAAGCCAGGAAAATGCTATGAAAAAACCTGTAGCAACCTTTTTGCCTCTAAAGTCACTTTTTGCAGTTTTCAAGGAGGGAAATTTATGGTGGTGATGTGTCATGACTTGATTCACACCATGGAACAACAAAGGAGCAGAATCTTTGGGAGCAGAAGCTACTTTTTAGACGTTACCAAAGCTCGCTACGAAACTGTCCTATTTTCGTAGCGAGTTATTTTTGAAGGTTTTGGAGCATCTTAAGGGTGGTTTTGGACAGCTGGACTCTTCCAACATGTCAAGGGACCTTAACATCAAGTATTTATGACTTGAAGGAAGTGATGTGGAGACAGCTCATTAGCCAAAGCTCTCATTGAAGATAAGGGTTATGCATTCCTGAAAAATAGGGTTTTGTTCCACATGTCTAGGAGAGTCTTAAATATGTAAAGTGGAAATGAAACTATCATGTGTTTTTTGAGCATGTGATACTCATTTTGCAACTGTCATGTAATTGTTTCACAATATAAGGTATACTATGTAATAAATAGGAGTTAGAGTCCTATTAGGAGATGGCTTCTTTAAGGTGTAACTATCAGTTTCTTGTTAGAAGTCACATTTTTTCAGTTATGTGATGTGTCATAGGAGAATTCAATGAATCTAGCCACCAAGTAGATCATCCTTGTTGTAAGAATGTCTATTTAAAGACAAAGCATCGAAGTAGTGAGGGGTTGGATATTTTTTGCACAAAAATACTGCTTTATGTATTTTGATATATATCAGTAATACAGAGTGACTTTCTTGTTGACAGACCTAAGATTCTCATGGGGTTTTTAATGTTTTATTGAGCTACATATTATGTTTTACCACTTGCAGTAGATTTCATTTCTATTACTCATAATTCATATCTCTATGCTCTGACTTCCTTTAGTAATGAAATGGCTATGTTTTCCTATGCTTTTATGAGTGAAATGCCTTTGTTAAAGACCTCTATCTGCCTCAGCTTCCATGTCAAGAAACCTTACCACTGAAACTACTGATTTTTGACTCCATAAGCCCAATGGTATAAAACCTACATTCTTTCAACCTGCAATTATAAAAAAACAAGATACAATTTCTATAGAGTTATCCATCTAACACTATCATTAACCAATATCATAAAATCCCTTTAAGAGAGACCTCTCAGACTGAAGAGGCTAAGGTTCAGTCAAAATCTGGTTTGAAAGAGTTACACTAAGTTTTCTAATGAGTAGCCAATCAAGTACAATTTTGTGATAACAGGAGCAATGTTTCTCTCATTGTACAAGATATCATGATGGAGTTGCCAGAGATTTTGTGGAAGGATTTGATGGTTAGCAGGATAGTATTGTGGGAAATTCATTTCCTGTCACTGAGGAGTTAATTTTTGAAGTCACTCACCTATCTGCAGATGGAGAAAGTGCCTTCAAAAGTCATGTTTTGGCTGGCATTGATGTGCCATTTTTCCTGAAGGATGAATTTAAGGAGATGAGGTAGCATTCAAGAGTTCAAATATCCCGGTTGAAAGACGAGTGCCATTGTATTCTATGGATTACCAAATCCTATTTCACATGTGAAGGATGCTACAATCGTGTGAAACTCTACCATTTCCAGTTCCTAGCTCACATAATAGGTCAGTTGAGGGTAAACTCTCCCTATTTTCTGTTAAAAAGTTTGAACCATATGTCTTCTAGGGTTAGGACTAGACCAGATGCATCTACCCATTTCATATATCATAAAAGTTTGATTAATTTTTTTAATTTAAATTCATTTGAGAAAAGCTGGGACGACTTGGGAACATTTCCTATTTTGGGGAGGGTTTGAAACTCAAACTGTAAAGCCAAAGAGGGGTAGAAAAAAGAAATTCAAGCAACTACAAAACATAGAATAGGGTACCTCATATGTGTAGACAAGAAGCCAAAAAAACGAAGTATTTCCTTCCGGGGGTCCCAAATTACCAAAGGTTTATATCAGGAGTGATAGGCTGAGAAAAACAGAGGATGTCCCGTCTCCCACTGTACCCCTGCCTGCAGAAGTAAACAAGCAAAAAGATAAGAGAAAGGGAAAAATGATTGAGCTGGAAACAAAGCATACACCACTTGATAAAGAACCTACCTTACCAGAAATGTTTAAAGGTGGAAAGAGGCCATGCATAAGATCAAAAAACAAGCTAAGGTTTAACATAAAACTAAAACAGAACCCTGAGTTGGAAAACAAAGTCATCAATGTAGATAAAACCCCTTACAAGGATTTAATTATAAACATGGAGGAGTATACAAGCACAAAGAAACCAAAGAAAACCAAAGGCTCAAAGAAAGGGGTTTCTATATAAGCTAAGAGAACTAAAAAACGAAGAAAAACTAATGTTGATATTCTACTGGAGGGAGCTAGCACATTCAGTTAGATATTAACACAAGCTCAGTTTTGATTACCTTCTCTTAAAATGAAATTTTGACTGAAGGTCAATAACTAGCTTGTCAGCGATTTTGCAGGGTCAAATTTCGATAAGCGCTGACAGTTTTGGTGTCACTGATTTTCACTATGAAAATTTTGACAAGCACTGATAGTTTCAGTGTTAGAGAATTTTTTTGTCTATTTTAGATACATAAATTATTGAATTTATATATTATATTCATATACTTAATACACACTCTTTTATATTTAGTAAATTGTATTTAAGTATGAATGAGAAACTTTCTTTAGTTTGTAATTTTATTATAAAGACAAAGATTTTTTAATGAATAAGAGTTGGAGTATTTTGAAAGAACCTCTTTTTTGTATTGCACATGTACATCAACTAATATACAACAATATATGTGAGAAATTTTTTATAAATTCATGTGATTGCAATTCCATGTTTGTTTTCTTAGTTTCATATGTTGAATATTTGAATATTGGGTTGTTGAATTGGAATTCATATCTCTGTGCTAAAAATTATTCCATTAAAATATTTATTACGTGTTTTTCACCTAAAAGATTACACTAATTTCTTTACTATTCTCTGATTTACCAAACTTGTCAAAGGATTTGTTACTAACTTTCTTTTGTTGATATTTCCTCCCTAAACCTATGGTATATATAAAACTGATTCGATCAGACTCCATGCCCAATGGTGCAATTTTCCTACAATCCAACCAACCTTAATTTTTCTCAATTAATATGGCAATAGAACATATTACTAAACTTCTATCATTGTGACCTTGGGTGGTTGAGTTTAGGAAGATATCCCTCTTTTTCCCACAACTAGGGTTTTCTCTAAGTGATAAAAATTTATCCCAATTCTTGTAGTTAGTCACGAATTTTTGACACCCTCATAAAATATGAGTTTATTCCTTCTTCATTTGTTATCATCATATTGTAGATTTCTTGTCTTGATTATATCACTTCTCGTGTAGTACTTATCCTTTGAGCCCTTAATTCCCATTTCATGTACTTTGCTAGAGCTTGAGATTATTACTTTTGAGTTTTAGTGATTAAACCCTTAACATGACCAATGACTTCGTTTTCTATGAGGATGAAATCTTTCCTCTTCTTCCATGCAATAAATCTCATTGACCGAACCAATTTGTTGCTTTCCTTGCAAAATGAAGTCATTTTTATAGATTCGTATGTGGATATAAAGATATGTACTTGTCAAGTGAATATGCTTCTTGATGAAAATAACTTCAACTTTATGCTTTGTTGTTGTTGAAGATGAAGTTGATAGTAGAATGTGCCTTCTTGAAAAAGCGATCCTTCAAGGAGAGGGAGATCACTTTGATTCCTTGACGATGATGATAAATCCTATTCTTACATCCCTTGGATGTAGAGAATTCAAGATGCTTCAATTTGTCGTGCTTCTTTCTCTGAGAAGAGTCTTTGAGGTCTTCTTCTCCTTGAGGTGATGATTGTGTGAGGTTCCCAAGAATGCTTCAACTATAGAATCCTTCTTAAATGAACTAGGGTTCTGAGGTATTCTTTATCAACTTCCTTCAAGATGATGGAATAATCTTTGTTCTTGTGGTGCCTTTGAGATGAGTGGTCCTTCTTGATGATTGATACTCTATTTATTTTCCTGCTTTCCTCTGACCTTCACGGTTTCAAATTTTCCTCTATTCTACTCAACCTTGCTCCTTTTCTCTTCTCCTATAGCTTGGGTCCTTTCCTTTTAACTTGAATGTGTTTCAATTTGGAATTCCCACTAATATTGCCATAAATTACAATGCATTGTTCAACAGAAATACTTTCTTCTTGATTTTTTTATGGGAAGTGGAACGTAGTTCCATGGATGGATGGCTACTTGGAGTGTAGTGCGATGATTTCCTTATATCAATTTTAAATAATTCCCATCATTCACTCAATAGCTCACTTGCATTCAAACCTTACTATAAATGGCCTTATATAGTCCATATGACTCACATGTTCCATGTGGCCATAGGAAAAAGACTATCATAGGTTCAATACTCTTCATCCCTACAAGTTTCTATATGTTAAATTCAAAATATTCATCAAATGGGTCTAACAACTCCCTTTTATATGTCACTTGAAAGTGTTATTGACAAGTTTGGGACAATACCTATTTTAAGTAATAATTTATAAGTGTTAAATTTGAATGGTATTCATTATGGCCCATGATTTTTGTTTTTCAAATGCTTTCATTAAAATAGGTTAATAGGCTTTTTCTATTCAAAGGGATCATTCCAATTAAATAATTTGATCAAGTGTTAAAATTTCTTCTGGATAGGATATAATCCATTTTTCTTTACTTAAAAGTGTTATCTTTGAAGTGACCCATGGATTTTCTCTAAGTTTTAGAGGAATCCTATGTTGTATTAAAACAATACCATATGTTTTCAAGCGCTCATATTTCCATGCAAAAATATCTACATACCTCTTTTTGTATGGTTCAAGGACTGCTTTTGACAACATAACCATTTTAGGTTCTTACTCTATTCCTAGGTTAAAATCCTCCATCTCTCCAGGATTTGTCTTCACACAAGCTTTTTCTGGTACATCGTTCTCATCATGAATCTTTTCTAGATGAATCAAACCATTTAGAATGGTATTACTTTTAAGTTGTAGAATTTTATGATTCACAATATAATTCTTCCATTTTTTCTCTAAATCAACCATCTCTGACTCACCTTATTTATTGATCATCCTTTTCTACTACTAATGCATCACATTATTAGGATTTGATGGCCTATAATAAACTTTAATTTCATATCTGATATGTTTACTATCAAGGGGGTTGAACATACTTGTTGCAATTTCCAAGAAATACACTAAATGCTTCTAAGACACATTGTCAAACATTAAATGCTTGAAATAAATTTGCAATAAGATCCCACACTTCATTAAAGTAAGTCCTTAGCTCAGGGTTCTTTATCTGAAACATTCTTCTTATTTAATTTACAAATAAATCTAAATCTCAGAATACAAAGAAATTCAAAATTTCATATTTTTTTCTATTTGCAATCTTAAGATTGGTGCTTCATATTTTGTTACATTATCTATTTTATAGAATTCCAATTTTAAGGATAATACAATCTTCTTATTTTAGGATACATATGCACCATACATGCTCTATACCCCTACTTTGAAGAAGATCCATCAAAACAAATCGTGAAAATGGAATCATCAAGGCTGTTCGCTATAAGTCATTCCCAGACCTGGCGTTGGGAATTGTTGGAATTTCTGAACAATTCCTTAACACAAATGAAATAAAATTCCTCAACTCAACATAGAGATTTAATTAAAATGCAGAAAGAGATGTGCAAAACATAAATTTAACTAATAAAAACTGGACTGTTACAAAATAAAACTTCCTCAGAACTTATCTGTTCTAGATTCACAGAAACAATAAAAAAAATTCTTTTGGCTGTTACAAAACACAGCGCTATCTCTTTTCTGACTGCTACACATGTAGTGATGTTCCAAAACTCTTCTCTCTGTCTTTTTCTTTCACTGCTACACACACAGTTTTCAGCGCTCTGTCTTTTCTGCCTTCAGGCTTTTTCACACAATACACAGTCTTCTCTATTCTCACGGCACAGTACAATATATATATATATATATATATATATATATATATATATATTACATAAAGTTTAAAACCAAAGTTTAAAACATATTTAAAATATTCCACGGTAAAAACAAGTTAACCAAGGTTAAAACCTTCAATACATACATTTCCGTAAAATAAAATAAAAACATTAAAACAAATATTCGTTCCATAATGCTTTCCGTGGGGTGCTTGGAGAGCATTCACTCCAGCTCTCTTACTCCCCTGGAATGGCTTTGTGGTGGTTCTGGAGAAGAGGTAACGTCACCTTCTCCAGTGGGTGCTTTCCCCTTTGCTCCTCGTGGTTTTCCGCTCCCCCAAAACATTGTTGGCGATCAAATAAAAAACAGATGTGGTTGCTAGAGAATTTAATGAGGTGGGTGAATGGTTAAGGTGGGAGGTGACTGGTTGAGTGAAGTTTTGAACTGGGGATTGCTGCCCCTGTTGCTGTCCTTTACCTTTCCCATCTGTGTTTATGTTTGCTATCCTGCTGCTGCGTGCAGTAGTTGGAATTAAATTCCAAAACTCCCCCTTAATTTAAACTTCTGGGTTTTCTTCCATACCCAGACATTTTCTTAAGTAATTAAAACTTTTCTTCCCCAATTACTATAAAAAATGGCCATACTTCTCGATGCTCCCATCAGCAGCTTGTTTTACCTTGTAGATCCATCTTGATCCTACAAAAAATTTTCCCACCGACCTTGGAACAATCTCCCAAGAACTGTTTCTAACAATGTAGTCATACTCCTCCACCATGGCATCTACCCATGTGGGCTCCTACGCTACTTATTCAAAAGAAGATGGCTCTGTCACAATACACTTACTCATAAGAGCCATGTATCCAGTATATCGGTCAGGTGACTATCTCTGTCTATGTTGTGATGTAGGAACTCCTACATTCTGTGCCGCATCCACCTTTAGTCTCTCAACTTTTGTGGTACATGTTGAGGTATAAAAGGTGTCTTTTTAATTCCTATTTATCCTACATTAATTATCAATCCGGGAACGACTTTTTATTTCAAGAGTGCACTCAGTCTAAAAGTAAACTAGGCAAGTTCTCCAAAGCAAAATCAAACTCTTTACAATTAATCAACTGAAATGAACAACAATGTAAATGGATAGCAAATTGTAATTAAAGGAATTGAACAACAAATCCTATTTAATAAATCTGAACAACAAACTCTAATTAATGGGACGCATGGAAAATTCTATTGAACAACAATGTGTAATGGACAACAATCAAATAGAACAGAAAATGAATCAAATGTTGAACAACGTAGCTCTGTTAAAGCATAACAAGATAAGTAATTAAGATTATTGTTAAATTAGAAAGGGACGACAACACAATTCACCAATGTAACACACCAATATTAAATAAGCAATGAAAAATAAAGTACTTAATTGCAAACCATAATGAAAATAATTAGAAACTGTCGCACAATAATAATGAAAATATAGAGATACAAATAGCAGATCGATCCACCAGGGCCGAGCCCTCAACCACTGGTGAAACGCCACTGGGCTTTACTCCAACTTTAAGAAATTAAACGGCAACGAACTGTTGTATTAATCAGGCATAAACAATGTTTACAACAGTCACTCTCTGATCAAGAGAGTTAAGAAATTACAGAGTTACAAAAAGAGATTTTAATCATCATACATAATACATGCTCTCTTTTTATAATCTAAAAGAGGAGAAATTAAACGGTAAATATAATCCCTCATAACAATATTGGATTGTCCTTGACCAATTGATCAACAAGAAAATATATTTCCATCAATATTTCAACAAGAGCAAGTTGAATTTGGATTTGCAGCTGAGATAATTTGGAGGAAAGTCACAGCAGTAAATCTAAGAAAATCATGCTCAATGAACCTTCTATTTCTCTCAATACGGGCCGAATTTGGGCAAACTGTTCTTTTTCAAAGTTAATTCAGTTTGTTCTCGACAAAACCCATGTTCCGAATTTTCCAGATTCTTCTCCATTTTCCTAGAATATCAACTGCAAAATTGTCACTTCTTATTCCAGCTAATTTCTGAGTTGGAATATTGAATGATGTGTTGGAGATGAAATCTGCAATCTAGAAAATATCTTGGAGGCTAAAATGGTGAGTGTTGTTACAAAATATATTAATAAACCATCATTGATAAAATTATGCATAATAATCATCAATTTATTAAAAATAAAGGAGAAGAAATAATATTTATCCATAAGAGAATAAATAATTATAAAATGGATTTATATGATAAATTATGATAAAATTACATGATAAAGAATAGTATAAATGGATGAAATAAGTGTTAAAAAGTGGTCATATTCGCGGCCCAACATACCCCCAAACTGAATATATTGCATGTCCTCATGCAACCCAAAGAAAAAATCCCATGTGTTAACCAAGCAAAAATAATTGTTCATCCCAACTCATGAAATGGATGGAACAAATGATTTTTTCCTCAAATAATGAATATTCAATTTTAGCAATCTTGATGAAGGCGTAACAATTTTTATAGTTGATGTTCAACTATATGTATATGAAGTTGCAAAAAAAAAAAAGTGATATAAGTAACAACAAACTTCATTAACCACTTTCTCAAAAATCAGATCGTTTTGATGCACGGATCATGAGATATAAAAAAAATGGCTGTAGGTGATAGTGCATAATTTTCAAAATTTTATGAACTAATTTAGCGTGAAATTATCTGGGTTTAAGAATTTAGTTCATAGTTTTAAAGATATATGCAAATCAAATTCTGCACTGTATAAAAATGAAATTGTATGCCTTAAACGAGAAAGAAAGTGGAAAACATCCATCATGTGTAGCAATTCCTCCCCCAAACTGAAGAAATAACATGTCCTCATGCAATGCTAGAAGACAAAGAGAGGTGGTTGCTACAATCTGTTGAAATATATGCTTGGTGTAAAACAACATGGAATAAGGGAGGTGTTGAGAATGAATAAAATATCAATGGATGATAAAGAATATTACTGACATGGTCATAAGCAAGAAATGAAGGAAATAAACACTCCCCTAAACTAAAAGATGATATGTCTTTGAAAAATGGGAAGTGGCAAAGATGTGGAATCAATGATGATAAATAATGCTCAATGGATTTTCATGAAATTCTCCTAAATTCATAATAAATCAGAAAATTATGCTATTTTACCTCAAGTGTTACCTCCGAAAAAAAATATATGGAATGACATGTAGGGACTGACATTTGTTGAAGCTGATGTAGGCTGAGTGGATACTGAAAGTGATGCAAAAGGTGGAAGCCATGGAAGCACATCATGTCTGAAGAATTGTGCACATTCACATGTTGCGCGAGCCTTTGTTGTGTTCTGCGAATAGAATTTCCCCCCATATTTGTTGTTCTCCTGTAAACAAATTATGATTCTACATGTAATTTTCTTGAATCCACAGTTTTAATTTTGAAGAGCAACCGATAAGATGTATGCCGAAAGTTTAATCAGAAAAACTTCTATAGAAATGCAGTATGAATATTGTGGCAAATCAACAAATAGAAGAGCAACATACTGCACAGAAATTGTACAGCATGGAAAGACATACATACTTATGATATGATCAACAAATTATCGCATTACTGAAATCAATGCATATTTTGAAATCATGAGTAGATATGGCAATATTTATGTAATGATTCGAAAATAAGGGAAAAAGACAACTGATGTGAAAAAAGTACTAATGCGGTCATTATCCACATAAACCATTATGATCGATTTATAAATAAATTTCATGCATAAGAGGTTCCGAACAAAGGATTTAGGAGGATATTCTCATTTGATATTAGATAAAGATATAAGAAAAGGGTTTATCATTACTATTGATTTGTGAAAAATATGACTCCAATACCATCAACAGAGCTCTGTTGCCCACAGGTGCTGTAACCTTGCTAAAGTTGCTTTCTCACCCTTGGAACCATTACCCTTTATTAATGCCTAGGGAAATGCTATGTGATGTCATGATGAAGGCCACTGTGTTGGCTTGGGAACCAGATGAATCACAATTCCATTCACCAGGAAGGAGTAAAAGGTGGGCAGGTCGGCTCATGATGAGACCTCCTATTCCAATAACTTTTTATTTTTCTGAGCTGTCCATTGGATCATATCCCTGGTGTGGTGGCCATAATGGGAATGCCACTCCAATGCTCCCTTATGATCATGGTAGGTTGGCTCTTGATGAGACCCACTATCCTCCATCTACCATATCATAGAATTGTTAGTAATCATATAGAGATTTTTTCTTTTCTTTTTTCATGTAGCACTACCCTATTTATGTATATAGGATGGCTCAACACTCATTAAGAGTAGGGATGGTGGAAGAAGTCTGAACATCATAATAGAGAAAGTATGCCCTTATTCTTATTCAAAAAATAAAAATCAAAGAGAGTTATGAAGACTTAGGGAAGAACCAACATGATAAAGACAACCGATCATATTAATTTTAGTGAAAATAAAGACAACAAAGTGATATAGATGGTTGTGTCCTTTCCTTTTCTTATCACTGTGTTGTGACCAGCAACAACCCCCCTTTTATTTACTATTAGTAATAATAGTAAATAAATGAGGACCCTTAGTTAAAAAATCCAAAAAATCAATTAGGATTTGTTTGCCTTTTCAAATAAAACTTTCTATCATAAACTTATAGAAATCCCTTAGAAAGAATATTTAGAAACACTTAAGTTTATGATAGATTATAATAAAATCGATCTTGAAACAAGATAGCGCATTCATAACAAAATAATGTATATAAAACGCATTGATCGCAGATCGCATAGCGCAGAAAACAGAAATGATTAATAAATATCTTTTGCGCTCTTATCAATTTTGCGCTTTTGCGATTTTGCGCTTTTGCGATGATTTCATTTTGCGATTGTGCGCTTTTGCGATTGTGCGCTTTTGCGCTATTGCGCTTTTGCGATATGCGCTTTTGCGCTATTGCACAATTTCCACTTTTGCGCTATTTTTATGACTGCGATGACTTCATTTTGCGATATTGCGACATTGCGATATTGCGCAGCAAATCGCAGATCGCAATGTCGCAAATCCATATAAGCACGCTATCCCAAGGCAATCTTCCCATATGTCAAATCCGTTATGCGCTTTAATGATTATATTAAATGATTGGATTGATTATTAATGTGAAATGAGATTGTGTTTAGATTGAAAGTCGTTTCACAATTTAAATATTATATTTCATCCGCTTTCATATTCAAAACAGTCTCATCACCTTTCTTATATCATTACTCTCATTTATTTGTAAAACGCAGGCACGAAGGAGCAGACCACTATACAAAGCTTCCGCTAAACACTATGGGTAAGAAGGAGAAGAGCTCAAGTTCTGAGAACAAAGAAATGGCTTTCGCTATACACGTACACCGCCCGTAACAAGGACACCGGTATATCCACTTGGGAGGGAATGTATAAACCGTTAGAAGATGAAAACCCCGTGGTGATAAAAGTTGCGACTACAAAATGAGTTCAAAAGATACGTCCGAAGCAACCCTTAGAGACTTGGCTTGCTCATTTCTACATAGAATAGCGAGAAGACCAAGGATTCTCCCATATACGAGACATGGTGAGATGGGTGCTGGATAGCACAGATATTTCGGACGTACAATTCGAACTCCATCCGAAGAGCTAATTGGGTCATTCACCATAGAAGATTTGAGATTAATGTATAAGCTGCCGTAACCTCAAGCAACTTTCAACAAGCAATTTAAGGAAGAGTTTGCCAAAGAACACTCAAATTTGCGTAATGCACAAAGGAGTGGACCAAAAGAAGTGAACCATTGAAGAAGAACAAACAAGGTATGTACAAGCACGGGTTCACTTACACTCTCCTTATTGTTTTACTGCTGCCATGTTATGCAGGCTTTTTGGAAAGCCTGACATAAATATGATATTACCCAAATGGCTTCCTTTGTTGAATGCGGCCGTTAATTCTACAATTTTAGATTGGGCCAAAATCCTATCTGATAATATCACCACCGCTATTTTTCATTACCGGTCTAAACGAAATATTTCTCAGCGGGTTTATCCGCCTTTTTATTTATCTGCTTATGTCATGGACGCCATCTGCTATGTCTCTAAATTCCCTGTGATGGGTGCAGGAAATGGACTATCCATGATCCTTTGCCCATTCATGTGTACCATAAAGAACTATGGGAGTCCGAGTTTGTCCCCCATTTTTATCAAATTTTTCATGGAATAATGTCGCCATTGTACAAAACATTGTATAATAAGGATGCCCCGAGGTTATCCTCGAAACAGAGGTTGATATTCTCCCCGTCGCAAGATGGTTTGGAGAAGAATTTTTCACCTATATTAGGGTTTTTGGAAGTTATGCTTCTCTCCATGTTTTACCCTTATATGTTCCGTATAGACTTGTAGCTCGGGAAATTGCTTATCGGACTCGTGTCAGGAGGTATAACAAAAGATTTAAAAGATAAGAAAAAAGGGCATTTGGCCACAATTTCCCATAAAATGTGAAACATTTTCATCGTTGGATATTGGTCATGCATTTCACGAGATAGGCAATGTTACATGCCCTACGACTGTTCAAATTCTCAAGAAGGTTATTTGACCCAAATGATATTGTTAAGAATTTTACCAATGCAATCAAAGTAAGGAAATTTTTCGGGGAGCAAGATCTTTTTGATGATATGTTCCAAGCAAGAAATTCATTCAAAGAGGTTTTGAATTCAGCTAAAGAGCAGCTATCTCCAGAGGAATTCCAGGAATTCAATATTTACAGAGAAAGGAGATTAATTCCTATTCCTTTGGATAATCTACGCTTAGAGCCGAAAGGGAGCAAACTCCTAGTGTTAGTCTTAACGGCAGTTCAAGTACAGGTAAATCTAAATCAAAATCTGACGGAGATTCTCGAAACACTCCAATAAGTCTAAAGAAAAGGAAGATAAAATGGAAGAATCCATTAAAGATTCCGCACAATCTAAAGAGCTTACTCAACAAAGAAATTTTGACTTCTCAACAAACAAGTCCTCCTCTACCCAATGTATAGACAACAACCGATCACCATTGAGTTAGATAAAGAATGGGAAACCTTTAATCAATTGATTAATGTAGAAGGACAAAATGTACGGACTCCCCTGTCCAGACAACCAAAGTTTTGAACACAGGAACAAGCAGACATGACCCAACGAGTAGTGAGCACATACCAATCACACCTCTCCTCCGAAATTGTACTTAATGTAGAAGACATTCCTCCTCCGGATGTATTTTATAGCCCAAAATACAAATCGAGTAGTAAAGAGACAAAGGAAAAAAGAGAAAAATAGAAAGTGCAATTGCTCTCGAACCAGAACAAGTAGATGTTTTGTGGAAAGATCCCGCCATAGAGCCTACTCATAATCTCACTAAGTTATCTCAAATAACAGGAGCTTATGCTTCGCAACAATTGATAAAGTAGTTGAGATACAACTTTTGTTGGATGAAAAAAGAAGAACGAGATAAAGGCTCTGCAACAGCAATTGCAACGGTACAAAGCAATAAGGAAGCACAATTAAAACTTGAAGAGTTACAACAACAACTTCAAGAAATGCAAACAGACATAAAAAAAGTCCGGCCGATAAATACAAACAAATACAGATTATCCAAGAACAGGCATAAGGATGATCCTAAGCTTCCGTAATTCATTTCGAAAACCATCTCTTTGAACAATCAACTACGCAACAAGAGGAAGTTTTCTGCCAAAAAAATATTGCAATGGAATTCTTTGTGCCAAGAAAGCGATAAAATCACAAATCATGTCATAGATTTACGAAATGATTATGATTTGATTAATGAAAAGATCAATGATTATCTAGCATGGCAAAAAGATAGAAGAAGGCAGAAAAGTCGGTGCACCCATCATTAACGAGAACCATAAAGAAATATTGTTTAATAATTGGGATGCACAAATCGGAAAGGGCAAGTAAAAGGCGACAGAGGAGGCATCTATAGCGGCAAAACACTCTCACCGATTGTGTAAATGACAATTTACACAAAGCTAACTTGATTTCTCGAAATCGTTCCAGGATATCTCCCACGGGAGCAAACGAGCTGCAAACGTGAATCGAGGCAAAGTGCGGAAGAAAGAGCAAAAATCCATCCAAGGGCCGACAAGATTGAATTGGGACTCATACTTTCGTATGTACTTGGTAAAGCCACACGATCAAGACACGTTGCGCTCAATTGTATCATCAATGCTACGAAAGAAGATTGCTCCTACGCTTGTCGACTCTGTCTTTTCGAGACGATTGAATTCTGAAGTCGGTCAACCGCATCTTCTCAAAACTATGTTGGATGCCTCGAAAGCTTAAATATCAAGTTAATAGATAGATAGATTTAGTTTTAATTTCACTCGTATTTTAGCCTAGGAAAAGGACGGTCATTAAACCGAATCCTTAATTTTTGTAATAAACTATTTTTTAGAGTTAGTTAAGTAGTATTTAAACCCCTCTCATGCATTTAGAGAGGGGTCCCGGATCTTAATATTTTTGGACTTGGAGATTGCATTTTCGTACTCCATTGTCTTATATATTTTTTTGAAAAGGATCACATGCGGTGATTTTTCATGCGGAATTATCTTTGAAGTGTTGCATTTACGTACCTTAGAATTTGATTTTGCATTATAGTGATCTGGATAAAGTATCGCATTGCATTTGAAAGTCTTCAAGATGAACAAGGTATTTCTATCTCGTTCACGGTTGATCTCTTTTGTTTTATGATATTCGTTTTAAAATTTCTATCATTTATATGTATATTTGTTTTAACAACGCTTCCTTTTATATATCATTTCGAGTATAATTGAAACATTATTTTTCATAGTTACATGTAAATGGTATACAATAATGAATGCAATATGTTTATATAACTACGTTTAATTTCTTAAACAAAGTTATCTTTATTTGTTTCTCGCATATTTCAATTTAATTAATAATACATTTTTATGGTTATTGTTGAATTGAAACAATCTTAAGTTGTATTCACATATAGCTACCCCAGGGTTAGTGCTAGAATTTCTTTATCGGTATTTAGCTTAAATTAGATAGTTTTATTTCAGCTTAGTTTAGTCCCATTTCCACCCATCCAATCCAATCCATTTAGTTACAAGGAAAGCTGGTCCTTTAAATCCAAATCGGGAGCCACCACACCAAACGGAAAAGGAGTTGTCTTAAGGTCCCGACCAGGTGGTTTTCCACCGATGTTTGAAGCAGAGATTTTCTAGGCTTCAACATTTTTGGCGCTAGAAGGAGGGCTCCGAGCTATGAATGGAAAGTAAATCTTTATCCACAAGCCATCACGAGAGCAAAACACCCTCATTAACTTCTTCAATTTCTTCGAAATTCGAATCCAAGAGAAGAAATTGCGAGAAAATATTCGGACACCCACTACCAAAATCTCAAAACATTCGGACAAACAACATCCCGAGTCTCCGAAGTTCAAGATCTAATTCATAAATTGAAAGGATTCTCATTATCTTTGGAAGAGTCCTGAAATATCTGAAGGTAGTGTAAGCTCAAAATTTATTCCTTCAAAACCTCTTACTAGGTTGCAAAGTGAAAAACTTGGTATTCCTCCAAAAAGAAATTCCTTTACCTAGTAAGGGAAAAAACAAAAAGAATTCAATCGAAACAGAAAAGTGATACAAGTTCATCATCTCATATTCAATCACCTGTTTCCAAAAGCACAACTCAACAAAGTGCAGTTGTTTCCTCATCATCTCTTCAATCATCATCTCCACAAACATCTTCTACTCAATCCTCATCAATTTCAAAATCATATATTCCAACAACTTCTATTCAAATTCCACCGAGCTTTCTACTATTCCTCCAATAGTCGTCCCAATAATGGCACAGAGACCATGGTCTACCTGTGAAGCAGATCAACATGGCTCGCACCTTTACATGATTTACCAGACAATCACGGAAAATGGCTTCCAAAGTTTAGCCCGGATCTTAACATTCAAGTCGAAGAACATATCAATAATTTTATGTACAGCTATTAATTTGAATGGAGTCATACATGAAGATGTTGTAGTTAGATTATTCCCATATACTCTTCGGGAGTAGTAGGATCATGGTATTTTTCATTACCATCGGGATCTATAACAAGTTGGGACATTTTTGCGATCATTTTTTTCGACCAAATTTGGAGATGATCGATCAATTGCAACTTTACTCAATGATCTCTCAAATTTGAAGATAGAGCCCAAGGAACATATAAAAGAATTCAATGCTAGATTCAACAAACTTTTGAATAAAATTCATACGCATTCACAACCCGATGAACAAGTCGAATTGAATGGTATATAACCGCCTTACTCTCGAAACATAGCAATTTTCGTAGACAAGAGTGCAAAGCCTACATTAGTCGAGAATATGAAAGAAGCCATTGCAGGTGGAAAAACGTATTACTTCTCCGGAAAAGAAAAAATGCTATTGAAGAAAGGAAATCAAAGAAATTCAGCTTTTAGAGATGATTCAAAGAAAAAGGCCAAAGATCCATATGACATGGAAGGTTTTGCAGAAAGTTCTTAAAACCATGTCAAATGAAATGGTTGAAATTAAAAAACAAGTGGCTGAAACTTCTACCAAGAAACCATTCCGAAATTTCGGAAGAAACCAAGTTGAATATAAACCTCCTAATATAATCTCTAATGCGGAAATTAGAAGAAGAGGAAGAAGAAGAAGATACATCAATAATATCGGATCAAGAAGACGAAAAATGAAGAAATAGCTGAATTGAATGGAATGTGGGATTTTATTCTCCCTAATTCGATAGTGAAGAAGCTATGCACACGTAAGTACTAGGAGTAAATCTACGTTGTAACTCCGTGCAACATGATTCCTAAAAAAGAAAATTACAACTCCAAGTACCAAAGACAAACCCACCGTAAAGAAAAAACTTCTCCATTACCTACTCAAAAATCAACCATCTTCTTCTAATCCTCTCACATCAACAAAGCGAAAAACTTTAGTAGTGTCGGATCCTATGGAATACAATATTGTTGAAGACATGAAAAATATTAAAAGCCAACATTTCCTTACATGAACTCAAACGAAGCGAAACACCAGACAAAAGTTGCTATTGAAAGAATTAAACGCTACACCAATTGCTCCTTTACCAAGCGGTGTAGTTGCAAAAAGCAGCAAGAGGAACTGGTAAGCCACCGGATAAGGTAGATGCTACCGACATCGTGCTCATTGGGGAAAAAGTCAAATTCTCAAACTCCTCCTTTTCTTTTTGACTTATGAGATGTACAATAAAAAATCGCACAATTGTTTTAATGATTCTGGAGCTTCCTCCAATATAATGCCTACTTTCTATCCGTGCTAAATTAAATATTGAACCACGTAAATCAGCAGCTCATATCGTTCGTTGGATCGCTCTAAAGTCCAAGTGGTAGGAGAAATTAATTCGATTACTATCGAAATTAGCCTCGGATCCTAGGATTGTCCAAAGAATTGATATTCTAATTGTCGATATTCCCGAATTCTATGGATTAATCTTGAGCGAGGACTGGTATGCTAAACTTAACGGTTATATCTCAACCGATTATTCACACATGTGGCTTCCCTACAAAGGGAAACCAAATCAAATCAAAATTGAACGAGAAAAACATATGATGCACACTGATCACCGAATTTGAACAACCTAATGAACCAAGTAGGCATTCAACAACAATATTCTTGGAGGTTATTCTGTCGAATCATTCCTTGGAAATTTCAAAACTCCTCAATCACCTTTTTCGTAAATACTTTTGTTTCTCGCATGAAAATTTTTCACAATCCGATACTTCGGGAATTGTAAATATTTCCGATGTAATTAGTAGATAAGCCAATAGATAAGTTTTTTATTTTGGTCATTATATTTTGATGGATCGAAAATCTAGTGATGGATCGGAGTGGATGCATCCTAATTGATCCAAATGGGGAGAAAAAACCATGATGTCATGTAGATTAGGGAATTTGAGTGTACTAACAATACCACAAAATATGAAGCCTTGGTTCAAGGACTTTATAAAGCTATAGGGTTAGATGTTAAATACTTGAAAGTTTTTGGTGATTTCGAAATTGTCATTAAACAAGTTAGGAATACTATTCATTGCCTTTCGGGACATCTTAAACACTATCAAACCCTAGGACAAGACCTCACCATTCATTTTTTAGCATTCAATATTTCTCCTATTCCTAGGAATCGAATACATCGACTCGACTTGTTAGCTAATGTTGCATCTAAACTCTTACCTGCTAAAGATTGCGATCTCCCGATAGGTTTTCACGTAGAATTGATTTTTCGTCCATCGTCCCAGTATAATGTTACAAATTGGAGAGTATTCTATCATGATCAAGATATTCTAAATTTCATGACTTCAGAGAAATCATATGATGAGCAAATTATTGACGAAGATGATCATGATTTACAAATTGCTTCAAAAGGTAATGAAAACCCCATTCCAAAATATGTTGTTAAATTAGAGGATTTATATGACATAAGAGACATATTCAAGAAAGTTGTTAATACAAAACTTCAAAGTTCCACTTTGAAGTTTGAATTAGTAAATCTTGGTTCTGATTTTAAACCTCAAAAACGTTAACTTAGGACTCAATTTAACACAGGAGAAAGGAATGCATTCATTAAAGCTGGAACAAGTATAAAAACGTTTTTGCTTGGAATTACGATGATCTAAAAACATATGATACTTCAATTATTCAACATACAATTCCAATGCTTCCCGATATTAAACCTCGTTCAACGAAGTTGAGAAAGATTCATCCAAATCTCGAAAATAAAATCAAATCGAACTTAATAAACTTTTGAAAGCCAAAATCATTTTTTTCCCAGATCAGGGCACTCTAATTGGGTTTCAATATGGTACCTGTAAGGAAGAAGAATGGTGATATAAGAATCGTATTGATTTCAGAAATTTAAATAAGGCATGTTTAAAAGACATTTTTCCATTGCCAACCATGGAATAGATACTTCAAAAAGGTAGTCGAGTCTCGAACTTATGTTTTTTCTCGATGGATTTTCGGCTATAATCAAGTTTTAGTTCACCCGGATGACGATTGAAAAAACAACTTTCGAACAAAATGGGGAACTTATGCTTATCGAGAAAATGCCTTTTGGTCTAATAAACGCAGGAGAAAACTTTTTCAAAGAGCCATGGACATAGCATTCAAAGGTATGATCAATAAATCGGTTGTTGTTTATCTTGATGACATAACGAGTATTTTCAAAAAAAGAGAGCCAATCATCTACATGATTTAAAACAAATATTTGAAAGATGTAGAAAGTTTGGTATCTCCTTAAATCCCAAGAAATCTTTCTTTGCTTTAGATGAAGGAAAAACTCTTAGGATTTGTTGTGTCAAAAGATGGTATATATATTGATCCGAGATAGAGTGAAAGAAATTTACGATATTTCTTTACCACTAACAAAAAAATCCATGCAATCTTTTCTTGGACGGATAAATTTTGTTAAAAGATTTATTCCTCGATTTTTCTTTAATTGTTTTACCTCGTGCAAAATATGATCAAGAAGAATTCAATATTCAAATGGACGCATAAAGAAAAAAGAAGCTTTTGATTCAATCAAACAAGCGATCATTAATGCAACAACATTGAATACCCTGATTTTTCTAAAGATTTTACTTTGTATACTCACGGCGAGTGAAACATCTTATGCACACGTCTAACACAACTCAATGATCAAGAAATCGAAGCACCTATTTCTTTCTTTAGCTCGAATCCGCAAGGAGCTGAGCTTAATTATTCCGATGTTGAAAAACAAGCCTTTGTTGTGTTTAAATCAATCAAACATTTCGACCTTTTCTCTTGAAGACACATACAAAAATCATTGTCCCATTCTCTAGGTGAGGCAATTATTAATACAAAAGGAAGTAGGAGAAAAGAGAGCTAACTGGGTAATGACCTTGCAAGAATATGATATTGATATTAAACTAGCTAAGATTGTTAGAGGACAAGGTTTTTGCAAATTATTGCGAGAGCTCATAACATACCGAAAAATCAAGATCCAAATCAAGATATTCAAGTAAGTCGATAAGTGTTACAAATTCCCGGATCTCGAGTATCGTTTGATCTTATCTATTACTTGAAAAATGGGTATGCTCCTTCTAATCTTAGCTATAAGAGTAAACACGCTTTAAGGTTAAAGGCTATTAAATACCGAATCATTGATAAAGTGTTATTTAGAAAAAAATTATGATTCAATTTTATTAAGATGTTTGGAAAAGACTGAAGTCGAAAAGGTTTTGCAGAATTGCATGATGGACCGAAACGAGAGGTCATTTTCGGAGGTGATACCACGACTCACAAAATAATTCGCGTTCCAGTTATTACCGGCCTACCCTTTTTAAAGATATGCATGATTACGTAAGAAAGTGCCAAATTTTTTTCAAACCGCAAGTGGAAGACAAAGGAAACCAGACTTTTTCCTTTGTGACGATAACTATTGAGCAACCATTCGAACAATGGGGGCTTGACATTATTGGTGAGATAGTACCTCATTCTTCCAAACAAGCACAAGTACATCCTTCATCGCAAATCGATTACTTTACAAAATGGGTAGAGGCAATCCCATTGAAGGTAGCCAATTCTCGATGCAATTATTGATTTCATAGATCAATTCATCATAACCAGAGTTTGGTGTACCTCAAGCTCTTGTCTTTGATAATGCATCTTACTTTTCTCGAAATAGTTTAATTGAATTTGTGCAGTCAAAAGAGGTTTCAAATTAAAATATTCAGCAAATTATTATCCACAAAGGTAATGGTTTGTTGAATCCACTAATAAAAACCTTATCAAAATCATTAAAAGGACCATTGATCAAAATCAAAAAGAATTGGCACAAATCTTTAATTTTTGCGTTATGGGCCGATCGTATCACTAAAAAAAGCTTCAATAGGGACTTCACCTTTCAATCTGGGTTTATGGAAAAAGAAGTCGTGATACCATCAAACTTAACACTTCCATCATTAGCCCTAGTGCGCTTTTATTGAAGAAAATCCTTCATCATCCATTCAATTGAGATATGATCAAATCCTTAAACTAGAAGAAGATAGGGATAAAGCAAAAATTACTCATAAAAAAACATCAACAACTTGTAAAAATCTTCTTTTGATGCAAGTTCTACCGGCTCAAAAAATTTGTCAATTGGTGATCTCGTTTTGAAATGGGACAAAGCACACGAAGAAAAAAAGTAAACATACCAAATTTCAGAAAAATGTGGCCGGGACCATTTCGGATCGTTGACAAGATAGGCTCAAATACATTTATACTCCAAGATCTAACGGTGAGAGAGAGTCTCTTCACGTAAACGGGCTTATCTTGAAGAAATTATTTTCATAAGGAGGTAACCCCTTCTTAAGCTGTACATATTTCTTTTTCGCAAAGTTTTTTATTGTTTTTGTTTTTACAAATAAAGGTTGTTTATGAGTCTCTCGATTGATCTGTTTACTATTTTGAGAAAATTTCTTCGGAAAAATATTATAAATATTTATTTTGTGTAGATAAGAATTTTTAAGGTAATGATCACAATTTTTGAATAGTTTAAAATAAGATGTTAAACTTTGAAAAGATTATTTCAATCATTTACATGATCTTTTGAAAACTTGAGGAAAAAGTAAATCATTATAAAGTTTATTAAAGCGGAGAAAGGTTATCTATCAAAGTATAGATTTTTTTCAAAGTTTTTGGAATTCAAAAAACTCTGAAAAAATTGTCATCCATTGATTCTTAAGGATAAAACTATTTCACCCCATCCATTTAAGTTGTGATTTTTTAGAATGTAATTCTAAGAAATTATACGAAAATTTTAAGAGATAAGAGGTCTCATTACGAGCCGACTTACCATGTTCATAAGGAGTAATAAAACCGACATTACCAATATCGCACACCAAAACGGGGTAGTGGCTTATAAATATAAGACAAGGGGTCTCATCATGAGTCGACACTTGTTCGGTTTAATTATAACTAGTGAATGGCATTGTTATTAACGGTGCCAAACGAACAATGGCTCTTAAAATAAAAAATAAATAAAAGACAAAAAAACATGAGATAATAGATCTTATGAATTTATCTTTTAAAAAGTCATAATTTTAGTTGGATGGGACAATGAATAGTTAATGGTTTAAAGGTAACCTTTGTCGAGACTATGAACGTTTGTCAGCAGCAGAGGCAATACCTATGGCAATAGAGTATATTATAAAACCAAAACTTGGAGAAATCCACTTACTTCATTATTAACACCAATCAAAGCTTGATATAACCCAAAATGTTTTTTATTTCTTAAAGAACTAGAAAGAAATTATGAGATGATTTTTATTTCTTTTTCATAGTGACATTTTATTTGAATTATCCTAAGATAGTTTTCATTATCTTTAAAAACCTTTATTTACTAAAGATAGAATGTTCATTTTATTTTTTCGCAGATAACTGTTTCTTTCGATGAATCGCCAATTGTTGTGACTAAAGCAATAACCCCTTCTTTATTTACTATATTAGTAATAATAGTAAATAAATGAGGACCATAGTTAAAAAATCCAAAAAATCAATTAGGATTTGTTTGCCTTTTCAAATAAAACTTTCTATCATAAACTTATAGAAATCCCTTAGAAAGAATATTTAGAAACACTTAAGTTTATGATAGATTATAATAAAATCGATCTTGAAACAAGATAGTGCATTCATAACAAAATAATGTATATAAAACGCATTGATCGCAGATTGCATAGCGCAGAAAACAGAAATGATTAATAAATATCTTTTGTGCTCTTATCAATTTTGCGCTTTTGCGATTTTGCGCTTTTGCGATGATTTCGTTTTGCGATTGTGCGCTTTTGCGATTTTTCGCTTTTGCGATATGCGCTTTTGCGCTATGCGCTTTGCGCTTTTTCGCAATTTCCGCTTTTGCGCTATTTTTTATGACTGCGATGATCTTCATTTTGCGACATTGTGATATTGCGATATTGAGCGACAATCGCAAATCGCATATGTCGCAAATCCCATATAAGCACGCTATCCCAAGGCAATCTTCCCATATGTCAAATCCGTTATGCGCTTTAATGATTATATTAAATGATTGGATTGATTATTAATGTGAAATGAGATTGTGTTTAGATTGAAAGTCGTTTCACAATTTAAATATTATATTTCATCCGCTTTCATATTCGAAACTAGATCTCATCACCTTTCTTATATAATTACTCTCATTTATTCAGTAAAACGCAGGCACGAAGGAAACGAGACCACTATACAAAGCTTCAGCTAAACACTATGGGTAAGAAGGAGAAGAGCTCAAGTTCGAGAACAAAGAAATGGATTCGCTATACGCGAGACACCGCCTGTAACAAGGACGCCGAGTATATCCACTTGGGAGGGAATGTATAAAGCTGGTAGAAGATGAAAACCCTCGTGGTGATAAAAGTTGTAGCTACAGTCAGGTTCAAAAGATACGTCCGAAGCAACCCTTAGAGACTTGGCTTGCTCATTTCTACATAGAATAGCAAAGCAAGACCAAGGATTATCCCATATACGTACATGGTGAGATGGGTGCTGGATAGCACGAATATTTCAGCATGGACAATTCGAACTCCATCTCGAAGAGCTAATTGGGTCATTCACCATAGAAGATCCGAGATTAATGTATAAGTACGCCGAACCTCGTGCAACTTTCAACAAGCAATTTATGGAAGAGTTTGCCAAAGAACACTCAAATTTGGCGAGAATGCACAAAGGGAGTGGACCAAAAGAAGTGAACCATTGAAGAAGAACAAACAAGGTATGTACAACACGGGTTCACTTACCCTCTCCTTATTGTTTTACTCGTTTGCCATGTTATCGTGCTTTTTTGGAAAGCCTCGACATAAATATGATATTACCCAAATGGCTTCCTTTGTTGAATGTAGCAGATTAATTCTACAATTGTAGATTGGGCCAAAATCCTATCTCGATAATCTCACCATCGCTATTTTTCATTACCGGTCTAAACGAAATATTTCCCAGTGGGTTTATCCGCCTTTTTATTTATCTCGCTTATGTCATGGACGCCATTTCGCTATGTCTCTAAATTCCCCGTGATGGTCGGAAATGGACTATCCACGATCCTTTGCCCATTCATGTGTACCATAAAAAACTATGGGAGTACGAGTTTGTCCCCCATTTTTATCAAATTTGTCATGGAATAATGCTTGCCATTGTACAGAACATTGTATAATAAGGATGCCCCGAGGTTATCCTTAGAAAGCAGGTTGATATTCTCCCCGTCGCAAGATGGTTTCGAGAAGAATTTGTTCACCTATATTAGGGTTTTTTGGAAGTTATGCTTCTCCCCATGTTTTACCCTTATATGTTCCGGATAGACTTGTAGCTCGGGAAATTGCTTATCGGACTCTTTGTGGCAGGGAGGTATAACAAAAGATTTAAAAGACAAGAAAAGGGCATTTGGCCACTAATTTCCCATAAAATGTGGAACATTTTCACCGTTGGATATTGGTCATGCATTTCACGAGATAGGCAATGTTACATGCCTACAATGCGTTCAAATTCTCAAGAAGGTTATTTGACCCAAATGATATTGTTAAGAATTTTACCAATGCAATCAAAGTAAGGAAATTTGTCGGGGAGCAAGATCTTTTTGATGATATGTTCCAAGCAAGAAATTCATTCAAAAGAGGTTTTGAATTCACTAAAGAGCAGCTATCTCCGGAGGAATTCCGAGGAATTCAAGCTTTACGGAGAAAGGAGACTAATTCCTATTCCTTTGGATAATCTACGCTTAGAGCCGCAAGGGAGCAAACTCCTAGTGTTAGTCTTAACGTAGTTCAAGTACGATGTAAATCTAAATCAAAATTCGACATAGAGTTTCGAACACTCCAATACGTCTAAAGAAAAGGAAGATAAAATGGAAGAATCCATTAAAGATTCGCACAATCTAAAGAGCTTACTCAACGACGAAATTTTGACTTCTCAACAAACAAATCCTCCTCCACCCAATGTACAGACAATGTACTGGGTCACCATTGAGTTAGATAAAGAATGGGAAACCTTTAATCAATTGATTAATGTAGAAGGATGAATGTACTGAGATTCTCGTCCGATGACAACCAAAGTTTTGAACACGAGAACAAGCGACACCGCAGCGATGTCATGAGCACATACCAATCACACCCTCCTCTCGAAATTGTACTTAATGTAGAAGACATTCCTCCTCCGGATGTATTTTATAGTCAAAATACAAAGCGATAGTAAAGAGACAAAGGAAAAAGAGAAAAAATAGAAAGTGTAATTGCTACCGAACCGAGAACAAAGTAGATGTTTTGTGGAAAGATCCCGCCATTGAGCCTACTCATAATCTCACTAAGTTATCTCAAATAACAGGAGCTTATGCTTCGCAACAATTGATAAAGCGATTGAGATACAACTTTTGTTGGATGAAAAAAGAAGAACGTATAAAGGCTACGCAACAACAATTGCAACGGTATAGGCCAATAAGGAAGCACAATTAAAACTTGAAGAGTTACAACAACAACTTCAAGAAATGCAAACAGGACATCAAAAAAGTCACGTCGATAAAGACAAACAAATACGAGATTATCCAAGAACAGCATAAGGATGATCCTAAGCTTCAGAATTCATTTCGAAAACCATCTCTTTGAACAATCAACTACGCAACAAGAGTAAGTTTTCTCGCCAAAAAATATTGCAATGGAATTCTTTGTGCCAAGAAAGCGATAAAATCACAAATCATGTCATAGATTTACGAAATGATTATGATTTTGATTAATGAAAAGATTAATGATTATCTAGCATGGCAAAAAGACAGAAGAAGGCAGAAAAGTCGGTGCACCCATCATTAACGAGAACCATAAAGAAATACTGTTTAATAATTGGGATGCACAAATCGAAGGGCGTAAAAGGTAGCGAGAGGAGGCATCTACAGCGGCAAACACTCTCATCGATTGTGTAAATGACAATTTACACAAAGCTAACTTGATTTACGAAAGCTGTTCCAGGATATCTCCCACAGGCAAACCAACCGCAAAACGTAATGGAGGCAAAAGGCAGAGAAGAAAGAGCAAAAATCCATCCAAGGGCTGACAAGATTGAATTGGGACTCATACTTGGATGTACTTGGTAAAGCCACATAGTCGGCACGTTGCGCTCAATTGTATCATCAATGCTGCGCAGAAGATTGCTCCTACACTTACCGACTCTTGTCTTTTCAGTATGCGTGAATTCTCGAAGTCGGTCAACCGCATCTTCTCAAAAACTATGCTTGGATGCCCGCAAGCTTAAAGATCAAGTTAATAGATAGATAGATTTAGTTTTAATTTCACCGTATTTTTAGCCTAGGAAAAGGACGGTCATTAAACCGAATCCTTAATTTTTTGTAATAAACTATTTTTAGAGTTAGTTAAGTAGTATTTGTTGGGGCCCTTGTTTTTGTTTAGTTTTGAAGTCTTGGCTAAGACATTTTTGAACTTTGACCCTTTTTGAGTTGTGGAATAAATACACATGGCAACCGCGAGCCGCGCCGCAACTACCAGAGTCGCGGAGCTACCAAGGTGGCGCGGAAGCACTCGATAGATCGGAGATAGAACAGGGGACAAGTGCGGATGAAGGAAACACGACGTGAAGACATGAAGTGGAACACGCGTGATAATAGGAGAAAAAGCCAAGAGAAGCCGAAAGTAAAGCCACGGAAGGAACCGGTAGTCGCGAGCGCGGGTGAATAAATAACGATCACCCGGCTGAAAAGAGGAGGTCGAATGTTGAATAGATGCTCTGAAGAGGTTGCGAGGCTCGAGACGAGAAAAGATGCACGGAGCAGTACGGAGAGGATTCATGCATGTTCTTCATATGGTTTCTTATCTTCTCTATTCTACCTTCTCGTTACGAAACCCATCTGCAATGATTTGTGCACTATCAGAGAGAATGCCATGTAATCATGTGTTTGGTCAAGAGGTTAATACAATGGAAGGTTGCTGTCTCAATAAGATGTTCATGTGCTTGTAATGGGTTTATGCTTGGTTTAAAATTTTTATTTGTGAATGTCCGAATGCTTATTAAGTGATCTTGCGTATATAACTCGGTATATGTAATGGATACACTCGCCCTTCATTAGTTGCGGGTTTGTTCCTTACCATTAATCTCATCCCCTTCTGCATGTGGTTGCGGCACGTCTCGGGTGAGACGCACCGCTCCCCTAGAGCAGGTGAAAATGCCGGCGTGTTCCTAGACTACACCGGGACCCCCTTTGTTGGCCACAACTCTTGAACACCAGGGTCTTGTCCGCGAGACCTCGACTCCTCGCCAACAAATGGTTCCCAGTTTCCGGGACCTCGCATGTTCCGAGGGGATCTAGATCATGGTATCGAGGGATCTTTGAAGGAGCGATACGACGATGGTGGGATGATCATCTTGACGGTTCATTGCTCGGCAAGCGAGCCGACCAAGAAAAAAGGAGGCGGCGATCAAGGAACTTGTTCTTTTCTCTCGATTCAAACAGCGATACGTACGAAATTTTCCCGGGGAAGGTTCCCTACGGACCTTTACAATTGGTTGCGGAGGTTACGAGCGACGCTGCCCCCGGAAAGGCTTGCGGAAGATAAACCGGGCGGTGGACGCACGAAGACCCGGTGGCAACCGCATCGGGTAGATACCGACCTAACCCGCGCAATGGATTTTTGGGTAAGGACCACGTTGGAAGGATACGCTATGGAGTTTGTCGTCGAGTGCTACCGGGTCCTTCTCGAAGGCCGAGGGTCATTTTCTACTCGGTGGCCGAGAGGGAAGTCGTTGAAGGAGATTCCGCTCGTGGATCAAAGCCCCGATGGTGGACGAAGGGTTGATTGAATTCCACAAAGCGGGTATGGAAGCGTAAACCACTTGTACCGGGGGAAGGGGTTGAGGGGACCGATGTGGTGTAGAATGTGAAAGTGGGGAGCGGGGAATGGATGCTGAGGCCGCATGCAAGTTACGAGAGCTACGTGCACATCAGCGGGCACAGATCGCCGATAGGTGGCGAAGAAGGGTAATGCGAGATTTGAAGAGAAGAGAGATCGAGAGGAAAAATCAGAAGGAGGCACCTCATAGAATGGGAGTTATGGGTTTGGATACCCGGAAAGAAGACGGGATAGCAGTGGAAGTGCAGTGGGTGCATGGGATCCCAGCGACACGAGAAAGAGAGATCGTGACTAGCAAAGATAACGGAAAGAAGCAGCCTGAAGAAAGTTCCGATGATGAATGGCACGGCGTGATGCAGCAGATGTTTCAAGATCAGACGACACCCACCCCTCCAGGCAGCCCTACTTCTCACCTTTACGCATGGGCAGGATCCCGACCTTCCCCCGGTACCGTATCAACCTTTAAGTAATATTTTTATTCGGGCCACAAGCATTAAGTCGGTCATACGAGTAGTTCGAGCGCGCGTCGTGTAACGTCGTGACATGACAGTTACTAGTAGTAGTATTTTTCCTAGTGGGACCGTTACGCAACCGGAGACCGGGAGGCTTTATCTCGGTTAATTCTCCGCAAGTACCCATGGCTGGATCTTTCACCCGTGATCCATAGTTCTCCGGCCGGGCAATGACGACGTAGAACAACACCGGTATACGTGCGAAGCCATCCGGAGGGCTCGCCGCACGCCGGGATGCGGGTGGAAGTTAATAGAATTCCAAACCACGCTCAGAGAGGGCTCGCGATGGTTCATTAAGTGGTCCGAGGCGCATCCTAACCCCGTAATTGCGGACGTGAAGCGGGATTTTGTCCGCGAATTCAGCTTCCCCCCGACATGGACAGCGGGCTCCGTCGGAGCCGTGGAAACTAAGGCGAAGGGAAGGTGAGACCGCGTGGGAGTTGATGCGGCGATTCAAGGACGCGATCGGGAAACTCGCCTACCCGATCGATCCAAACCACCGCAGGGACCGGTTCATCGAGGCTCGGGCTCCCCTTTGACACGAACCCCTCTCACTCGACGGAAGATTGATAATCTGCGGGACGCTTTGGAGCGGGCCATGAAGATTGAAGCTATGGCGGGCTACCCCCGAGAATATCTGTGGGCGGCTCCCGCAAGATCCTTCTTTGATAGGGTTGCAACACCGGATCGCCGCCTTGACCGAAAAGCTCAAGGAACTTCGACCCGGTGAGACCAGCGCGATCGAATGTTTGGTGTATTCATTGCCTCGGTCTGAGGGCCATCGCCGCAACCGAATGTCCTCTGCTGCAGCGGCACGAGGGAGCGAGACCCTCGTCGCAGCAATCTAGGGGGTCCCCCACGGGGGGTGGCGCGCGATGAACCCACACGGGGAGTCTACCGACGCAACAGACTTATGCGGGGTTCCCACCACAACCGGGCCCTCCACCAGCAGTACCGCGAGATTTTTCCGGACGATGGGGCATCCTCCTCGGATGTGCCCGATATTACGAAGCTACTCCATGGTCCCGAATAATGTATACCGTGAATTTTGTGTGTCAACGACTCACAACACTAAGCGATGCGTGGGGTGCTTGACGCACTTGCGGATCGATCGGATCGTCCCTCGTATGTGTGAACGAGGCTCCGAGGGGAAGAGGTGGCGGCATGCGGGGAGTGCGAACGGTGGGAAACGCGGTCCGTAAAATGCTACAATTGTGACCAAGAGGGTCATGTGGCTCGAGAGTGTCCCCTTCCACGACGACCCCTGGTGTTCCCGATCTTTGGGGTCAACGCCCACGCTACGTAAGACCGTCGAGCTTATCAAGAAGTGGGAAGAACGGGCGAGGCGGAGGGGAGCGAATCGATAAACTCGGGAGCCGCGAGGGGCCACAAACCCGACATGCGTAACGTCGCGATAGTAACGAGGGGCGGAAGGAAGACCGGGAGAGGATGCCCACAAGAAGGAGCCAACGAGTGGTTCGGCCGGCATCCCCAAAGAAGCTGATAAGGCCCGAGAGTCCGGGAAGAAGTATTTCCGGGGAGGCGGTTGAGGCCTTCGCCCGCATGCGAACGAGGGAGGTTTGGAGGAGCCCATGCCGTCCGGACTCTCGGTGCGCGAACGTCGCAGTGCATCGTGGTCGAGGATTGGCTCCGGCTATTCCTCGGGATTGTTGATAACGCGCGCGCCGCGGCAGCAGCTCAAGCTTGCTTTGGACGGAGCACTAACAGGGGCGCACAGAACTTAGAGACCCGGTGGGACGCCAGGGCCTCAATACGTGCGGCACGTCAAGCGGAACAAGCAACGAACATGCAAAGAATTCGGCTTAACACGTGGGTCGCGGTGGTTCCAAATCAGCGACACCATGTTGGACTTGGGGTCCGACGTCAACATACCGCCATGAAAGACATGGGAGGCTCTTGGAAGGCCACGGCTAGCCTACTCACCAATCCAACTCAGGATGGCGAACCAGTACTGCATTTTGCCAATCGGCCGGCTCGAGGGAGTCGAGGTCGACATTGCGGGGGTGAAGACATACACCAATTTTGAGGTTATTGATATCATGGGCGACAAGGATCCTTATCTAGCCTTACTCGGCATTGATTGGGCTTTTGAGAATTACGCCATCATCGACCTTAAGAAGGAGTTGATGATCTTTGAGGATGGGGAGGTACGGGTCACCCAGCCTCGCGACCCGTATCAAGGCCCGCGATATACGGAAACGAGTGGACAATCGGGAGGATGCTCGGATGATGGACCACCTCTATCGGATGACTCGCAGGGAAAGCGGGACGATTATATTAACCCGACCGCGACCCGCTCCGTCGCTGGTGGAGTGTGCGAGCTCGGAGCTCGGATCCCGAACTCGCTTTGGGAAGACCGGCGACGGGGGGTATGAGACTACCACGCGGAGATGTGCCTCCATTGCCCAAGTCCGTGGGTAGGGACCAGAGATCCGCGGATATCCCACATTGTCAAACATGCTAGCATCAATACTTTTATTGCCAAGGTGGAAGACCGGGTCCTGATCGAAAGCCGGATGCACTTTTGGATGTGGCCTTGCGATCAACGTCGGCACGGTGGTGGAAAAATCACCGCAACACTCTGTTGCGATGGGAGTGCGTGGCGGATGCTCGCGGGCACACTTCAAAGAGAATGAAGGCCCCCTGCACAGACGCTTAAGTATCATGGAACTTCCGACCCGTGACACCATTTGTGGGCTCCAGTGAGGAACGGTGGCGTAGCACCCGGTACTCGAGGAGCCGTGGGTCCACAAGTTTATCCACTCCCTAGGCACCATTCCCCGGGCTCGGTACCCGGAGGAAGAGCGGAAACGGGAAAGCCCGCTCTTAGCGGGCGATTGCCAGGGACAAGTTCATTTTGAGCTTCTTGTTCGAAGGGGGAGACGGCGCAGAGTCTCGGGCCCTTCGTGCAATCAAGGAGGTCTTGTTTTTCCGCCGGCCCAGAGCCCGGCGAGGGGCCCTAGGCCGTGTCACGACCTAAGGTCGCGCAAGTTGGTTTGTCACCGGGATCGATGGGGATCCGAAGGACGATAGTTTGGAGGACCCTGCATCTCTATTTTGACGAAAAGGAAGGTGAGCGGAGAATCGGTGAAGAGCCGACGACCGAAGGAGTCCATTTACGGCCGCTAAAGACAAAAAAACCGAACATTGGAACGGACGAGAAACCCTAAGCTCGCAACGATGGGAGACTCTGTGGGATGAGGAGACAACAAAAAGAAATTTTCAGCCTCTCCTCCGGGAATACGAAGATTTGTTTCCGTCTCCTCGGCTGCGGACTCCGAAGGGGATCAAGGGGGATCCGAGGGCGAAATGCGCATCGCGCTAAAACCGGAGCAAGACCGGTGAAGCACCGACCCCACGTTGAATCCACGTATCAAAGAGAAGGTCAAGATGGAGATTGACAAAATGCTGGCCGCAGGGACTCATCTTTCCGATAGAAGAAGCCGAGTGGGTAAGTCCCATTGTCATCCGTAAAAGAAGGACAAAGCGGAGATCCGGGTCCGTGTAGACTACCGGAGCCCGAATAATGCTTGCATCCATGATCCGTTTCCCACTCCTTTTCGGTGATGAAGTTCTATATCATGTCGCGGGGAACGAAGCTTATTCCTTCACCGATGGGTTCTCGGGCTATCATCGAGTGCGCATCGCCGAGGAAGAAAAAAGCAAAGACGACATTCACCACCGAGTGGGGATCATTCGCATACCACGTTATGCCGTTTGGTCCGAAGAACGCACCGCTGTGTTTTCTCGGATTGTCATGTCGTTGCTTTCAGGGAGTACATTCACAAGTTCCCCGGAGGTCTACATGGACGAGCCGGACCTGCCTACGATCTGCTGAAGAAACACGCCTCTCGTTGTGTGTTATGTTTGACCGGTGTCGCCACACGCAGATTTCCTTGAACTTGAAGAAATGTATTTTTTGAAGTCCCATTCGGCACACTCTGTTGGGCCACGTGGTGTGCAAGAAAGGGGTCCGCGTTGATCCCCGCCGAGGTTGCGGTCATCGTCCACATGGAGGCCCCCGAGACCGTGGAAGCGCTTGCGGGCACTCGCTCGGCCACACAGATATTACGGGCGGTTTATTCGCAACTACGCAAGGATTACGGCCCCCTCGCGGAGAAACTGTCGCGGAAGTCGAAGCGTTTGAGTGGACGACGGAGTGCGGAAGGCACTTGACACATTGAAAGAGAATTTGGCGACGCACACCATACTTGTTCATCCCGAGCGGGATAAGCGGTTCCATGTGCATATTGATGCGTCCGGAATTGCACTTGGAGCCGTATTGGCGCAACACTAGGGAGACGAGCGCTGACCACCCCCGTGTACTTCGCGAGCCGTGTCGGTTATCGAATGCGGAGAAGAATTACACCACGACCGAGTGGGAGGCGTTGGCGATGGTGTACTCCCTCGGAAATTCCGCCACTATCTTCCGGGCGGAAAATTTACATTCTTCACGGACCATTCCGCATTGAAATATCTCGGGTGAATAAGCCCGTGTTGGAAGGAAGAATACGTACGTTGGCTACTACTTTTCCAGGAATTTACGTTTGAGGTGATTGTCAAGCACGGCGTGTTGAATGTTGGTCCCGATCATTTATCCAGGGTTGGAGACGGGAGAGAATGAAGGCTCGTTGGACGATCGACTACCGGATGCCGACCTTTTCCCGAGTTGAAGCAATACCGCATTACACGGGTCGACATTGCCACTTATCGACCACGGGACGGTGCCCTCGAGATTACACCCCACTTCGTAAACGCCACCTGGTTGTGCGGGCGGCCGACTACCAATTGATCGCGGGGCGGTCGCTACCAAACCGGGGCTTGATGAGGTGTTGCGTGTGTGTGTTCTCGACCATGAACGGGAAGCGTTGATGTGGGAATTTCATAGTGGTGTTGCGGGAGGGCATGTGGGTGCGAAACCCACCGCCAGAAGGTGCTCCAAGCTGGCTCCGTGGTGGCCAACGGTACATGCGTATCGTAAGACCTATGTGAAGCGTTGCGATGTTTGCCGACGGACGGAAGGCCTTCGCACCGGGACGAGCTTCCGCTACACCCGGTGCATGTGTTGCGGCTGTTTGAGAAGTGGGCTGTTGATTTCGTAGGTCCCATCGCACCAATCGCTCAACATTCCAAGGCTCCCGTGACATCATTACCGCCACGGATTACCTCACACGGCTGAGGCGGCGGCGACGCGACTGCGTTTGCTCGGCGAAAGACCGCTGCCCGGTTCATTTTTGAACACATCATCGACCGCTTTGGCTGCCCACGGAGCTTAACCGGCCCGATTAGGGCACACATTTCATTAACACCACTGGTCAAGTCACTCACCGGACACATTTATGATTCGAGCATCATAAAAGCGACCCATACCACCCGGAGCTAACGGTATTGTGGAAGCTTTCAACAAGATTCTTGAGAAGGGCTTGACTAAAATTTGCAATGCTCGCCGCGACGATTGGGACGAGCGCCTCCCGGCGGCCTTATGGGCCTACCGGACCACGGTGAAACATTTGACCAACCGGACACCATTCCGCTGGTGTATGGCCGGAAGCCGTGATTCCCACCGAATTCATTGTACCCGGTCTTCGATCGCAACGTCGATCCAATTCTCGAAGAGGAGTCACTTCGGGAACGCCTCCCGGAGCTACGAGGAGCCGGATGAGGCCCGATTCCTCACGGAATTCCACCGAGAAGGTTCAGAAGGCCGGGCGAAAAAGCGTGGCATGACAGCCACATCAAAACCAAAGCTTTCCAAGTTGGCGGCAAGTTCTCCTATATGACGGTCCGGGTTCGAAGTTTCCGGTGCAGCTCCGGATGCACCTTTGGTTGGGACCGTACTTTGTCATCGAGATCCGCGACTCGGGGAGCCGTTCGGTTGGCACAACGGACCCGTACAGATTCTTCTCGGATGGGTGAATGGCGCACGCCCGAAACCCTACCGAGAGTAGGTACCTTTCACTTTTCATCAATAACTCTCGCAACCGAGAGAACACCGTAGAGTAGTTAGTCGAATAACTCTCCCGCAACCGGGATGAGAGTAGGGAGTCTTTTCCGTTCATAAAGCGTCTGTCAAATAATTGGTCGGTAGCGGGTACCTCACCGCAACCGATCGTGGTCGTGGGCGGACCAGGTCCGAGCGATGTCGCGGCGCCGGTCCCGCGCGTGTCGCCGCGCCGGGTCCGGCATGGTGTTCGCGTAGGATCCATCCCCGTGCCGGTGTCGGGTCCCAGGTCATTTCTGCTCGATCCTTTTGTCGGTCCGTAGGATCGCTCGGATTTTGCTTCATAAATTACCATAAGTAGACAGGTAATTGTACCATAATCATTTGCCATCACCCGCGAGTTCCCTCGGCCCATCGTGTCCACCCATCTTCCCGTGACGCCGTCGACAACTCGTCGGGATTACATACGTGCACGCGATTGATCGCACGATTATCACAGCCCCTCGAAGGATAGCAAGAATTAATTGTCGTTATGGAGTCTCATCGGCTACGCTCGTGCTGGCGGATGATATAATTTTGCATAGAAGGCTACCGGACCGAGAATGACTGGACCGGTTCAATTTGGAAGTTGCGGCGACTCCGGAGCAATTACGACCTTCAAACGCACCGCACTCGAATGAAACTCGAGAAGAATCCTCCAAGTCTACCGCTGCGCACCAAGATGCCGAGAGCTCTCATCTCCGTCCCCGAGCCGGGTGTTGGACAGCCGAATTCACCGTGTAGAGTTGCTAGTGGGCAAGTATGACAATGCGGCACGTATGGACGCCTAACCCTGTCCGACCCAGCCTGAATTCCCCCCACCTCCATTGGCGGACCTACATGGAGCACCATTACACGCCGAGCAGCGGCTCCACCCGGTACCGGGATGCGATCGGAATTCGGGGGCTTACGGCGATCGTCCCTGATGAATTTGAGGACTCTTCCAGTTTTTTGGCACCACGGGACCGGCTCGCAATGCACCCGGTTCCTCCTCGCCGGATACGGAACGGGTCCCTATGGCTCAATGAAGAAATTCCAATTCATGCCGAACACATTCATCGCTTACGGGGCTATCTCGAGATGGCGCGGATGTCTCCGCCGCCGGCCGAACATCCTCCAAGCGCGCCCGAAAGTCGGGTGACTCGGACACCCAGTACACCAAGTATGGCACTCGCCGAGGGGGCAAAGGTGCCAAAATTGACTTGATCAACAAAACCCGAGAGTCCGGTTCGCTTGCTACACGATCGCCAGCAAGACGATGCGCCACTACACGAAGGGAGAATGCACCCCTCGGACACAATTTCCATTGCAGAGCACCGCACCTGCGGGCGCCAAGTTGAATTGGTGCTCTTTCATGCTAAAGGAACTCTTCGCGGCCTCGACGAAGAAAACTACAAGCGTACCACCGCCTTCATTTACGGCTACTTGATCTTAGCCTTCGCCATGTGGAAATGGCACCTTCCTCCCGTCCGGGATGCCGCGCAGAGACGACCATAAGCTAGCCTCTTGCGATGAAATACACCCCCCGGGCAGGTGTCCATGGATCCCGGCGACGAAATGGTGAACGCGGAGGCGTTTCGGGCATGGTACGGGATGATGACGGGATGTGGTGACCAACCGGCAACCAGGTGCCCGTAGCACTTGTTGGACGAAAGTACGATGAGCGAGTGTGTGGTTTGTCGGCCACGAGCACACCTGTCCTCCAGCCAACTTGCGTGTCGGACACCACCTTTCACATGGCGCCCCTCCGGTTCCAGACCCGAATGACGACACCTTTCACCGTGAGGTTTCGCGTGGCCGGGGATCATCAAGCATGTCCGCGACGGGATCACCCGCTATAAACTTTGATCGGATGCTCACCGCACAGCGCGTCTCGCCGCGACCGCGTGACGCCGGGGTCCTCATAGGTTGCGGCGGAACCTCTACAAGATGCGACTCGAGACCGCACTGGGACCTGCCCGAACCCTCACCGGTCCCGATCGTCGAGCACCTCAATGACCAGAGTACGACGACTTTCAACGTGGCCACCCAAGTTGCTTCAAGTGGTGCCCCTATATTTCCATCCTTTGCTGAATTTCATATCGCGCCGGTCTCGTGTTCCCTCCAATACGCGCCCTCATTTCTCCCATTCCCACCAACTCCTGTTCACCTCTCGCCACCCCTATCATCACACCAATGGGCGAACCGGGACCCCAGAACCCGATTCATCGGACCCACCTCCATCCAAGAGGGCCTCGCATTCGTCGTCACAGATCCAAAGCTGGATCTTACCGACGATGATCCACCGTGCCCACTCCACCCACAACGACTTTGATTCCGGAGGAACCTCTCGATCGATCCGTTCGAGTTCCTCAACCTTCGCCTCCCTCACACTTCTTTCACTCCGTCCACCGCTCCCACCACCGACCACATGCCACTTCCTCCAACCCATCCAATTCATCGGCCCATCGTGTCGATTCTCTTATCCGGGAACTTTTCGGGAGGCGACCACGGGTGGAAGTCACCTCCGCATGCGCAGCTCGTGGTATCGCCGATTGACCCCGTGGCCATGCCCCGAGATCCTACCCTCGCTATATCTACCGAGTTAACCAACGGTGGGGGCTGATTCGGCTGCCCCTCCCCCCGCAGCGGACCACGGCCAAGAAGACCGCCAGAGTCCGAGATGGCCACTTCAGGTGCAGCAGACGAGACGCCGGTCCATCCTCCGAAAGACTTCCAAGCCGACCAAAGGTGACAAGCAACCAACCTTCGCGAGAACGGGTGCCGAGTAGGGCACACCCAAGACAACCAACGCAGAAACCATGGAGTCCAGCCCACGAGCTATACCTACTCATTCGGCGGGGCGGCCCTCAAGGCCCGAGCGGATTCTCACGTAGCTGCGGCCGGCGGTGTGCTGAGCCGGCAGTAATCGGATCACGACGCTTACTGAACAGCAGTAATCAGCGACTCGGGAGAAGACCAACCTCCGGAGAGCAGGTCAACATTGCCGTTCGTGCGTTATCCAACGTATGGCCCGCCGCAAGGGCTCATTATGCCCCACTTCCTGCCACTATAGCGGAGGACGAGTATAGCACTCCGGGCTCACCACCTCGGGACTCGTTTTCCATGTTGTTTGCAGAGAGAACGAGGAACTCCAAGCGGCGTTAGCCGCACGGCCTACTCCTTCCGGATCCACCCGTTGTCCATTCGAACAGTGTGACCGCTGCAGTACGCAGGGTGCTAATATGCGAGCAACCCTCCATTCCACTGCGCGCCGCGGCTACGCCCTTCGCGAAGTCTGCGGGGGAGTGCTCACTCGCGCTAACCGCCACGCACGCACCCTATCGCTGCCTCGGGTGCAACAAAATTTCCCGTGACATTCGAGCGACCGCGGACCCGAGCAAGGTTAGATCGGGCCCTCTACGCCCGGGCGGACGAGCTCGAAACTTCAACCGCAACGTACGGGGCCGACTCGGGCCGCGGCCAAACACGTCCTCCGGGAAATTCATCCGCCCCTCGCGCCAATGTCGATGCCATGCACCAGGGCCCTGGATGCCGGCGTCGAAAGCCCGGCTTTTTCGCACGTCGGTCGGGGATGCCTCGACGACCATAGAAGAAGTTGCCGCCACCCTCGGATCTCTCAAGAAGCCTACTTGCTTGCGTGAATGGCGACAAGCGGTGGCGGACTTCACCGAGCTTAGAGATACAGCGCTCCACAGGGACTCGGAGTTGGGGCCCTTGTTTGAACAACCAAGTGGTGGAGCACAGCGGAAAGGGCGCGAGGGGTGAAGGCACGGCAAAACAAGAGCACGGGAGCCAGCGGGGCAATGGAAGTAGAAACTGTTATTTGTGATTGACTCGCGGACGAGTCAAGGAATTGTGGTCGGGGCCTATTGGGAGCCCCTTGTTTTGTTTAGTTTTGAAGTCTTGGCTAAGACATTTTGAACTTTGACCCTTTTTGAGTTGTGGAATAAATACACATGGCAACCGCGACCGCGCCGCAACTACCCGAGGAGTCACGGAGCTACCAAGCACTACAAGAAAAAGTACATTGGTGAGGGTCATGCTTGTGATGGACCTTTAAGGTCCGTCACCAATGTCACATATGGTGACGGTCATTAAACATTTGTCACTGTAAGTGTATATAGTGATGGTCCTTTATGGTTCGTCACCAAAGACATTTTCAATGACACTTTTGGTGACGGTCGTTAAAGGCCCATCACTAATTCTCTCTTTGGTGACACTTCTAGTGACGAACTTTTAATGACCCTCACCGATGCTCTTTTTGTTACTTTTGGTGACGGTCAAAAAATGTCTGTCATCATTGATCACTAAAAACCGTCACTATAAGTGTATATAGTGATGGTCCTTTATAGTCCGTCACTAAAGACATTTCACTTTTGGTGAGGGTCGTTAAAGGCCCATCACTAATTCTCTCTTCGGTGACACTTCTAGTGACGAACTTTTAATGACCCTCACCAATGCTATTTTTGTTACTTTTGGTGACAATAAAAAAATGTCCATCATCATTGATCATTCCAATGAGTTTTTGATGACGCTATGTGCCTGTTAATATATTTTTTGTCAAAATATAACGATTTAATACCATTATTGTTGAGCATTTTTTATAATATGTCCAAGGCCATAATGGTTAGGGTCAGTCAATTTTTTAAGAAGTAATAAGCGTGTATCATTTCCCTCAAGTAATAACTAGTCGAATAGAGATTTCCTATGAGTCAACACATGATTCATATCTATTAAGTTTATTATCTAGAAAATTCCATTTAGATAAAGTTCCACTATTGTGTGTAGGAAATATATTATTTAATACATAATCGGGCTCTGAAAATTCTATTAATGAGAAAGACCTAACAATCCTCAACAATCTGGGCACACCTTAAATTACTGCTTTGGCACACACTAACATTTCTTATTACCCCACATGTCTTGGAACATATTTGTACCTAGAACATCTTTTGATGACATTGACGCCCAAGCACATGGTGGCATGCGCTAACACAACATGGAACTCTCCTAGCATGTGTTGGCATGCTGCATATAGTCCCTAGCATGCCCCAGAACACCTTGGTAGAATGCATTGACATACATTAGAACTTGGCACACAATGCCACTTGGCATGTATTGGGACCTATTATTAGTGTGCCTAGCATGCCCCTTTTCAAAAAGATAAAGTCCTGACTTATTAACCCTCTTATTGGTTCTTCCTTTTGTTGCCTTGACACATATTGATATATCGTGGCACCCTGTGCCACATCCTTAGCACCTAGCATGTATTGGCATATCTTGGCACTATTAATTGGCACATGATATAATTAGCACACCCTGGAACTCCCAAGCACACTTTAGGAATTCTTAACATGCCTTGGTATTCCCTAGCATGCCTTACCAATGCTTATCATACCTTTTCACTCCCTCCTTTGCATGAAAACTAACACTGACCATTAACACTAGTCTCTGGTAGTACACATTCCTCATATTCATTAACTTCCATGAATTTTTACCTAGTTCTCCCTTAATTTTTTTTCCTAGTACTCCTTAACACTCATCAACATGCATTATCACTCTCTAGCACACCTTAGAACTCTTCAACATTCCCTTCCACTTCATAACATGCATAACACTAGTCTGTGACACATATTGGCGCTTGGAAAGTCTTAGCATGATTGGAATATGTTGAGATGCCTTGGTATGATTTGGCATGGTTTAATATTAAATTTATTTGTGATGATCAATTGTTGGAAAGTAGATGAGAAGCAACAAAGGAATACTTGGCACTTAGAATGCACTAAGACTTTGCACTTGGAACCTATTGCCGCCTAGTGTTAGTGTGCCTAGCATGCCCCTCTTGGAAAAGGTAAATTGATGACTTATTAACCCTATTATGTGTTCATTTCCTTGTAGTTTAACTTTTTTCTCCCTTTTGTTGTCTTGAAAGTCCCTGACACGCATTGACACACCCTTGCACATCTTGGCATGTCTTATCACTTGGCACATCTTAGCATGTTTGACATGTATTCCCACTATCTAGCACATCAAGGGGGTGAAGAGAGATGTAGTCCTAAATTAGGTCAAGTACGAGGGCCGAGTAAGGGTTGCTAAAGGGAGGTCATGATCATCCTCCAAGAGCAAGATCATCATGTGAGGGTTCAGAAGAATGTTGCATACCTTAATGGTCGGTTTGCGCTAGGAAGTAGGATGGCATATTGTTGGTTCTCTTCTGGCAGATCGAGCTTAAGAGAGGTTTCTCATGAGAATCTGGGCATGTGATTTCAATGGTGTCTTTGTGTGAAGGCCACATCAAATTCTGAAATGTTGAAATTTTCAACAAGAAATAGTGAGATTGGAAACCAGAAAGGACAAAAAAAAAAAATGCACCCACACTGGTGAGGAATTTTGATGCACCAGGAGTGAGGAATGTGGGGCGTCTAATTTATTTTTCCCTTAAATAAATTGGACAATAAATTGTAATTTCATTTCATAACAACTTGTGTCAGTTAATTAAGTCATGATGACCGAGTTAGCTCAAGAAATTCGAGTTGAGGGTCTAATATGAGGCATCTAGAGGGATTCTAATATTTTTGGGGTCCAATTGAAGTTGATGCATTAGTGGGGTGCAAGTGTAATTAACTCAATTAAATGAGTTAAAATCAGTTTAACTAGTTCTAACTGAGTGATGAGCTAGTGAGAGGTCCAGTGAATTAAATTAGATTTAATTCACAATGAGTGATCAATCAGACAACTGATAATTCACTATTAATAGTTGCATGCATGTTAGTTTCGAGGAATACCCAGTTGAGACAGAGGTTAAAGGGAACATAACTATCAGTTTTATTCAGAGAAAGTTTCCCATGTGCAATTTTAAACTCATTGGGATGCCATGATGGATTACACAATCAAGGAAGACTGATTTTCATAATTAATAAGGAGTTAATTCCCTAGGAGTTGCATGAGCAAGATAGGTTGAAGTAAGGATGAGAATTGGCTAAGTACTAGACCGAGTTTGCCTAGATCAATGGGAGACAATTGACAGAGAGCTGGAGAATCTCATGAGAGATTAAGCATTGTATTGTTTCATGATTTCTTGACTTAATACACAATAGAGATATAGGGGTTTTGATTAGTTGCTTTCCCCAAATACATCATGTTGTTGTTCGATTGATAATTTATTTCTCTTACTTATATATGATTGTGCGATCGTGTTTTGTTTCTGTAAATTGTAGGAAGGATTCAATATCTTGTTTTAGTATATTACAAGATCAGATTGAATCTCGTTGGTTAGATTTTCTACATGGTATCAGAGCAGGAATTTTTTGGGCGGCGAGTTTGTAGAGAATATTTGAATATTTTGGTGTAAAATTTCCTTAAAAAAAATAGAATATTTGGATTCCTTGTGAAAATCTACCCAAATGGAAAAAAAAATCGGTCAAATCGGAGCTCAGATGAGGGAGATATCATCGATTTAAAATCAACTCTTTTTTAGAAACTTTTTGTAACTTCGGGACAATTACACTGTGCGCGAGTCAAGAACCTATATGCACTTGAGGTACCGGATGCATGCAAAGCTTTGAGGAGAAAGGCAAAAGTTAGAGACTTAGTGGTTTAGAGGGAGCATAAATTACCTCTCAACATGCATCCTCATGAGAAGCAGTCTCAGAAGGTTGTGGAGTAGCTGCCACAATTGGAGAAGCAGAGAGGAGACTGAGTGGAAGCGTCCACTCAAGCAGAGACCTCCATGAGGGGGAAATTTCGAGCCAGATGGGAAGAGGGAGCAGCCATACCTCGAGGTGTAAGGTGGGGTTATGTGTAGACATAATCCCAAGATAAGAAATTTGGGCAAGGTCCATTGAGATGGCGTGTCTCATGGATCGAACCTGGCTACGAGGAGCCCACAGTACAACAGTAGTAGGAAGGATCAGTTAGATAGTGTTAGTGTCTCGTAATTTGGTAGATTGGCAATTCAAATGACAGGGTAACATTAGACCAACTTTGCAGTCCTAGGACCTAGCCTTCCTGGACTCAGAGAGGGCTCTCTCTATTATGTGCAAGGATGTGTGCTTGTTTGCTTAGTTTGTTTTTAGATGTTAGGCTAGTTATGAAGTATGTTTTTGGTTTGTTTTGGTTGTTGAGGGAAAACTGACTGAAAGGATAAATAGATACGGATATTTCAAAACAATTGGGCTATGGGGTCAAATGAGGTCAAGATAGTCTTAATGACGGATAAGGTATGACTGCAGGGCCGATTTGGTCGAGATGAATAGATTCTTTGGGCGAAAATGAAATGGGATGAACAATAAGTTTATGAATAACGAAGAGGTTCTAAACATGAATAATTAATCAGCAAGAATTCATAAGTTAGGGCTAACCATGGTCCTCTATGAACGAAACAATAACTAATCAATGCGTAAAATAAACATTCAGGTGATGCATAGAAGTATAAGACCCTCTAACTTTGGGAAATCACCTTCAAACTTTGGGAAAACAAACAAGATGGAAAAAAAACTCAATATATGAAGAGGGAACTCCTAGACATCATATTTTGAGCTATTGGGAACTTTGAAAGCAAGAATGCAAAGTTTTAGGCAAAGGGCAAGATCAAAACAAGACCTCCTTGGTTCAACTAAGACAATCAACCATTCAAAGAGAGATTTCAGAGATGGAGCTTTGACTAGCCATGAGTAAGCAGGGCATACCATGAATCATACTTAGCATGCATAACAACCATTAATTAAATAAATAAACAAGTTCTTAGTGATCAAAGAGCAGTCAAGAATTCTTTGATATGACTAAGAAGGAAGAAAACATAGAAACTGCAAATGAATCAGGAAACTTGAGGTGCCTCCATGGGCATGTCTCAAACTTATCTTTACTGAACTACAACAAGCAAGAAGCATCGAAACATATGTGAAACAGAGGAAACATAAACAAAATAAGAACACTATACCATTCACCAAGCCATGGAATCCTACATACAATCCTTCTCCACCATCCAAGTCAAGAAAGAGATCATCAACATCACAAGACAAGTGTTTCTTCAAAGCTCATAGTGCTATTGTATTGCTCTCTAACATCAAGTTCTGCTTTCTATTACAATGAATCCTCTTGGAATATATAGGCCAAAGAGGAGGAAAACCAACCAAGGCAACTAGCTAGCCATTGGCTCAAAAACAAATATCTTATCTTGTCCTTGAGGCTTTGCAAAGCCCAAGGCACAAAATATCCAATAAAATATCTCAAAATGCTAAAAAAGGGAATAAATTTGACTTTTTATGACTAAAAATGTCCCAAAATAGCTTAACGCACATTTGGAGAGGCCACTTCAGAAAACTGCCTTTTTTGGTCAAAATGCCACAAGGGCGCATCAGCAGAAAATTGCCTGTCTTTCGAAAGACTTTTGAAGGTCTTCCCGATGTTGAAATGAGGCCCGTGATAGCTCGTTGGAAAGCCTTGGATGTCTAATTTTTGGAACAACCTGAATTTTCCCGAACTGATGCCTGGAAGTCTATCAAATACTGAACTGAGTAAAAAAAAACCAAAAAATAGGCCTTGTTGATATGTGGGCAGAGTGTCGAAAAAGTGAGTGTTCTTTGCCTCTTTGGGGGACCAAAACATCTTCAATTGATCTGAAAATTTCTGAGTAGATGCCCCTAAATTTAGTTCATCCAATGGTACCACTCTCAATAGTTGAGGATTCTCCAAACAAAAATGGCGGCGCCCATGGTTTTATGCAATTAGGCCCAAAAATGTCAAAAAACAAGAACATGTCGAAATTTGCTCAATTTTGGTGAGCAAGTCCCTCAAGGATTTTTAGAAACATGTCTAGAAGCTCGGGCCAAAATTCCAAGCCCAGAGGTGTCTTTTTCCTCTTTTTCCGTCGGGCGCCCTCTTTGGGCGATTTTGAGTTTTTCTTATGCATCCTTCAATTTCCTTTGGGAAAACTAATTTGGCTTTTTGTAGCGCTCGTTGCTTCTAATAATCTTCATTGACTTACCAAGACAAACTTTTGAAATGATCATTGGAAAAAATCTTCAACCAAGACACCTTTTACTCCTTGCAAATCAATGTGTTTCTTTGATGCTAGCAAACAAGTATTTGTCAAATGAGAACAAAATCAATTTTTATCATTGTGTTTGAACAAAAGGTTTTAAACAAGATATGTTTGTGGTTTTTGTTCAAAAGGAATTTCCTTTTGTTTTGGCATGAAAACCCTTCCCCTTTAAACACTGCCCCTTTGCTATCATTGTTTTTAAAAGGTAAACAAGACTTTTTTCAAACTAATACAACCTCTTCCCCAATCATTGTGTTGATCTTTGATTTAGCAAACAAGGTGTGCTCTTTTGAAAACATTGTTAGGACACCCTTTAAACTGATTTGAAGACCTCTACAAACAAACTCTGTTTTTCCTTCTATCAACTGTGTGTAGTCTTAGCTATCTCATAGCACAAAAAGGACTTTCAAATTTGCACATTAACCCTCTTCCCTTTCACTGTTTCTCTGTGGTTTATTTGAGACAAAAGGGACTCATTTAAAACATTGTTTTAAATAATCTTTCAAACTAATTGAAAAACTTCTAATCAAACTGATGTTTTTCTTTTAGAGACTATGCATATCCCTAGCCATTTATAGAAAGAAAATCTCTTTCAAAGTGACACAATAACCATTCTCTCTTTCACTGTTTTATGTCCTCTGTAATCATAGTAGAAGACTTCCTTCATCCTCTTTATAAAAGTCTCTTGATGCACTTGCTGGTGTCTTTCTGCTAAAAACTTGACTTTGGCATCTTTTGAAAAACTGTGTTGCTGGTGGCCCGGGCGCCCAGGCGCTGGGTCGTTCAAGGGTGACTTGGGCCATTCAAAAATAAGCATGTAGGGATGAACCAGGAGAGGTAAAAATGATATGCAGAGTTTGATACCTGGAGGGTGAGATATTGGTGTGAAGAAAACCACTTTGTAGATGTATGAGATGATGGATTTAGCAGCGACCCAAGCGGGCAGGACCATGTTCAGCAGTGGCCCGGGCGCCGGGCCGTTTAGAGGTGGCCCGGGCTGTTCAGGAATGGGCAGTGCAGAGGCTATGAATGGCACTTTCAATGACTGAAAATGAGAAATGATGAGGGAAATATTAGAGGGAAGGTGGTAGAGACCTTTTCCACTTCTCGAGTAGTCAATGGATGGAAAAAATTTTACAGGTGCCTCATTCAGGAGTAACATTGGGCGTTCAAGAGCAACACTTGGCGCTGGGCTGTTCAGGAGCAACATCGAGCACCGGGCGCCGGGCCGTTCAGACATGGCCTGGGCCATTCAAAGTTGGGCGTTGCAGAGGCTTAAACCTATTTTTGAAATGGATGCTAATGAAAGATAATGAGCATATGAACCTAAGAAGTATGTAGGGATAGATTACCAGTGTTTAAATTCTTGGATAAAGTGTTTGAGACCTCGGGCTTCGTGTTCAGAGGCAACATCGGGCCGTTCAGACTTAACACTGGGCGACGAGCGCCGGGTCATTCAGACATGGCCCGGGCATTCAAAATTTGGTGGTGCAGCGGTGTTTAAATGTCAAACAAATGGTGGATATGGAAAATTGAAGATGTTAAAAACATTTGGCATGTGGTAGATGTTAAAAAAAATTGAAGATGTTAAAAACATTTGGCATATTGTAACACAGTTCAGAGGAACATAACTATCAGTTGTATTTATAGAAAATTTCCCATGTGCAATTATAAAGTCATTGGGATGCCATGATGGATTTCACAATCAAGGAAGGTTGATTTTCCTAATTAATATGGAGATAATTCCATAGGAATTGCGTGTGCAAGGCAGGCTGAAGGAAGGCTCCTTGCCCTTCACGGACTTTCACCGATGGGTGGAGTCCCGGTAGTTTAGGAAGTCACTTGTAGAGTATAGGTCAATGAATAGGTGGGAAGTGACCCTCGAAACCCTTTCCCTAAGATAAAATAAAGAGTGGGACTTGCTTTCCTTTTAAGCAAAGGAATTATCTTCTAGGGAGAGAGGAGGGGGATTGAAGGGTTGAGGGAGAAGAATAAGACTTATGAAGGAAGTTCTCAATCCCTAAAATCCTTTGGGAACTTGGATTCCCAAATGGTCCTTGATGAAAGGCCTTTGACACCAAATGGGACCACATGGGGCCAAGTGGACCCAACCCAGGTTCGGGGATGGAATTTAGCAACCAATGATGTTCCTATCCTAGATAAGGTGATGGGAAAGGATCAGACAAGTGTTTTTACTTCGATAGGTCAAATTGATCCTACTAGGTTCTATCCTTGGGAACACCTAGGAAAAACTTGATCCTAGAGCTAGGGCTTGAGCTATCCGGAGATTCCACCGTCGAAATTGGCCCATGTTCTGAGGAGAGTGAGGGCACCCAGCAACGCAGCTGCCTCTAGGAGATAAAAGTTTTCCTCTAGCTAGATTCCTAGGAAATTATTGCCCTAGGTGACCTAATGGGGCTAGACCTAGGGAATGTGAAAATTTCTTAATCTAAGAAACCCTATTACAGTATCTTGATTTACTTCTCCTACTTGAATTAAGTTACAAGTTAATTTATGAAATATTCAATAAATTAACGAAGTAAATAGTAAATACAACTAGCAACCTACACATACAGATCAAATATTGAATAACATGCTCATAGACAAAGTGACACACGGATTTTGTAGACAACTATCCCTGGAAAAAACCCAATGTGGGAAAACCGGTGCAGCTATCTCTGGAGGGTTTTCATTATTATGCAAAATCCAAGTACAACAATCCTGGGCACCAAAACTGGTTCACCCAACAGAGAAATAAAAACGGTAGTAATACGCTGCTCTGAATCCCTCTACGTCAGCCTAACTGGCCTGCGTTGGCCTCTGTGCTTCTCAGTAAGGGCTTGCGTCACACCTGAAGGGCTTACACTGCTCCTGCACTGCCTTGACTAGGCCTGCATCAGCCCTACATGGCTCCTGCTGCCTCTGCGCTGCCCCTGCTGGGCTCTGGCCGGACTGTGTGGATCTTTCTACCCCTGTTGCTCTGGCTGGCTGGAATGCTTAAGCAGAAAAAACATAGGTAAGAAAGAAGGCACTGGCCAAAGGAAACACATAACAGTCAGAAAAATTGAAGAAATGAAATGAAAATAGATCAATGTCCACAAAAACATGAAACAGCTCAATGGGACTAGAGAGTAAAAGCTTCGACAACAACAATAAGTGCTTATAGAATCAGCTAAGAGAACAGAGGAGACTAATTCATGAGGTTAAAATGTTGTATAATTGTTGGCACAAGAAAACTATAGAATTGTTAGAGTAAATCTCTGCAGGTACCATTAGTTGGTGATCATCGATAATCATTTTATTTCATCAAATACCCCGATGAATGGACCTTACAAGCTATTTGCGTAGACAAACCCCACAGAAGCTGTGTGATGGAAAAATATTCACACTATATTGAAGAAAAAACCTACCAAATAAGGATGACATTTCAAATTGGGCAAGAAACAATAGAGAGATAAAAATCGAAAAAGTTAAAATGCTAGGGAAACATGAAAGCAACTAGGTAGCATGGTAGAAAGCACAACAAAGAAAATTATAAAAATGGAAAACCCTACAAATTAGCACCCATCCAAACATCACCACAATTTTTTCTTCAACTCTAAATCTCCAAATTCATCAAATTATATCCTGTATTCAAATCTAATATTCTCTGTTAGCCATTCTAAAGATAAGACTGAGAACTTACTACAAAACCATCACCTACATGTAGTGATCTTATTCTGTGACCAAACAACCTACTTTCGTGAAGACATGGAAAGGTAAACACTCTCCGCCAAGATTTTCCATACAACCCAGGTTGAGCAACCACATATACATCACCAATTTTTTCTCTTCAGATTTGTAACTTAGAAGAGCTTTGTCTGACCACCTCCGGGTTGCTCCCAGAGTCACCCAGGCAAGCCCTCTCAACATCATCCTCTTTCTGTAGTACCTAATTAGTAATTTAATTAACCATAACAGTTTCTTGATCATGCATGTATTTCAAATATATTTCCAATAAGCATAAAGCTTTCATGTTAAACAATCAGGTCAAAATACTTTAGACTATGATGCAAAAAATACAAAGAAACCTCACCAACACTCAAAGGACAAACAAAGTCAAACCTCTACAAATTATAAATAGATATCTAATAAACTTCATTCCACCACAAAAATGTGCTTAACTAAAGAAAATTATAATTACTGTGCTTTCAAGACAAAGCTTTCAAGGGCAGTGATGTTATAAACATACCCCTACACCTCGTGAACAATCAATGTGTATAAATAGACCATCATAAGGCTCATTTTAAACATCATTATTATCATTTTATAAATCATTTTTATTAAATCAACAAGAAGAAAGCAACAATTGCATTCAATTCCACTGAAGCAAAGTATATGGCAGTTTCATATACTTATTATGAAGCTATCTAGATTTTCAACTTGATTGTAGAGTCAACCAATCACTTGTTGAAGCCCAATATTGTCTCTTGTGAGAATCAAAGTTACATCAAGCTCTATGAAAATCCAAAGTGTCATGACCATTTCAAACACATTGATATTCAATACAATTTCATAAGATTCCAAGTTCATTAGGGAGTTAGTAGTGTTGGACCACATTCTGAAAAAGTTGCATACGGTTAATAGTTTGACAAAGCTCCTAACAAAGGGGAAGTTTGACAAGTTGGGGAAGAATCTTGGGTTATTGGATTTTTTTTTTTTCTCAAGAGTGTTAGATTACCTAGTTGGTCCGAGTTGGTCTCACCTCAGCCTTGAGAAGTTGAGCAGCACCAAGATTGCAGAGCTAGATTGTGGTACACCAGTCAGAAAGATTCTTAAATACAACTAGAAGCTTATAATGACACCTTCGAGGATAGACGAATTATTTGTTGGGTCACACCCACCAAGTATGTCACACTAGTTGAGGAGATTAACACCATCATCTCAGGTGCATTCATGAGTGCACACTTATGGAATGAGGCACCTTCAGGAGAGGAGTTATATCTACTATGATAATGCACTACTCTAAAAGAAAAGCCTTGCATACAAGGCAAAGTTATGAGGGAGTTGTTCATGCTCAAGGGAGATGCACCACTAACGCTATCATTAGCCTGTTTTCTAACATCACCTTCTCTTAACTTATAAATGAAAAGGATGGGCACAGTAGTTAGACATTTGTAGAAATAGATAATAAGAGTGAGTACTGTTAGCTTGTAGGTTGTAGTAGGAGCTTTTGTGAGATGACAACTTGCTGTGACATTCTTCTATTTGAGTAATAAAGACTTCTATGCAATTGTTGTTGGAGCCTACTCTTTTTATCCTGAATTCTCAGATTGCAGATTTGTGTAGAGTGGGCCTAATATATTTATTGTTTTAATACATTGTACTTCTTCTCTCTCCCTTTCTCTCCTACCTCACTCTCTCTTCCCCTCTCTCTCTCTCTCGACCCTCCAATCCTCTCACTATATCCCTCCCTCTATCCTTCTTTCTGCCCCCCTTCCATCTTTGTGTCACTATATCCCTCTCTTACCCTTCTCTACCTCTCTCACTCCTCTCCCTCTCTCTCTCTCTCTCCATTCCTTCTCTCCCCTCTCCTTCAGTTTATCTCCATCTCTCCCTTGTGACTCCCCTTGTCTCACCACCTCTATCAATCTATGTCTTTATTATTCTTTCTCATATATATCTAGAGTTAATATATATCATGACATAGTGGGACCTACGATTGGGTTAATTACGCCTTGTTGGCAAGGTTAAAATGGTTAATCTTTGATAGACAAAATGTAGATCAAATATTTCATCAAAAAGAGGGAACCATACCCTATCTTCTAGCCTATGCCTATCAGTCGCTTGGCCTCTTCTTGCTCTCACATGAATGTAGTCTTGCTTGACTAGTACAGAAGAAGGTTTCGCATTATCAACTATTTGTTTGGGACAACTTTTAGTTGTTTCAACACTGCTACATTCTTCAAGCTTATCCTTTAAACCATCTTAGTCTTTTGTACTCTCTTCAACTTTGTAGTGCTTTCCATTCCTCTCATTCACATATGTTTCCTTGGTCTGTTAAGGGACAAGGTTGACAACATTAGGATGTTTTTGCAATAAACAAGGGTATTTCCAGGACACAGTCAGGTGGAGCAAGAGTATAAGAGCCAAATTTCTCATGAATGTGGGACACTCGAACTTAAGATTTTCTGAAGTAGTCATGAGGTGCAGTTTGTTTATTAAGACTTCATCAGATGGTTATTCTCCGGACTTAAATTGTGTGACAACACTGTGGCTGAGTTTGAAACTGGAGATTGAACATACATTTGGTTTGATTGCAATAGACATTTTCATCAATAAATGTAAAGCAATGGCTAACAAATAGTATAAATTAATAAATAAAGAAGACATGACAACAAGCAACAATACGTACAAAATTGTTACATTGAGATGCAAAGAATAAGCAACTATTGTGCAGAAACAGAGACCAATGAAACTATCATCTTAACCCCTAACCCCTTAAACACTAATTCCCAACCCCTAACCCATTTAACCCCCTAAACCTCTAAACCCCTGACCCATTTAACCCCTAAACCATAAACCTCTAAACCCCTAACCCCTTAAACACTAATTCCCAACCCCTAACCCATTTAACCCCCTAAACCTCTAAACCCCTGACCCATTTAACCCCTAAACCATAAACCTCTAAACCCTTAACCCCTAACCCCTAAACCCTTAACCCCTAACCCATTTAACCCCCTAAACCCTAAACCTATAAACCCTTAACCCCTAACCCCTTAAACCCTAAACCTTTAAACCCTTAACCCTAACCCCTTAAACCCTAATTCAGTTAAAGAAGTTCCCAGAATCTATGGGTCCATATGAGCTAGGTTGTGTCTCTTATGGAGGTAAGAGTTGTTATTTTTGCTATGGGTGGATAGGGTTTGTTCTAAGACAATTCGAATAGAATTATAATGCCGTAGTTAAGGAGGTTTCCTAACATGTTCAATCCATAAGGTATGCCCTTAATACTGTGACAAATATGTGTAGAAGAAGAGGGGTCGGGACCCTTGGAGAGAGGTTTATCTCTGCAATATATACCACAAATTTGGAAGATGGTTTGCAGAAGTATGTGCGAAGATAGAAAATACAAAGGAAGGTGGAACCTGAGTAGAAGATTGGGTAGAATAATTGTGGCATATTATGAGGAATGGATGGACATGAAGAGGAGTTGATTTTGGTGGATTGTCCAGAGAGTTTTGGACAGATATCTGAAGCAACCTATAAAAAATTAGTCAATCGACTTTTAGTGGATGTTTTGTGACCCTAGTTCAAGCATATACAAAGTGTTAGAAGGATGATAAGAGGAGTAGTTCAGATTTGTTCATAGATTGGACAACAAAGAAATTGGTACACAAAAATAGTGATTTTGAGAGGACTCAAATCACTATTAGGTGGAAATTTTGAAGATCCATAGATGAGGGCAGTGTTGTGGGCACTAGATCGGTAAAATAATTGACCATGGTTGGGAAAATTAATGGTAGTCCAAGTATAGTTGGAGGGTTGTTAGGTGACTATCAAAGAAGAGCCCCAAGTCTTGTGCTTGTGAAGGAAAACAAGACTGGTAGAAGGGTAGGTGTATTGGGCCTAACGACATGCAAAATTTGAAGGACTAAGGAGTTGGAAATGAATAGATCACTCATAAAGACAAGGTCTGTCTAGCCCTAATGCACAAGGAGTGAACCCTCAATATAAATATTTTTTTTGTTAAACAAACTCAATTGTGTCAATGTAGAATACTATACATAAGAGAAAATAAAATGATATTATCCACATCAGTGCTTGAAATAACCTCAAATTAGCCATGGGTAGTGAGCCAAAGGGTGAATGTGGGGCACTATTAAAGTTATAACATGTTTAAATTCCTTTTACATTGTGAGGTTGTTCTCCAATAGGGTTGAAGCATCATCACAAGGAAGCATGGCACAGTTTTGTTGGGGAGCGATTAAAGTTGTAACACAATTCAAGTGATTTACACCTCAAATGTAAATGACATCATTATATGTTTGTGTCAGGTTGTTAGAGAGGTTATTTATAGACAATACATTCAATGTACTTGGACTTCATCTTTTTAGGGCCTTGACTGTAACATGGATTTGTATCAGGAACACTTCATGCAAATGAAAGGGGGCCTTTTTGTTTAACCACATACACTCAAGAGTATCAAATGTTGCCCTTCATATCTCCCTTGGTGCGTTCAAAGTGGGTTTACATTTGCATCGAGTTGAAATGAATCATAATGACCTTCCTCTTCTTAATAACATCTACTAGCGTTTATGTTTGTAGATGCCCCCATTTATTATGAGATTCAAGGGATGTTCTATTGTCTTTATCAACATTTGGACGAGTCATTATCTACATTCTTTAAATACATGTCTAGAACTTTTTATGAGGGAGGTACTTGGATTTAGATCTTTATATAAGGCCTTATGTGCCCTTCCCCTTTAGAACTCTTCCAAGGGGGTCACCTCCTTCTATATTTCCCTGCCTACTTAGGGCCAAATTGACAAACCAAGATTTAAACTTCTTCAACTACCAAATTAGTGAGGCATTGTACCTCTTCTTGACCTAGACCTCAACGAGACATCTTTCTTCAGATATACTTTAAGGTTTTCCCACCATATATCACAAGTTGGATGTCATAGGATATGTTACCTCATTTTCTATATGGGCTTTTAGAGGATATTTTAAAATTTGATTGTCATCTCAACCCCTACGATTCTTGTCACATTGATCATTTTTCATCTAAGGTATATGGATCTATATGTAATTCATGAATGTATCATTGGTTTGATGACACCTTGCCTTAGCTATCTAGGACACTATGTGTAGGAAGAAGTTCCTTTAGCTACCACATTTAGTTGGATATGTATGATCCATGTGTATATGATATTATGTCCAATGTGTACAATTTTTTTTGTGTTCACTTAAACACTATGTTCTAACTATTGATTGATTGACTATAAGTTTTAATCTGAGTTATTCCATGGTGTTTCATAATTTTGCTCAGAGAAGTGTGTCATCTTGATGGTTTGGATATATTCTTGGTGATTTGAGTAGGTGCTATACATTGATCTTATTGTACCCCTTAATTCCTTTAATCAAAATTTATCCCATGTCTCTCTTAACAACACATGTGAAGGCCTTCTAATTGGGTATTTTTAAGCTCTAAATGAACTTCCTCAAAAATAAGAAACTAACTATACCTACTTAAATTTATTGATAACATTATTCATAGATTTAAAGATAATTTTCACTACCTTAAAGGTTGACTAATTAGGATTCTTACTTATATTAGAGAAGTATAATATAATTTTGATTAATACTCTAATCAGTTTAACATTATTTTTACTCACATACCAATAAAACTTAATGAAAACCTAACCGACCATAGCAATTTATTTGACTACCTATTAAAATCTAATTTGGTGGCTACTATAAAATTTAAATCGACCTATTAAAATTTATTTTCCCGCCCATATTGTCCTTGCCAGGTCTGGGACAGAGTTCGGTGCTCCTTCTCTGTTCATAATTTTTATGATTTGGCCGCAGATTCCATACCCTTTTTTGACATTCAATTCTTCTATCCACTCCACTAGATTTTTAACCCAAACTTATTACATCAGATCTGGGTTCACTCTTTTTTATCTTTATTTGAAATCTTCTTCTCCTGATTTGGGGCTTTCACTGCAATTCGAAGCAGAAAACATGTTCAAGAACTCCGAAACTATATTAATTTGTCATTGTCCTTCAGCCTTTACCTGCTCGCCTTCATCCAAGAGGCTCGATTGATATTGCCACTATGGTGAAAATCCCGCTAGTCAAGTAGCAAAATAGACAGGTCTTCGTGGGATGGATGGCTGGGATCGCTGGCTTCACCAATGAATGAGGTAAGGATTGATGGATTGAGGAATGAATAGATAAAGAGGATGTTCTAATGTGGTCTGATTAGTAAGTATTATTAAGTAGTCGAGCTTCACCTATTTTATTTGTGTTTTCGGTGGTTATAGCTTCTTTCAATGAGGTTGATACATGGCTTCAAGATGAATTTCAAAAAATGATTTCCGTGTCTGAAACTTTCCTCTCTTTTTTTTCAACGTAACCAAATATTCACTGATGTGAATTTCCTAGGGTTTTGGTATAGACTTATTTAATTACAGTATTAAAATTGTAAATCAAAATCTTCACAGGCTCAAGTAGATCAGATTGTGTATGTATATATAAATATATATGTGCGTTGAAGTCATTTTTCTTATTTCAGTGAGACTCATACTATCTCCACAAGTCAGCAAATACTCTTCTTACTGTAGGAGACTGAGAGCAAGGTCATGAGCTTTTTTCTGTGAGATGATAAACCTTATTTCATAGATCTGAGATGGCATAAAACAAGAAAAGGGTGATATCCTTTACTGTTCATTCCATTGAAATATTTTGAAATGTTAGGGTAAAATTTACCAAAGAATTTTCATGTAGGCAAATCTTTGCTTCACGCCTCTATACATTCAGAGTCACAATGTTTCAAGCATGCTTTCATATTGTTTACCAATCCAATGACTCACTGTATCCTCTGTCGTAGTGCTTTTCTTTTGAATTAGAAGGTTTCCAGATTAGGCTTCAATTATTAGTCTTAGGAAATCACCCTTACCAATCACTTACAAAGACTGATCTGAGGTCCTAGGAGGATTCTTCAATTACTATTTTCTACTCAGATTAGGGCTCGATATTCCCATCATTCCAAAAACTAGAACTCACTCAAAAATTTTCCCCAGGGCCCCACAATCTAGGGCACAGATTTTCTTTTGATGTAGATGTCATGAATTATAGTTACATTATTGTTATGATTGTTCAAAAAATTTCCAAAAATTGTATTTACAATGACTAAAATTTTTCCCAATCTTCATTATCAAAAGAATAAAAGATTAGGGCACATGAAGCTTTGACATAAGACAACACAAACAATGTTCTATCCCTAGCAAAAATACCCAGAGTTCTGAATATACCTTTGGGTCAGAGTTATGTGTCTCTTTTCAGATGAATCTCGACAGCATAGGTAATACTCTTGACCCTGGTTAGGGTATTGAAACTGCCTTATTTTATGCGTTATCCTTTTGGGAATATACAGCCTCACTGTTGGAAACACTGAGAGGGGCTTTGACTTCACTGTCCTCAATAGATATGCAAAATCTCAACAAAGATCTCTTACAGCTGCCTTCAATACACTTCCAAGAATCTGCTTCAAGTCCTCAAGTTTGCTTCAAGACTTCTTTAAGTTCTTATCAACGTTTGCTCAGAATACTAGAATCCAAAGGTTCCAAATTCTTCTCCAAGTGACTATCCTTAAGTCTGAGTTCTCCAAATAATAGCCTTCCAAACTACTCCAACAAATTCTTAAAGATTGCCACCAGCTACCTACAAATAATTTTGCCAAAAAATGGCACGTTGTCCAGAAGTGGTGCTACAACAACACATATCAAAGAAGTCTTGTTCTTTAAATGTTGATTCTGGAAGCTGAGTCCAGAGTGATATCGGGTATGAATTCTTTAATTTTTCACTGAACCAAATTTGTCCTTACTCCATGTGTCTCTGATCTGTCATAGGTCTGAGGCAACACTTATTCAATGTGGTGAGGTCTATCCAACTGTAGCCCGAGATAAAGTGATCATTGTTCACACACCGAGGTCTGTGTTCTGAGTTTTTACCTTTTACACCACAGTTCAATAGGTCCAACTCATAAGTTTTAGATTAATTGTTGTGCAACCAAGTTGCATGAAACTCCTTCCCATTCTCCTAAGTTTCATTACCTGGAAATGTTTTGGGTATTGAAATAGCTCAGGAATGCAGGGAAATATTTTTGAGCCATTTTCCTATTTGGAACAACCCAGAATCATTTTTGAGACATTTTCCCATTTGCAACAACTCAGAATTATTTCTGGGTTGTTTCTGGCCCCAAGTGATGTTTCCAGACAATAGATTTTTAGGGTGATGTGGGAAACTTACATCACACATACCTCTCTCACTGACATCAGACTTTGTTATTCAATTCATACTACTCAGTACAGTTTTGGTGGGTTAACCACTTAACATTAAATCATTACATATTGGTTACATTCAATTAACACTAATTAACACTAAAAAACATATTTATTTGACTGTTGTATTAAACTGACATTTCCTATTTGTTAATCCCATTTCATTCCATTAAAGTAAAATGCATTTTTAAATGTGGCAATTTTGTTCTAGTGCTGGAATTATTTATTTTAGAATAGCTTTTATTTTCTGAGATATTATTTGGGTTTTCATCTGCTCAGAATTAATAGAACTATCTTCTCTTATCTTTTGTAGATTTTGAAATGCTTGCCGGCATGTTTAGACCATCTGAAGAGTGAGTATCCTACCATCTCATCCTTCTTATCTGACCATTTTTAGAACTCTTCAGTTTGTGGATATTTATTTAAAAAGTAAGTCTGATATCAAACTTTTGAGTGCAGCAATTGTGAGCTTTGGCAAAATCACAGATTCCCAGAGAGAAGAAGTTGAACGCCTTGGACTGAAAGTCTATACTTGGAACGACTTTTTGTTGCTGGTATATCCCATATGCATTTAAAATTATTCATTTGATGATTACTTGTTGCTTTGTAATTTGCATGCCTGTAAATGAATTATTGAATAGGTATCCTACTTTAACCTGTGTTGTTTATTAAATTCTCGGTTTATTCCTTGTTGCATCAAAAGGCACGTTCTACAGTCCAGGTAGGATGGATAGGTGTGTTACAAAATAGAATTAATAAAATAGTAATTTAAAAAACAAAACTATAATTTTTTTTTTCAGGCTGGCGTGAAAAATAAACTATAGATTAGATGAGATCCCTGGTTAGGGTATTGTAACTGCTTTATTTTCTGCGTTATCCTTTTGGGAATATATAACCTCACTGTTGGAAATACTGAGAGGGGCTTTGACTTCACTTTCCTCAATAGATCTGCACAATCTCAACAAAGGTCTCTTACAGCTGCCTTAAATACACTTCCAAGAATCTGCTTCAAGACTTCTTTAAGTTCTTATCAACATTTGCTCAGAAGACTATAATCCAAAGGTTCCAAAGGCTTCTCCACGTGACTATCCTTAAGTCTGAGTTCTCCAAATAATAGCCTTCCAAACTACTCCAAGAAGTTCTCAAAGATTGCCACCAGCTACCAACAAATAATGTTGCCCAAAAAATGGCACGTTGTCCAGAAGTGGTGCTACAGCAACATATATCAGAGAAGTCTTGTTCTTTAAATGCTGATTCTGGAAGTTGAGTCCAGAGAAGTATTTTTCTTTAAATGCTGATTCTGGAAGTTGAATCCAGAGTGATATCAGGTCCGAATTCTTTAATTGTTCAATAAACCGAATTTGTCCTTATTCCATGTGTCTCTGATCTGTCATAGGTCTGAGGCAACACTTATTCAATGTGGTGAGGTCTATCCAACTATAGCCCGAGATAAAGTGATGATTGTTCACACACCAAGGTTAGTGTTCTGAGTTTCTACCTTTTACACCACAGTTCAATAGGTCTGAGCTTCAACTCAACCTTTTACAGGACTACACCTTTCCCAGCAGCTTCCAGATGACTGTAATATAGTCCAAGATTACACTTCAAGCTACCATAGGACAGCCACAGGTCTGAGCACCTTTGAGCCTCTCCACAGAATTTATTCCAGAATCTGAACCCACCATATTACCACTGTTTTTGTCCAAAACCAAGCCTTCAACCGAGCTTGAAACAGTCACACAGGTCCAAGCTAACCCAAGCTCCACAGTTAGTAGTCTGAACTTATTCAACACTAATCCGAGCCTCCAAATTCATTTAACTGAAACTGTAATTTCTACAATCCGAGTTTGTAGGGTAACAGTCCTGTGTAATGATAATCGAGCTTCCACAGATGTGCTTATCCAAGCCTAGCACTCTGCTTCTCCATATATATTTGTCCACTAGTATGAGTTTGTCCACTCTGCTTATCGAACAATATCCTTGGAATTTGGTGTGTATTTAGTAGAATCCTTGAAAGGTATTTAGCCTAAGAATTCTCGGGTTACTTAATCTCCAAGATTTTCTGAGATAGCCTCCGTTGTGGGGACATCCATCCATAGAATAGCAGAGGAGCAGCTACTAAGGTGAAAGTGGTGAATGATCCCTATGTTGCCCTTGAGCTAGAGTACTTAGTGAAGATTTGCACTAAGGTGTTACATTTTGCTGTAGCAAGCCTTGAAGAATCCTATTTTACCCTAAGTACTATCCTTGGAATGAGGGGAGTGCCTAGTGGGTTTCCCCAGGATATGTATTTCAAGGAAACAAACAAGAGAATATAAGCTCCCTTTTATATATCCTTTCGCTTTGTGTTCTGCTGTTGTAATTCTTGTATATATGAGATGTATTTTTCTATTAAAAAAGAAGGTCTACACAAACAAATCCATTAACAAAACCAAGCAGAGAGTAATTGGTCACTTTCTTACATATGGCACCCGGAGTGAGATAAACCCTCCTTAACATCATTGATACTAGTCATATGCAAATAGAAATCATAAAATATTCTCTTTAGACAAATAAACCAATACAATAAGAAGAGTAAAAGGAGACTATTTCGATATCATGGACTATAACATGGACTCCAAATGAATCTGAATCCCATCCTGTAGCCAACATACTCACAAAGTGATAAATAGGAACTAAGCTATTTTAAAACATCAAAAGGGAGGATCACTAACCTTCAACTTGCTTGTATTTAAAATCCCTTGGATAAGAAGGCACCAATGCATTTGCTACCAACAGGATATGAGTGATATTCAAACTCTTTTTGAGGCTGCTCCAACAGAACCAAGAAATAGTCCCTGCAAAACAAATAAAAGGGTATTAGTGGCATCATAATCTCATAATCAGCAATTTAACCAGCTGCTCATCAAGTCCTCAGGACTGGCGATGCACTCATGTAATCCCTGAGGATGTCTACTCATGAAAAATGTGCCACTGAAGATGCCTGCCAAGAATAGTGCCCACAATACTGTTGATCCATACTTCATTGTCACCTTATACACATATTTTCCCCAACTATACAAGCCTGATATGATCTTCCAAGATTGCTTCTTTCAATGAGGTTGATACATGGCTTCAAGATGAATTTCAAAAAATGATTTCCGTGTCTGAAACTTTCCTCTTTTTTTTTTCAACGTAACCAAATATTCACTGATGTGAATTTCCTAGGGTTTTGGTATAGACTTATTTAATTACAGTATTGCAACTGTAAATCAAAATTCTCCACAGGCTCAAGTAGATCAGATTGTGTATGTATATATAAATATATATGTGCGTTGAAGTCATTGTTCTTATTTCAGTGAGACTCATACTATCTCCACAAGTCAGAAAATACTCTTCTTACTGTAGGAGACTGAGAGCAAGGTCATGAGCTTTTTGTTGTGAGATGATAAAACTTATTTCATAGATCTGAGATGGCATAAAACAAGACAAGGGTGATATCCTTTACTGTTGATTCCATTGAAATATTTTGAAATGTTAGGGTCAGATTTACCACAGAATTTTCATGTAGACAAATCTTTGCACATCAGATGAGGAGTTCAATTCTTCAGGAGGGTAGAATGACTTCTTCAGGACAGAATCTCAAACGAGTGTTGTCTGCTTCATGCCTCTATACATTCAGAGCCGCAATGTTTCAAGCATGCTTTCATATTGTTTACCAATCCAATGACTCACTGTCTCCTCTGTTGTAGTGCTTTTCTTTTGAATTAGAATGTTTCCAAATTAGGCTTCAATTATTAGCCTTAGGAAATCACCCTTACCAAGCACTTACAAAGACTGATCTGAGGTCCTAGGAGGCTTCTTCAATTACTGTTTTCAGCTCAGATTAGGGCTCAATATTCCCATCATTCCAAAAACTAGAACTCACTCAGAAATTTTCCCCAAGGCCCCACAGGACAGCCACAGGTTTCAGCACCTTCGAGCCTCTCCACAGAATTTATTCTAGAATCTGAACCCACCGTATTACCACTATTTTTGTCCAAAACCAAGCCTTCAACCGAGCTTGAAACAGTCACACAATTAGTAGTCTGAGCTTCTTCAACACTCATCCAAGCCTCCAAATTCATTTAACTGAAACTGTAATTTCTACAATCTGATTTTGTAGGGTAACAGTCCTGTGTAATGATAATCGAGCTTCCACAGATGTGCTTATCCGAGCGTAGCACTCTGCTTCCCCATATATACTTGTCCACTAGTATGAGTTTGTCCACTCTGCTTATCGAATAATATCCTTGGAATTTGGTGTGTATTTAGTAGAATACTTGAAAGCTATTTAGCCTAAGAATTCTCGAGTTACTTAATCTCCAAGATTTTCTGAGATAGCCTCCGTTGTGGGGACATCCATCCATAGAACAGCAGAGGAGCAGCTACTAAGGTGAAAGTGGTGACTGATCCCTATGTTGCCCTTGAGCTAGAGTACTTAGTGAAGCTTTGCACTAAGGTGTTACATTTTGCTGTAGCAAGCCCTGAAGAATCCTATTTTACCCTAAGTACTATCCTTGGAATGAGGGGAGTGCCTAGTGGGTTTCCCCGAGAAACAAACAAGAGAATATAAGCTCCCTTTTATATATCCTTCCGCTTTTTGTTCTGCTGTTGTAATTCTTGTATATATAAGATGTATTTTTCTATTAAAAAAGAAGGTCTACACAAAAAAATCCATTAACAAAACCAAGCAGAGAGTAATTGGTCACTTGCTTGGTACGAGTTACGAGCAAACGTTGATAAGAAATTAAAGAAGCCTTCCAAACTACTCCAAAAAATTCTCGAAGATTAATATCCTTAAGCCATCCATAGAGTACGAGAGTAAACCAAATAATAGCCTTCCAAACTACTTCAACAAATTCTCAAAGATTGCCACCAGCTACCCACAAATAATGTTGCCCAAAAAATGGCACGTTCTCCAGAAGTGGTGCTACAACAACATATATCAAAGAAGTCTTGTTCTTTAAATGCTGATTCTGGAAGTTGAGTCCAGAGTGATATCAGGTCCAAATTATTTAATTGTTTAATAAACCGAATTTGTCCTTACTCCATGTGTCTCTGATCTGTCATAGGTCTGAGGCAACACTTATTCAATGTGGTGAGGTCTATCCAACTGTAGCCCGAGATAAAGTGATCATTGTTCACACACCGAGGTCGGTGTTCTGAGTTTTTACCTTTTACACCAGAGTTCAATAGGTCCGACTCATAAGTTTTAGATTAATTGTTGTGCAACCAAGTTGCATGAAACTCCTTCCCATTCTCCTAAGTTTCATTACCTGGAAATGTTTTGGGTATTGAAATAGCTCAGGAATGCAGGGAAATATTTTTGAGCCATTTTCCTATTTGGAACAACCCAGAATCATTTTTGAGACATTTTCCCATTTGGAACAACTCAGAATTATTTCTGGGTTGTTTCTGGCCCCAAGTGATGTTTCCAGACAATAGTTTTTTAGGGTGATGTGGGAAAATTACATCACACATTCCTCTCACTGACATCAGACTTTGTTATTCAATTCATACTACTCAGTACAGTTTTGGTGGGTTAACCACTTAACATTAAATCATTACATATTGGTTACATTCAATTAACACTAATTAACACTAAAAAACATATTTATTTGACTGTTGTATTAAACTGACATTTCCTATTTGTTAATCCCATTTCATTCCATTAAAGTAAAATGCATTATTAAATGTGGCAATTTTGTTCTAGTGCTGGAATTATTTATTTTAGAATAGCTTTTATTTTCTGAGATATTATTTGCGTTTTCATCTGCTCAGAATTAATACAACTATCTTCTCTTATCTTTTGTAGATTTTGAAATGCTTGCCGGCATGTTTAGACCATCTGAAGAGTGAGTATCCTACCATCTCATCCTTCTTATCTGACCATTTTTAGAACTCTTCAGTTTGTGGATATTTATTTAAAAAGTAAGTCTGATATCAAACTTTTGAGTGCAGCAATTGTGAGCTTTGGCAAAATCACAGATTCCCAGAGAGAAGAAGTTGAACGCCTTGGACTGAAATTCTATACTTGGAACGACTTTTTGTTGCTGGTATATCCCATATGCATTTAAAATTATTCATTTGATGATTACTTGTTGCTTTGTAATTTGCATGCCTGTAAATGATTTATTGGATAGGTATCCTACTTTAACCTGTGTTGTTTATTAAATTCTCGGTTTATTCCTTGTTGCATCAAAAGGCACGTTCTACAGTCAAGGTAGGATGGATAGGTGTGTTACAAAATAGAATTAATAAAATAGTAATTAAAAAAACAAAACTATAATTTTTTTTTTTCAGGCTGGCCTGAAAAATAAACTATAGATTAGATGAGATCCCTTAAGGTGAAAACCTCAGGTGTTTGCACTCTCAAAATGTTCCACCTTGAGGGATTTGATATCTTTTGGTGCTTGCTAGATCCAGGATTAAGATACATCTAACTTCTAAGCCCAGTGCCTGCAAACTGGCTTTGCTATCATCTTCTTTCTTTCTGTTTCATGAAATCTCTTTAAAATTTCCTCACCCTTGAATCTCAAGTTCAAGCTCCTGGGAAATGTGATACAAGATGGTAATAGAAGGAAATGCTATGCTTTATCTGTATCCCACTGGCAAAATGAAAGTGGCTATTGCAACTTTATATTGTTCATCAGAAGAAAAGTTTGGATGTCTTCCAGACAACGGTGAAGACCTTTCTTTTTGAATGGAAACCTTATGACATTCTGTTTTCACTTTTTAGTTTAACTCTTTATTTCGTGCTTGATACATCCTGTCTATTTATAATTTTGACAATTTTCCTTGCCACATATGTGTCTGCCATAAACTAAGTTTTTTGACAGCATGTGCCACCAGTAGGAACATGTACAAAAAAAATTATTACTAGCTTCTGATCTCTTAGACATTGGAATTATAGATTAGAGTCAAATTTCTGAGCTTCAACTCAACCTTTTACAGGACTACACCTTTCCCAGCAGCTTCCAGATGACTGTAATATAGTCCAAGATTACACTTCAAGCTACCACAGGACAGCCACAGGTCCGAGCACCTTCGAGCCTCTCCACAAAATTTATTCCAGAATATGAACCCACCGTATTACCATTGTTTTTGTCCAAAACCAAGCTTTCAACTGAGCTTGAAACAATCACACAGGTCCGAGCTAACCCAAGCTCCACAGTTAGTAGTCTGAGCTTCTTCAACACTGATCCGAGCCTCCAAATTCATTTAACTGAAACTGTAATTTCTACAATCCGAGTTTGTAGGGTAACAGTCCTATGTAATGATAATCGAGCTTCCACAGATGTGCTTATCCGAGCCTAGCACTCTGCTTCTCCATATATACTTGTCCACTAGTATGAGTTTGAGGGAACCTTAATACAAAAAAAACAGAGATCTGCAGGTCTGAATTTGTCTTCAAAACTGCCACTATAGATCTGAATTACAAGACTGTTGCAAGGTCACATATTTCACCACAGGTCCGAATTAGAAGGGTCTGAGTTGCAGAGAAGAGTCTCAGGTCCGAGCTTCTGGAAAGGCCAAAGTTACAGGCCTGTTAGGGCCGAAATTTCAGGCCTGAATTCAGTTCCGAAAAAATTTATTTCCACAGGTGCAAATAGGTCTGCAAGAGATATATCCTTCTAGCCCAAAACATTGTAATTATGATCTCCCTTTTAATCTCCTTGGCCTCCTGTTTTATCTCTGAATTCTCACTGTATTTTTCACCGAAATTTTCATTCCAAAATGATGAGCATGACTAGTTATTTATAGTTGTTTGTGTATGAACTGAATAGTCGTGTCTTTTGATTAAGGAGCCAACATACCGATTTGAGCCGACCTGTGCATCATTTTTGGCATTTATTTAAACCAATTTTAAGACTGATACAGGGGGGCAATTTTATGGTTAAGTCTGGGCCTCAGCGCTTGATAGGAACACCATACAATATAGCGGTACTTGTTGTATCTTCTGCTGTAGTGCAGACCTATTTTAACACCTCCTTTGTTGAACACTTGATAGTTGTAGGGGATCAACAAAATTATGTTAGATCCCTCCTTTGTGGCTCAAAGACTCTTTTTGTCATATAAAATTCTGCATGTCAAAGACTCTCTGCTCCTTCACTTCCCACAGGACAATGTCAAAGCCTCTCAGCCCTCCTGCATTCATTCAGATCACCAAACTACACATATTTTACCTGAAATAGTAGTGCTCTAGACCTCCACAAACAAACATACATATACAGAAAAAGAGAGATTTTATTCCTGAGTAGTGGTTATTATATGACTCTAGTTAGCTGGATAAAACATGCATGCAGAATAGAAAAGGCAGATTTTCACCATGGAGTGTGTTGTTGCCATCATTCTTAGGCAGCTGATATGTTTTCCCATTTAGTGTGAATTCTCCATCCTTGATACGGTTGGCTACACGACCCACCAAGGCACCAAAGTAAGGTCTACTGGAGCTCATGTTCTACATTAATAAACAATCTCATATTCCCCATGGTAACACATACATTTGAGATCCATTCCAATATGTCAGTAGAAACTGTAAATTTATCTTAAAATTCTAGCATATGATGGCAGTACTAATTTCCAAAGGGAAATGCAAATACATACCATGTATGAGGCAATATTTTCATAGCCAAGAAGTACATCTGCTAGATGGCCTGAATGCATAAATACCAATACTTAATGAGCTAGCTCCCTCTGAGTAAATGATGGTAAAGCAGTTGAAGGGTAGGGTTTAGGGATGATTACCTTTAGCATCAAGGAGAGTGAGGGAGACGAGGGTAGCTCCCCAGTTGGTTAGATTTATATACAGATTGCCTCTGCGAAGTTGAAAGAAACTTGGGGCATTGATATTTCTGTAGGGATGACCATAATGAGCCAACTTGCCATTCCCTTCCAAATTTCTTGGATTCAATTCCCATTTGTGCCCTTGACTGCTAGCATGGAATTTGCAGAGGTGAATGAAAACCTGAATGCACCAAAAATGCAAGAGAATGGATGACACTTTCACCATCATGGATTGATTGACTGATCAAGGGATGGATGGATAAGCTAAAGCAGAACATTCAATGATATATATAGAGAGACTCACATAGTCAATACTAGACTAGGGTGTGTCTGTATGCCTTAAGATAAGGTCATGGTGTAAGACATAACATGGATTGTGTGTAACTATAGAAAACCCATGCACTGTGGCTACCAAAAAATGTAATCTTTGGAATCTAAACATGTTACATTTTTGAGTTTTTGTCTTATTACCCCAAATTTGTTTTTGGCCAAATCTTAATTTTGTTATTTAAAATGGAATTTTGACATATATGGATTCAACACCTTGAAAAAACCCTAGAGCAGTGCATTTTTGTTGTTTGTAGATTGAAGGACCTAAACTAATGCAACATGGTTTTGTGGATGCCATTTCTAAAGTTGGGCTGGCCAAATTCCTTTTTGACCTTTCTACCACCTATATAACCAAGTAATTTTCTATCACTTGTATAACCTTGCCTTTTTATAAAAAAAAAGAGGTTCCTACACTCAAAAAATTGGCTTTTCCTGGCCATGGGGCAATTAGAATGTTGAAATTCTATAACCTTTTGGATGATTAGAAGATCCAATTTTGCCATTGCTAGCCTGAACTAAGTTCAAATTGCGGTTTTGGGTGTAAATTGTTGGTCAGTTGAAACCCATTTATCAACTGCACTGTCTGAGTAAAGCCTAGATAATATCTAAGATGAGGAGGCTGGACCTATTTCAGGTTGTTGTACTCAAGCTAACGGTCAAACATAAGGTTATGCATATACATGTGGTTCAAGGTCTCCTTTTCCTCACGTTATTCTCTATGAATTAAGGAATGTATGTTGCCGAGGAGGAACACCTGTTGGTCTAGGATCTGATACAACCAACAAGTTACTAGGAACACCCAACAGATTACTAGGATCTGATACATGCTTTAGATTGCTAGGATCTAGTCTAGGAACACCCATCAACAAGAGGTACATCCACAAACCACTCCAAGTAAGATATGAAAAGGGCTCTTGAAATGCCTCTGAATACCAAAGCACTCCAATGTTTATAATGACATAATGATGTCCAATTCAAATGCTACCTAAGGATTTCACAAAGGTTCTAGTGCCTTTGTTCAAGGGTTCGTTGTATGTTTCCAAGGGTTTCAAAAAAAAAACTTTCACTAGATATTAACATCCCTTATGATATTTTTTACCACCACCATTTCTGCCACAAAATTTCTGTAAGGTGAAGACACATGAAGATTTAAATTGGTTCCTGCTTGAAGGAAAGATGAACTGTTCTGATTGATGGGTATTTAGAGTTTTATTGTTGGCTATAATTTTCTTACAATGACCCTAGATGTAGTCACAAACAAGTAATAAATATTATTGTTGTTCACAAGGCTGAAAAGTTGTCTGAAATCCCTCAAATTATCCCACAACAAGCTTCCCAAAAACCCCACATCATTGTTGGAAACATTTGTTGATTGCACCTGTATTTTTATACTTGTTTTCATGCTGCCCTATTTGTCCAAACATTGGTATCAGAGCCATAATAGTGCTGTCATTAACCCTAGTTCTATTTGTTGGTGAAAATTTACCACAGTTGGAGGTATCAACCATTGGAAAGACCAACACTATTGGGTTCGAGAGAACCACCAATCAAAGGATATATCTACTATTGTATCTTCTGTTTAGGGCTCTTCACATGTTGCCATCAAATCTGCGGTCATTTTCTTCTATATATCATCTTCATATTGCCTCATAATCCTACAAGAGTATGTTACATGACCTCACATCCTCCTAGCAAAAGTTGATCTTATATGCCAAGTTATATTTATGCTTGGATGGTGATCTGTTTGCTTTGTTTGGAGACCATGGAGGATGACAACATGCTACTAAAAACGGTTGTATTATAACAAGATTATTGATGTCAAACTGTTCATGGAGGCTACCACCAAATACTGCAAATACTGTAATAAGGGAGACTTTCCCATGATATTTTTGGAACCTTAAAACCATGTTAAAATTGTTTGAAACATGAGCCCTAAAACTAAAACAAATGCTACAACAAAATCACTATAATGTGATGGAAGTTCTATTATAGGACTTCTCTACTGCTGCTCATACGCTGTCTGAAATAATCAGGTTGAAATTTAGAACCTAGCTATCGCTGGTCTAGTATGCAAAATCCAATTCCTGGCATGAGGCATATGATGAAGCCATTGGCTAGGTTACATGTTGGAAGTGTATGTTATGTTGATCTATTACTTTTTCTTTTGGTTAGAAACTGGGAACTTCACCACAACATCATACCAATATGTAAAATCTGAATTAATTGTTGTGAGACAACTAGCATCTAGGATATTTGTTTCTATCCCACACTTTGCCATCAACATCTAAGTTGTATTGCTTGTGCATGTGTTGAATGGAGTAGCTATTGTGGCATCTTTATGATTGTTTGTGTCAAACATACTATTCTGACATGTCTTCTCTTTTGTGGGGAAGGTATTGCTACATTGTATTTGCTAAGGACGCATGTTCACCAAGACAAGTCAAATACTTCAAAATGTTGGATGTGTTTTGTATTATTGTTCTAGAACATATTCTCTTTGTCTTTGTTTCGTATTATTGTTCGAGAACATATTCTCTTTTTCTTTGTCTTTATTTCACACATTGTTTTAGGATATTTGAGTGTTTTAGGTTATTTAGGTTTTTGGCCTTGAAATTAGTGATTGAAATGCCAAATAATCACTTTATAATTGTGGATTTGCTTGTCTATTTGAGTTATTTTACATAAGAAATCTTCATAAGTAGATCTTAAGTAGATATTCTACCCTTAGCTCTATTTCAAAGTGTTGTAAAAATTTCTGAGGACCTCTTCTATTCCTTGACTTGAGGTGGTGGATTCCCCATCCTGCTGAGGCCTTTCTCTTTCATCTAGTCCTTCATTTTCCATTGAATCTGATTCAAGAGATTCTCCCACTGGATCTCTCTTGGGAGATTCTTGTGGTGGTAGTCCATGTATCATTTTTAAAAGTCTAATTCTTCCCTTCACCTACTTTTCATAACTTCCATAACCATTAGGTAGGGACCTGCAATGTCGATGGTGTTTTGTTTGTTTAGTAAAATATTGTCGAGACTTTAATTTATTGAAAGTTGTAGAATTTACAATCTATGAAGTTTCAAGATATAATTTTTAAAAGTCTAATTCTTTAAAGGGTGTTAGCTCAATGGAAGAGCACCTGCTTTACAAGCAGGAGGTTGGTGGTTCGATTCCATCGTGCCCTGATATTCATATATAGGGAATGACGAAGATCAATTTTTGGTGACGGATGCTCTTTTGACCATCACCAATGAGCTTATGGTGACATTTTTCGACCCTCACCATAATATGAAATGGTGACGGTCAATGAACGCCACCATATATACGCATCAATAGTGACGACCATTAAAGGTCCGTCACCATAAATCGTTGTTGTTTATATGAAATGGTGAGGGTCACTGTTTGTCATTATAGTCATTATTCGTGACGGACTTTGATGTCACCAATGCGTTTATGGTGACGGTCAATGAATGTTGCCATATATATGCACCAATAGTGACGGGCATGAAAGGTCCATCACAAAAAATCGTTGCTGTTCATATGAAATGGTGACGGTCACTATCCGTCATTGTAATTAATATTCGTGACGGACCTTGAATGTCACCACAACACATACTTTCGGTGACGCCACCTTTGGTGACGTTCAGTTTTTTGGTGACGGAGGCTATTGTCCATCACCATTGCTCATATGAAATGGTGACGGTCACTATCCGTCACTATAAATCATTATTGGTGACGGACCTTGAATGTCACCACAACATCTATACTTTCGGCGACGCCACCTTTGGTGACGTTCAATTTTTTGGTGACGGAGGCTATTGTCCGTCACCATTGCTCATATGAAATGGTGACGGAGGCTATTGTCCGTCACCATTGCTCATATGAAATGGTGACGGTCACTATCCGTCACTATAAATTATTATTGGTGACGGACCTTGAATGTCACCACAACACCTATACTTTCGACGACGCCACCTTTGGTGACGTTCAGTTTTTGGTGACGAAGGCTCTTTTGACCCTCACCAATGAGCTTATGGTGACCATTTTCGCCCCTCACCAATGTCCTTTTTTCTTGTAGTGTTAATCAACAAAGTGATAACGCACTCTGAAATCCTTTTGCAAGCTCACTGTTGGCAACTAATGAAATTCGACTACTAGGTTTAAGTGACCAAAAGCAGATCCTATTGACCTTATCTTTAATTACACACAACAAATGATGGAATATTATGTTTTTATAACAATTGAAGAGATCTTTCAATCCTGCAGTTCACGCTCTATTTTTAAAACAATTCAAATTCCAATCTAATTCAACAAATCAGCAAACCAATTCCAAGATCAAGTTTGAATAGTAGTTTTGGATTTTTGATCTAATCTTATAATTATGCCTATGGTCGGATTTTTATGCTTACCTCTGGTGAAAACTTAGGAAACAGATATTAATTTTACAAATGCACTTCTTAGCATCAATTTAGATTCATGTTCAATTCAATTCAGATTTCATGCTAGATGAAGTTATGAGTCTATCATTAAATTTCTTCCATCCTTTTCTGAATAATCAATGATACTTTTAAACCTGATGCGTTCAACCATATTATGTCCATTCACACTTGATCGATCACAAATATTTGTTCTTATTCAATTCATTTTCTGGGAAATACAAGAAGATTAATTCAAGTTCAGAACTAATTCAAGTAACTAAGATCTGCAAGTGGAATTCTTGTCTAAAAGAAATGCTGGAAAATTTTGAATTCAATTGATTAGGAGCAGAACTTTGAAAATGAATTAAACACACACCTACAACAATAATTTATGAAACCTTCACTATGTAATTATTCAACGCAAACACTTAATCTATATGGATAAGAGCCAAAACATGAAATCATTCTTAAAAACACAATCCAATCATCAACACATAAAATAAAATCAATATTCTAATCACAACTATAAAAAAGATAGGAAATTAATCAACACACATATAGATTACCTCTAGTTATGCTTACAGGATCTGTTCGCGTTGTGGTGGCCCTTCGCCACAATGGGAGAAGCTAGGACTTACAGAGGCTGGCTACGCTTCAGTAAATCTACTTTAGGAACTCATACAAAATCCACAACACTCCAAATCAAATTAATAACCCAGCATGTAAAACCACAACTTCGGTTTCCATTAAAGAGGACCAAATCACAGTTTTCACTCTTGATTACAAAATAAAATTCCAATAGCCACACTGGATTTCTATTTTTTAATAAGTCTCTATTGAAAGCTTTATAGTCACATCGTTATTATTACAAATAGAAAGTGATCTATTCATATTAGATCAAAAGATCGTTATGCTACTTAACTCATCTAAATTTGATTACATTGTCCATTCCAAGCTTTGTTTCTCAACAATTCTCCATTCATAGCCATGGAGATAATATGAAATTTATTCTAAAAGCTATGATGTGCTGATATGTAGTAGTTTCAACTTCCTTTGACCAAAAATCTAAAACAAGGTCCTTTTGGGAGATTTTAACAATTTCCGAAATTTCGAATTTTACATAAATTGGCCTCAAGCTCCCATGAATATCTCCAAAATAGTAACGTATTTTACAAAAATGTTATAAGGTTAGTAAATTTTCTACATCAAGTTAAAACTCCATGTGCCCAAATTTCTTTCTTTCGCCTTCCTTTGCAGTCATAAATTGAGGGAAGTTGGTAGTTTAGAATTGTTTTGGCGCTTTGGACAAATTGCACTCTCTACACCTCCATATGAGTGAGCACGGTGGAATCCAACTTATGGAGGGGTATAATAATATCATTTTTGATAATAACTTCTCTTGGATTCTCCGGAAGCATGTCGATAGTGCCAAAGCCCTAAATTAGGCATTCTCATCCTTAACTGGTTTGTGAGTGATTTTAGCGATGGAACCTTGTGATAAATGTACTTCAACAAAATTGTCATCAGTAAAGCATGACATAATCATATTAAATCATATATAAGTGAAGAAAACTGATGATAATCAACCATAGAGAGTATTTTGCGGCAAGTGACGGAATTAGGGTATAGAACGGGCTAAAAACCTAGGGTTTTAGGGTATAAACAGTGATGTTTCATGATGAAAACATGGCCATATATGAGGCCCAAAACCTTCTCTTATTATGAACCCAAAATTTCAGACCCCATATTAATCATGACGATCGTCAGCGCATTCGGCACCAGGCTCCTTGATACCTCCTTTATGGATATGTCTTATACCGACAAGGTATCGACACAATTTTACATCAATGACTTACCCACGACCAAGCAGAACTAGCCCTTAATGACTGCCATAATGGAGCTTATGGTGGCCACCTCTTCAAAACGACCACTGCCCAAAATGTCCTACATGTAGGATATTTTTGGCCCACTTTATTCCATGATTGCATTTTAGTAGTCAAGAGGTGCGATCCATTAGGGGAATTTTGACGTATAAAATGGGCCTCCTAAGGAAATTATAAAATAATAGTGGCAATAATGGAATAAGATTTGATGACATCATCAAATTTTAAAGGGAAAAAATAAAAAACTACTTTTTCAATTCATATTTTCAACTTATCACCCAAATTTTTTACTTAAATTTCAAGCAGGAGTACTCGCTGGATGCAAAATCTAATTCATCATCCAAGGAGTACCCATGTTTCATACTTTCGATGGACCCTGCTACATGAAAAATGAGAAATACATGAAAAATGTGATTTCAATCGCGTTTTTCATGTATTTCTCGTTTTTCACATAGTAGGGTCCATCAAAAGTATGCAACATGGGTACTCCTTGGATAAGGAATTAAATTGTGCATCCAATGAGTACTCCCACTTGAAATTTGAGTAAAAAATTTGGGAGATAAGTTGAAAATACGAGTTGAAAAAGTAGTTCTTATAGGTTTTAACCCTGTACAGAAATTATCTGCAAATGAATCTTAAATATAGAAAATAAATAGTAGCGAGAGCATAAAACATAGAACAGATAAACAAAGAGATTTTCCCCTAGATCCCAAATTGGGACGACCATCTTCATTTTTCATTATATTCCTTTTAGTGTTACAACACATATATATACACGCCGAAGCATACATAAACCCCAATCCATTAACCTTGGATTAGAACATAACCGTAGTTCCTTTTGTAGAAATTTTATGCAATAAGCATTCATATGTACTATATCGACCTGATCTCACACTATCTAACTTTATGCAAGATACTAAATCTATTCCACTTGTTAATCTTTTGCGAAAAATTTATTTCACACATATGTAAAGCATAAAAAAAAATAATCACACATAACACAGTTTTTAACTGGGAAAGCCTGAAGCTGAAAACCCCAACTATATATTATGTATCATGGAATCATATGACAATCCTTATACAAAGCTTATCAAGCTCTCAGTACAGTACAATCATCATACACTAATCACAAACAATCTTGCAAATCCATGCACCGATCTCAGCCTCTTGTTAGCCTGCCTCCACTGCGCAATCCCTGCTGAAGAATAACTCTGAATAAATTCGAATTACCCTTGCCTTGACTTCGCAATCCTCATTGGCAACTCCAATGTGTGTGTGATGCAATCAATGCATCACTATAATCACAACAGATAGTCTATCTTGCCCTTTCACCTATCTCTCCACTGGGTCTCCACTGAAACTGCCATGCACTGTAGTTAACTACTTTATTGTTCAGTTTATTAATGAGTTATTATTTGTGAATTAATTAACTAATTAATTCACTCCACTCTCATTAGTGTATAAATCAGTTCGGTTAAATGAATACAACTTATTCGTGAGTCATGAGTTAAAGGCAGATAACTCTGGCCCTTCTTCTTGTGTGTCCTTAACTCGCCGCAGTTCCTAGTGGGTCACTCATGGTAAAAGCCAGTGAAGCCCTTGATTGCGTAATTCCCTCGGCCAACGATGTGCCACATCTGTACGTTTGAAAAAAAAGTGCTCTAAGAGAATAAGTTGTTGTTTAGAGTCCGATTATTATTAAGAGCTACTAATAATCGACATGCATCTATTTTTAGATTGACGATCTATAAATAGACTTCGCCCAATATTCTAAAAATAGAATTTCATCTATTTTTCCAACTTGATCAACCATCCACAAATAGCATCCTGCAACTTCTGAAACATGATCATCATGTCTAAAAATTGACATAGTCTAAAAATAGACTTGCGCCAAAAATAGCCAACGAGCCCACTTAGTGAAGGCGATTCTTTTCACTAAGCTCATCATCTTGTTGAATCTAAACACTCCCTCTCAATAAGATAGGGATTATCCTTCACCTCGATCATGCCTCTATGGTATTTGAATTTTTTTTTTTTTTTTTTTTCTTACGATGGCGCCTTCATTAAGAAAAATATGCATCCTACGATCCCCTGTGTTAGGAATGTTCTAAAGCAACATCATCTTTCGCTACACACAATCTCTGAGATGATGATACCAAATATCAATATGTTTAGATCTATCATGAAACACAGGATTCACTGAGAGTTTAATGAAACTTTGATTATCACAATGTATCACCATGGGATCTAATTGTGAACTGAAAAAACCAACCAGAATATTCCTAATCCAGATAGCCTCACATGCAGCTTGACTTGCTACCATGTATTCTGCTTCTGCTAAACTGAGTGCCACGGATCTTTGTTTCCTGCTGTATCAAGAAACTGTCATAGATTCGATACTAAAAATCCCTCCTGATGTGCTCTTTCTGTTTGTTGGGCTTCCTGCCCAATCTGCATCCATGAAGCCATGCAACTTCACCTCATCCGTCTGTCTGTACCATAAACCATACTCAGATGTGCCCCTGAGATATCTCAGGACATGCTCTCCTACCTTCCAAAAGAGCTTGGTAGGCTTAACCATTGCTTGTGAAAGCTGGTTCACCGCATAGTATATGTCCGGTCTTGTGTTGACTAAATACATGAGCGAACCCACCAACTGTTGATAAAAAGTGGCATCCACTACCTCTGCTGATGTAGCATCCTCTTTCTTCCAATTTTATAGAAGAGGAGTTTCGATAGGCTTGCAGCCTTGCATGTGAAACTTCTATAGTATCTCCCGGGCATACTTTCCTTGAGAAAAAAATAGTTTACCTTCCCGCTGCCATATTTCCAATCCAAGGAAATAATGAAGGAGGCCCAATTCCTTCATCTCAAACTCCTTTGCAAGATCTGACTTGCATGAGTGTATCAACTGCTCATCACCTGTTAGTATTAAATCATCGAAATAAAGTACAATGATTAAAATCTTACCCTCCACCACAATCTGGTACAGGTTTTCATCCGCCTCACTCTTGGTGAAGCCAAGTCCAGTGAAATAGCTGTCGATCTAAGTGTACCAACCACGGGGTGCTTGTTTCAGCCCATACAACGCTCTTTTGAGACTACACACATGCACTTGCTGCTAAAGATCTCAAATCCTTCAGGATGCTCAATGTACACCTCTTCTTCAATTATCCCATTAAGGAATGCAATCTTCAAATCCATCTGATGAATGTGAAAACCAATCTGCATTGAGAGAGTAAGGATGGTCCATATGGAAGAATATCGTGTGACAGGTGCAAAGGTTTCTTCATAGTCAATCCCCTCAATCTGTGAGAAGCTTCGGGAAACAAATCTTGCCTTATACTTCCCGACACTCCCATCAACAACTTGATTTACCTTGTAGATCCATATTGGTCCTACAACTGATTTTCCCACCAACCTTCAAACAATCTCCCAAGCACTGTTTCTGACAATGGAGTCATACTCCTCCACCATGGAATCTACCCATGTGGGCTCCTACACTGATTCTTCGAAGGAAGATGGCTTTGTCATGATACACTTGCTCATAAGAGCCATGTATCCATTATAATGGTCAGGTGACTGTCTCTGTCTGCGCTGTGATGTAGGAAATCCTACATTTTGTGCCGCATCAAGATTCAGTCTCTCAACTTCTGTGGTATGCTTTCTACCTTGTCTGATGTTTGGTTCTGCATGAGTGGACTCCTCCACTCCATGAATCTCCTACTGCGGCTAATCCACATCCAGAGGCTCATCTTTGGGAACAATTAGTTCCTCTTATGCATGCAATTGTAGCTCCCTCTCAACCGACAACTTCATGGCTTTCACCTCATTGAATTTTATATCCCATCGCACAACAGTTATCTGACTCTCTGGAAAATACACACGATAGTTATGGGTTGTTTCTGTGTACCCCAAAAATATCCCAACTTCTGTAGTCGGCTCCAGCTTCTTCCTGGCATCCTTTGTCACATGAATGTAAACAGATGAGCCAAAAATATTCAAACGAGAAATAGCAGGCTTCTTACCAGTAAAATCTTCTTTAGGTGTACTCATGCAAAGTACTCTATGAGGACAACGGTTTTGCATATAAACCGCAGTGTTGCATGCTTCCACCCACAAGTGCATCTGTAGGCCCTAGTCATGCAGCATCGCTCGTGCAGCACCCATGATCGTTCTATTCTTTCTCTCCATGACCCCATTCTGCTGTGGGTTATGAGGCATTATGAGTTCTCTTCGAATTCCTTCTTTGCTACAGAAGTATTTGAATTCACTCGAGATGTATTCACCACCATTATCACTCTGTAGAGCTTTCACTTGCTTCCTCCACTCCTTCTCCACCAATTCCTTGAACTCACAAAACTTTGAGAACGTTTCACTCTTCTTCGGCATGAAGAAGATCCAGCATCTATGAGAATAGTCATCAAAAAATATAACATAATACCTGTGTTTTGTTGTTGAAGCAACCGAGAAAGGTCCACACACGTCTGTGTGAATTATTTCCAGGATCACCGAAGCACAGTTCTCCTTCTCATGAAAGGTGGTTTTCACAAACTTATCCATAGTACATCCCTTGCACCGATCTGACTGCGCAAGAGTACCCTTGGAAAGTCCAGTAGAAATATGCTGCAAAATCTTCAAAGCGCCATGGTGAAGATGGCCCAATCTCCTGTGTCATAATTCGCCCTCATCCCGGCTCACCACTTCTTCTACTTTTCCCACCATTGTAGCATAGCCATCTACCTCCAAATTGAATAGATTCTTAATTTGAACCTCTATATTCTTGGTTTGACCCATTTTTTTATGTCGAAGGAAGGATTTTTCCTCACTGAAAACAACATCATAACCTCTGTATTCCAGCATTGTGACTAAGACCAAGTTCTTCTTCAGACCTGGAACATGCATAGAATTCTTCAAAAAGAATGGATTACTAGACTCCCTCTCAAAGGTAATGGTCCCAATGCTAGTCACATTGTTCCGACCATCGTCACCCATCTCAATATGCATCTGGAGGTCATTCTCCTCCAAGTCACTAAACAACTCTTTGTCTCCTGTCATATGGAAATATGCACCACTATCAAGATACCACACCGATCCCATACAGCCTGAAACCAAGCATGCGATCAAGGAGAAGTCATGTTCAAATTTCCAGGCTAAGGCCTCTCCAGCGGCAGATCCAACAGCCTTCTTGTTCTTCTTCTTCTGTGGATAGTTAGTGGCAAAATGTCCATGTTCGTGACAGTGAAAACACTTCACTTTGGACAAATACTGCTTCTTTCCTTTAGCATCAGATTTTGAAGGATGTTTCTTCCCCTTCCCTTTCCTTTATTTGGGAGCCAAATTTCAATTCTCTTCATCTTCATTCTTCGATGAAGATCCATCCCTGGTACACCACCTTATCTCCTTCTGCAGAAGATCCGACGAAAGTCGCTCCCATCCCGGCAGTTTCTCCCGTCCATTGACAGAGTCTTCGTAGCTATTCCAACTCTTCGGAAGCCCAAGGAGATCAAAGCTCACCAATTTTTCTTCACCAACATTAACCCCCACACTTCCTATTACATCCTTGCAGTGGACAAACTTCATGACGTATTTTGGAATACTGTCACCTTTCTCCATTTTTATTTTTCTGAGCTTGTCTTTAAGCGCCAACTTCCTTTGGTCACTTCTGCTTTGGAACAAGTCGGTCAAACCCTTCCACATTAAGAATGGAGTGGCTTTCCCGTGAAGGCTGGACACAATATGGTCCTTCACACCTTCCAATAGAATTCTTATCGTCTTCGCTATCTTCTTTTGCCATGCATCAAGTAATGCAGCATCGCTAGATCCCGGCTTAGGAACATCGCTATCAATGAAATCCTTCAGTCCATTATCTTCTAGCACTGCCTCCATCCTATCCTTCCAAGATATGTAATTTGATCTCCCATCAAGGGCATACTCCAATCGCAACCCATTGAAAGACATTTCAATGTATACTCAACTTTTGCACCAAGAATATTCTGTAGCCAATTCGAATTGTCCACCAGCACAAACTCACTTTACAATTGAAATATTCAATCAACAATGATCTGATACCATGTTTAAATTATATGGACTAAGCATGCATATTTCATAGTTCCACTTGATCTCACACTATTTAAATTTATACAAGATACTGAATCTATTCCACTTGTTAATCTTTTGCGGAAATTTAATTGAACACACATGTAAAGAATAAATAAAAATAATCCCACATAACATAGTTTTTAACCGGGAAAGACTAAAGCTTAAAACCCCAAATATATATTGTGTATCATGGAATCATATGAAAATCCTCATACAAATATTATTAAGCTCTTAGTACAGTCCAATCGTCATACACTAATCAGGAACAATCTTTCAAATCCATGCACCGATCTTTGCCTCCTGCTAGGCTGCCTCCACTGCGCAAACCCTGCTAAAGAATAGTTCTGAATGAATTTGAATTACCCTTGCCTTGACTACGCAATCCTCATTGGAAACTCCAATGTGTGCGTGATGCAATCAATGCATCACTATAGTCACAACAAATAGTCTATATTTCCCTTTGACCTATCTCTCGACTAGGTCTCCACTGAAACTACCATGCACTGTAGTTAACTACTGTATTGTTCAGTTGATTAATGATTTATTATTTGTGAATAAATTAACTAATTAATTCACTCCACTCTCACTAGTGTATCAATCAGTTAGACTAGATACAACTAGCTCAACTGAGTCTAACTGAGTTAAACTAAATACAACTCCATAACTACTTCTTCCAACTGTGTCATCACTATGCCACTTTAGTTCTAACTGAGTCCTCCATGAAATAACTCCAATAAAACCTTGGGAATTGCATAATTCCCTCAGTCCACTGGTGTGCCACATCTGTGCACTAAAACAAAGTGCTCCAAGAGAATAAGTTGATGTCTAGTGTCTAATTATTATTAAGAGCTAATAATAATCGACATGCATCTATTTTTAGTTCATTGATCTATAAATAGACTTCGCCCAATATTCTAAACATATAATTTCATCTATTTTTCCAACATGATCAACCATCCACAAATAGCATCCTACAACTTCTGAAATATGATCACCATGTCTAAAAATAGACATAGTCTAAAAATAGAGTTGTGCCAAAAAAAGCCTGCGGGCCCACTTAGTGAAGGCAACTCTTTTCACTAAGCTCATCATCTTGTTGAATCTCAACACCCTTGACCGGACCTACAAAATACCAGGGGCCGAAAACTGTCATGCCCCAAAACCATGTGCAAACCCATGCACAAAACCATGGGCGGGTCCCTCCCTCGGAAAATAAGGACCAAATTTTTTTTCAAAGGTGCTACCCCGGACCCCGATGGGGGGGATACCGCCCCCTCTGTGACCCCCCGTACGTAGCACCCAACGCAATGTACGGGGGGGTTATTGCATGATTAGTCATGGAAAGAATATAACGCAAACCCAACATTCTCTCACTTGTTGTTTTCTTTCCACAGGGGGCCACAGGAGAGCGGAGTCATTGGCCCAGCTTTACAACACCCATTGTTTCTCTACACCAAGAGAGCTTCTGAGTGCTCAGAGACTTTTTCAATGCATCTGGAACATTCTTCAAAGTGTCCACCTTTACCAGAAACACCCTTTTAGCTTCAACCACATATCTCATAAAGTGATATTGAACATCAATGTGCTTTGTCTTTGAATGATAAGTAGGGTTCTTAGCCAAGAAAATTGAACTTTAGCTATCACAGTCTATCCTTATAGCTTGCTGCACCAACCCCATACTTGAACACAATCTCCGCAACCAAAATGCTTCCATGCCTACATGAGTGGTTTCCATGTATTCTGCCTCTGTAGTTGAAAGAGCCACTACAGATTGTATTTTACTCATCCAACTGATTGCACCTCCAAATAGGCTAAACACATACCCACTTGTAGATCTTCTTTGGTCCAGATCTCCAGCCCAATCTGAATAAAAAAAACCATGAATGTCCAACACTCTTTCCAATCCTAGTCCTCCCTGGTAGCACAAGCCATAATCACTAGTGCCACACAAATATCTGAAAACGCACTTTGCTGTTGTCCAATGCTCCTTCCCTGGGTTTGACATAAACCTGCTCAATACTCCCACTGCATGTGCAATGTCTGGTCTAGTACAGACCATTACATACATCAGGGTACCCACTGCACTTGCATATGGAACACGGGACATATCCTCCTCTTCTTCTTGTGTCTTGGGACACTTTTCAGGAAACAGATTTGTACATATAGGAATCAGAACATTCACCAGTTTACTATCCTACATATTGAAACTCCACAATATAGTGTCGACATACTTCCTCTGGTTTAACCAGAGCTTCCTCTTTGCCCGATCTATCTTAATTTGCATGCACAAAATATAGTTTGCAGCACCAAGATCCTTCATGTCGAATTTGGAGAACAGTTGGGTCTTCAAATCTTGGATAATTTCTTTGGCATTTCCAATCAACAACATATCATCCACATACAAGACCAAATAAATGACATGGTCACCAATTAATTTAAAATAAACACAGTGATCCTCATTGCTTCTAGTGAAGCCAAGTCCCCGTATATAGGTATCAAATTTCTGATAGCACATCCTTGGTGACTGTTTTAACCCATACAGAAACTTCTTTAACCTGCATACCAGCTCTTTCTTCCCCTTCACCATTAAGCCTTTAGGTTGTTTCATGTATATCTCCTCTTCCAGATCCCCGTGAGGAAATGTTGTCTTCACATCCATCTGTTCTACCACAAAATAAAATGTAGTAGCAACAGATAAAAGTAATATAATATAAGTAACTTTGGCAACAGGATAAAAAATATCACCAAAATCAATTCCTGACACCTGGGAATAACCTTTTGCTACCAATCAAGCTTTGTCTTTCTCCACCTTGCCTTCTACGTTCATCTTCTTCTTAAACACCCATTTTCTCCTGATGGGCTTCCTTCCAGCTGGCAACTCCACCAGATCCCATGCCTCATTTTTATGCAAGGATACCATTTTGTCAACCATGGCCTCCTTCCAGAGTTTTCCTTCCTTTGAATCTACTGCCTCCTTGACGATTCTGGTATCATCATTAGTTATAGTTAAAGAAAAATTTGAACAAAAAGCAGATGGACTATACCTTTCTGGTTGTCTTATTTCCCGAACTGATATTCTCACAACTGGAGTTTGTGGTTGTTCCTCTTATGAGTCTTCTTCTATTTTAGAGTATGATTCATCCTCCTTTAGCTCAAACTCTATCTTCTCAGGTTCCTTTGGTAGGACTTCATGTTTAACAATATCTTTCACCTCTCTAAACACCACATCTCGGTTGTACACAGCCTTCATTATTTCTGGGTTCCAAAACTTGTAACCCTTTAAACCTTCCTTATACCCAATAAATATGCACATTTCATATTTATTATCCAATTTGGTCCTTTTCTCCTTTCGAACATGTACATATGCATCACATCCAAATACCCTCAGATGTGAAAGAGAGGGTTTCTTACCAGTCCATAGCTCATGTGGAGTCTTATCCTCCAACGCTGCTGAAGGTGGTCTGTTAACCAAGTAACATGTAGTCTCCACTGCCTCTGCCCAAAATTCTTATCCTAACCTGGGACCACTAAGCATGCTTCTTGCATTTTCCATCAACATTTTGTTCATTCTTTCTACAACTCTGTTTTGATGAGGTGTGTATGGAGTATTCTTCTACCGTGTTATGCCACACTTCTTATAGAACTCTTCAAATTCCTTCTTGCAGAACTCCCCACCATTATCTGTCCTCAACACCTTTATCTTCTTCTCTGTCTGGTGTTCCACTAGAGCCTTAAATTCTTTAAATCTGTCAAAGACTTCAGATTTCTTCCGCAAAATGTATCCATGTATTCCTTGAGAAGTCATCTATGAATGAAACATAGTACATATACTTACCCAGTGATGGAACCGACACAGGTCCAAACACATCACTATGCCCAACCTCTAATATCTTGTTCGCCCTCTTAGCACCAGAAGGAAAACTCACGCGATTTTGCTTCCCATATAAACAATGTTCATAGAAATCGAAATCCAGAGAGCTATTAGAAATACATTCTACTATACCATTTCCATGCAGTATCTGAAGTCCCTTCTATCGAATATGTCCAAGCCTTTGATGCCATATCATGGTCTTTTCTCCAGAGACCGCTAGGCTTTCTGCTCGACTTTCAGGAACCACCAAACTGTTGCAACCAGTAATAACAGTGCTGCCCTGAAGCTTGTACAGAGTTCCAATCCAAACTCCCCGCATTAATACCAGTGCTCCCCGAACCATCTTATAGGTATGTTTCTCGAACACTGTTTTTACATCTGCATCATCCATCTTGCTTAGAGAAATCAGATTTCTGGCCAATGCAGGAATGTGCAGAACACCAGGAAGTGTTCTAATCCTTCCACCTTGCAACTTGAGCTTTAATTTTGCACGTCCGACGATTCTGGCCTTCCTATCATCCCCTAGGAAGACATCATCGCCATCATATTTCTCATACTCGTAGAAACACTCCCTATGGGGAGTGAAGTGAAAATATGCACCCGAGTAAATCAACCATGATTCATGATCTACATGTGTATTTGAAGAAGAAGCCAAATACACATCCCCATCTTCATCGGAGGTGGTTTTTTCCTCTGCAAAAGGAGCATCATCAAATCCCTTTCCTTTCTCAGGAGCCTTAGATCTGCAGTCCCTTTTGTAGTGCCCTTCCTTTCCGCATTTCCAGCACACCTTTACAAACTTTCCAGGAGATTTAGATCTCCCTCTAGATTTAGATCTCCCACTCGAAACCTTATTCTTGTTTCTATTTTGGGACCTTCCTTGTATAGATAAGGCATCTCCATTCTGACCCTCCATATTTCTCGGTCTCATTTCCTTCGACAACACGACTGAGAGAATATCATAAAAATTCAAGGTAGTTGTATTGTTGCCTATTGCAATAACTAGACTATCCCATGAGTCTGGTAGAGAACACAACAAATTGATGCACTTATCTTCATCTGAAATTTTAATATCGACAGATGATAGCTGACTTACCACAGTGTTCAAGGCATTCAAATTATCTATCACCGAGTCTCCATCCTTCATCCTCAGGTTATAGAGCTTTTTCCGTAGGAACAATTTATTCACCAGAGATTTAGATTGGTACAAAGTCCCTAGTTTGTCCCACAAGGTCTTTGTCGTAGCTTCCCCAGATACATTCAACGATACTGAATCTGAGACACAAAACCGTATTGTGCTCTTTGCCTTCCGATCCAGTTTCTTCCAGTCTTCATCTAACATTGTCGTTGGTTTACCACCCATATCTACTACGATCCACTTATCTTTATCAACTAGAAGATCCTCCATCTTGAGCTTCCACAACTCAAAACTATGACCATTAAATTTCTCGATCTCTATCTTCCCACTACTCGCCATCTTCTTTCACTGCAAGAATTGATCTCGCGGATCTCCCACTCAACAGGGTCTACCTCAAGCCTGAAGAAAAAACCCCTCAGCAGCAAAGGCGTCCCCTTGAAGTCGAAACTGCTTTGATACCAAATGTAGGTTTTAACCCTGTACAGAAATTATCTGCAAACCAATCTTAAAGACATAAAATACACAGTAGTGTGAGCATAAAACATAAAAAGGATAAACATAGATATTTTCCCCTAGATCCCAAATCGAGACGACTAGCTTGATTTTTCATCATATTCCTTTTAGTGTTACAAAAAATATATATACATTCCAGAGCATACATAAACCCCAATCGATTAACATTGGATTAGAACATAACCGTAGTTCCTTTGACCGGATCTACAAAATACCAGGGGCTGAAAACCATCATGCCCCAAAACCATGTGCAAACCCATGCACAAAACCATGGGCAGGTCTGCCCACCAGAAAATAAGGACCAAATTTTTTTTCCAGGGCGCTGCCCTGGACCCCGATATGGGGGGCTACCGCCCCCCCTGTGACCCTCCTGTACGTTACGCCCAACGCAACGTATAGGAGGTGATATCGCCCCCCTGTTAACCCCCAGGGCGTGATTAGTCGTGGAAAGAATATAACACAAACCCAATAGTTTTATTATTTTATTATTTTTTAATATTTTTACCCTTTTAATTAAAAAAAGGTGAATCATCCCCCATGGTTGACATCATCATCTTCAATCCTATTGGTTCTTATAAACTTTATTTTGGTTGTACATTTTTCTTAGGAGGCCCATTTTAGACCTCAAAATTCCCCTAATGGATGTCAACGCTTCGCTTACAAGGCAAGAGCTCCTACCACTCCCCTGCACCCTTTCATCATCGCTGGTCCATTTTTTAAATGGGGGATCGACTTCATGACTTGCAACCCAACATCGTTGGGCAATCACAAATAAATTATTGTAGCTGTTGATTATTTCACCAAGTAGGCAGAGGCTATGCCCACATATGACAACACTGCAGAAACAACTGCACGATTTCTATTTAACCATGTCATTGCTTGGTTCAACGTACCCAAGGATTTAGTCTCTAACAACTAGAAACACTTAGAAAATGAAGTTTTCCCGAATCTACCTCACCATCTGGGATTCACACATGAATTCACATCACCATAATACCCCCAATCCAACAGATATGTAGAGGTTGTAAATAAAGTACTCAAAACAATGTTGTACTGTATCGTGAACAACCACAAAACAAACTGGCACCACATGCTTTTCTCTGCCCTCTGGGTATACCGCAGGGCCGTGAAAACATCCACATGGCTCACACCCTTCCACATGGTGTATGGAGTCGAATCCATGATTGCCATAAAACGCGAGATCCTGAATTTACATGCCACCATCGAACTCCTCGATGACACCAACCTCTAGAGTAACGCTTAGTACAATTAGAGTTCATCGACGAAAGTCGACGACAATAAATCCAACACAACGAGGCCCAAAAGAAGCGGGTGAAAGCATCATTCGATCATAACATAAACCCTCGTTCATTTACTGAGGGAGAGTTAGTTCTCCGCTACGATGTCGCAAAAGAAGACCTAGGGCTAGGAAAGTTTGAAACATTATGGAAAGGACCCTACATCATAAAACCTTGTGTCCTTAAGGGGGCATACATCTTGACAGAGCTAGATAGAACATGCTTGAGCAACCCCGTCAATTATCTTTATCTCAAGATATTTTACCCATAAGGGCGAAGAGGGCTCAGCCCTAGAGTTAACGTGAATGCACCAAAAATTTAATTTTTTATCAAAGACTTGTTAAAAAAAACACTCTAGTGTTTCATATGGATTTTCAACCCAACCATTACCTCAGGTTTGCTGATGGAGCATCACGATGGTCTCAAAGTTTAGCAGTAGTTACTTGTGTCATCAACCACCCTGACCGATCACCATTATTCACCAACAGAGTATGCATCAGTTCAACAACAAAAAATCAGACATAATATCATGTTTTCATTGGAATTATGTGTGACACCTTCAATCAAGGCGTCCACGATTTTCATACCTACCTTGATTCCCAGTTAGTGGTGCCACAATTACGCCAAGAATTTGAGGTACGGGATTTGTATCTGTTTAGAAAATATTTGCGTACACAAATATTGACTGGTCAATTTGATCACATTACATCCACACATGTGCCATAAAATAAAAACCAAACAATAGATCACATAGCTAAACATATTATAAACTCGAATGCATCTCAGACAAACCACCATACAGAAAAAAAAAAAAAAAACAAAAAAAACAAAAAAAAAAAACAAAAAAAAAAAACAAAAAAAAAAAAAAAAAAAAACAAAAAAAAAACAAAAAAAAAAACAAAAAAAAAAAAACAAACAAACAAACATAGATATCGATCAGCATAACACATCATCCATAAACACATATCAACATGGGACACATCATATACAGCCACAAAAAATATATCTCTCTCACATATATATCAAAAAATGTCTGAGTACAAAAGAGGAGTCATGTATCTATCTCATATGTCAACCAAAACATACATATGTTCAAGTGGACAAAAAATAAGGGAAGCATTCTCATCGCAAGTGATTTCCATGTGTAAAAAAAGCCTCTAGGATTGTGTCCCTCCAGGTTGGGTACGTGGACCCATGGATTCTTTGATCCAAATGGAAAATGACATCCAACATTGGTATTCATCTACTTATGTTATACATCCACTGATGAAATTTACCCATGGTATTGAAAATGGCATCAACCCATGGTATTTATTCACCTATGGTATTGTAATTGACATTTATCCATGATATTCATTCACCATGGTATGTATCCACCCATGGTATTCATCCACACATGGAATTTACCCATGGTATTGTAAGTGGTATCTATCCATGCTATTGACCCATGGTATCCACCTATGGTATCTACCCATGGTATTGTAACTCAAAAAAAGGCTATAAATAACAAGCCTCACTTTGCAAAAGGACAGATTGTCCACCACAATGTAGCTTCTACAATTATTCTCTATTTTAATAAAACAAGAAACTTGTTTTATTAAAACAGAGAATAGCTGTAGAAGCTACATTGTGGTGGAAAATCTGTCCTTTTACAAAGTGAGGCTTGTTATTTATAGCCTTTTTTGAGTTACAATCGGGTGAAATCCCGAAGTTGGAAAACATTTTTTGGTGGATCGCAAAAATTTTGGTGAAATTTTTAATTTCTCATTCGAGAAAATAGTCAACTGAATTTCTCGATTGGGAGTTTTTAGAACTCTCATCCGAGAGATTTTTAATGTTTCACCTGGGAGTTAGATTGGGCTTGACCAGAGTTAAAATACTCTTGAACGAGAGTTAATTATTTTCTCGTTCGAGAGTTTTATTGACATAAAATCTCGGGTAAACTCTTAGACGAGAGTTGTAAAACTTTTGGCCTAGAATTGTTTTAACTTTCCTCCGAGAGTTTTATTCTTATAAAAAAATCCCAAAGTCCTGTCTCCCCTTGCATTTTTCAAACCTGTACACTGGAGCACTGTCGTTTTCGAGCCATCGTGAGAACTAGCAACAAATTGGATATCTAGCCAGGTAAGTCTCGAAAATGACTTTTTTTAAGATAAAAATTATTTTGTGGGCTATGTTCTCAATCACAGAATACAGAAAACAAACGCAACCAGATCTATAGGTGCTCTTTACATTATACGCTATGTATTACATCGTTCATTGAACAAAACATTTATATAGATAAGCATTTTGAGTTTCTCCCCGAAGGTATTGTGCCATTTCATAAATTGTTTGAAATTATGAAACCTATAGACAAATTTACAAGGTCTCCCACCTTTGGAGGTATCTGTCCACAGAGCCTGTTATATGATAGGGACCCTGGAAACTTAGATCAACAGTAACGTGTTAGAGAGCTTATCCCAGGTAGTGTGGCAACAATTCTGAGTGTAGTGAAGCCTGATTTTTCAAGCAAACTCCTCCACTATTTCTCGTTGGCATTTCTAGTTGAGGCGAGGTTTCCGAAACACTTTGAAGCGATTTCCTTCAGGAGCTACTATGTGAAGTTTCAGGCTAGTAAGTACCCTTGTCTTTTCCTCTATGCCTCTTGCATGGAGGATATTTGGTTCACTTGGAGCAGTTAGGTTTCGTATTTTGTAAATGTTTGTAGTTTCTATGGGGTTAGGATATAACTAGGTGAGTTTCCTCCATGGTTGTACTGCATGAATATCGTTGTACAGAGATTGGGTATGTCTCTACTGGAAGTAAGCTAGAATATAGGAGGATGGGATAGATTTTGTGAATGCCAGATTGTCTTGTTTTACATTCTCTGTTCTAATTTCCTTTCATCCTGTGGTTGACCACGTGAGTTGAAAGTATGGTCATTTGGTAAATACGAAATCGACATGAAGGTGTGGGGGGTTCTTGTCTAGAGTATGGTTTTTGGTTTGTTGTGGGGGATTATAGTATAGTATCTAAACATTTTATGCTAATTTAGATTTTTATCTTGGTTATCATTGCTCTCTACATTTTTTTTGCAATATTTTCTATGCATTCGAGATATCTGATGAAGGTGATCAATGAAAAACAATGAGAATAGGATTCGTAATAATAAGAATTCTAAGTTTGTGGTGAATATTATTTTGACATATATATCTAAATGGCTCATCATTTGGCATAAAAATTTGGATTCATTTATTATCTCTCGACCCTGCAAAGATTTCGGGTTCCAACTTTTCTTTCAATGGTGGCAATGTGAGGGATGTTGTTGATGTTGTTGTTCTTAGTTTGGTTAGATTAGAACCTATACTCATCTCTATTTTTTCTAGTTATACTACCTACCTGCTTCTTCTATTCTGGTGAATTGGCTATTTCCAGTGCTTGGTTTCTGCTTCAATCTTCCCACTTTTATTACTCTATTGGGAGGTGTGGAAGTGGGTTGTGTCTTATATTGGGACTTCATTGATATTAAATTCCTACGAACTAATATGCACGACATTAAATGATCTTCGCCCTTGTACTAATTGGGTTGGTGTATCCTCTTTATGGATAATTAATCATATCTTGATTAATCCTCTAAAGTATCCATTTTTGGTATTAGGATATAAGGTCTCCTGGCTATATTTAGCATGTCTGCTACTATCCTAGATATCCTCGAGATATCGTGGGTGTATCATATTTATGGAACATATGATATTTGATTAAATCCCTGATATAGCCATAGCTGGCATGCTTTTGGTGTTAGTGTCTTAATTTGTATGGGTGGGAAGTACGCCACATGTCCTCTCATTGTTAGTAGTATATTTAAAGAGAGGGGGTCGTAACTCTCTATTCTCTATCTACTATCCATATTATGAGGTGTTGTATTCTTATTATTAAATCTTGTGGGGTTCGAGTCCATTATTTTTCTTTGATGATGACAGATGCATACGATATTCTTTCGTCCGATACATCTGCACATGGTGCGTTCATCGCTATCACGATGGCTGCCGAAAAGGAACACATGGAGGCTAATGAGTCTGCACGGTAGGTTGACATGGATAGCCTCTTTATTTCATAGACCTGTGCTCAAGCATAGAACTCAGCTCTACAGAAGCTGGAGAAGCACTGTGGTATTCTTCCATAAGAGACTCATTTGAGGAATACCCGGGGACATTTAAGGTGTAATAGAAGACAAATGGAATCTATACACAGACCTGCACCAGAGGTAAAAAAAATTATTTTTGAATATGATGATTTATGGGGCTGCGTTGCAAGTCTTAAAAAAGAGCCTTGATCGGCCATTGGCTCTTCTCAGATATGGGGGAGGTGGATATGGTGAAATGGGTTAATATCTTCTGGTGCCCTTTACTGGGTTACAACCCAAAAGTTAGTAGAATGATGGGGTGCTGGTTTAGTGTAAATTTCATGCACAGAGATGACTGTAATAAGATTCTGGGTCCAACATGGGTTAAACGCCACAACTTCATGCAGCTTATGCCCTGGTTTATCAGTATTAATCTGGTCATTGAGGCTCAAAAAAGAAAGTTAGTGTGGGTCAAGCTGCTGGGATTACCGTTGGAATTCTAGACCCTCAAGGCTCTTAACGCTATCGGAAATAGGATTGGTGTACGAAGAATATTGACCCTAGAATTCTGGGTACCAATGATAAGTGTATTGCATGGATACTGGTGGAGGTATATTTTACTGGTTGTTTGCCAGGGGACGTTGATTTGATTTGGGGACAACGTAAACATCAGCAATGGGTGGACTATTGTGGCATGTCATTCCAATGCTTAATATGTCATCAAACTGGAAAATTACATAGCATATTTCCTTATCGGAAAATGAAGTGTCACGAGAGAGGATCACATGGCAGCAAAAATTGGGCGGCTCCAATGGGTTCTTTTGGCTCAGAATTATCATCGAATATTGATAGGTCTACTTAATCTCATTCGTATCAGAGCCTCAACCCTTCCTAATTATGCAATACTATCACAAACAACACCTTGTCTCCTCGTAATGCTCCTGTTGATCTTCCCCCTCTAGCTAAAGCTACTTCTATGATTGGCACCAGAACATTTAAAGTAAATCCTGTTAATGACTTGATTGATAAAATTGTTGAGCATCCTATTATGCTATCTGCAAATGTACCAAAAAAATTTGATCCTCCTATTATACAGGGTGAAATTGTACCTTATAAAGCTAATCCTCCTATTATGCCATTTTAAATTGCACCGTCTATTGTTGATCCTTCTATTTTTCCATCTGCAAATGAGCCATCATATGTTTCTACTTCTGTGCCCCCTCTAGAATGGGCATCTCCTTATTCCTCTCATGAACATTAACTGGGTGATATTATGGAATCTCCCAAAAACACAGTCAGAAGTGACTTAGAATATTTACTTCGTAATGCACAACTTGACCTCGCTGCCTTGAGTGTATTTGATAAAGCCGTGGTGGATCACTAACCCTCCATCTCCCCAGCGTTGACCTCCAATATTACTGTTATGAAGAAATCAAAATCAGGCACAGAGAAAATAACTCCCAGGTAGATATTTTATCCAAAAAAGGCCTCCCTCTTCCATATGGTAAGATTTTGATATCCTTTTACAAGGGTTCTCTTCCGGTCAGATCATTCCAGTTTCCTGTGCCATATTTCCTGCAATAATTAATCTTTTGCAAGCGAACCTTGGATTTCAAGCAAGCCGACTATGATCTATTCCATCTTCCTTTTGATAATTTTGAGCTTCTTCGTTGTTTCTACTATTTTATTTACTGCAAGTGAGCTAGTTTTTAAAAGTGAGCTGGTTGTATATATGCCTTTCTCCTTTTTTCTTTTGGTGCTACTATCTTTGAATTTACAGTTTTATGAAGGCTTTGTTTCGGTACCCAGCTTCTGTACATATATGTTTTCTGATTTCTGCGAAGGGGACGACACTCCAATATATGTATCTCATGCTAGACTGATTTAGTACACATCGTGTATTTATGTTTTGGTCTGTGGGGATCTACTATTGATTTGGATCAGGCACGGTTCTGGATTAGCAGATTTATGTTAGATGTGTATGGGTTCTCATACTTTACAGTCATATGAAATTTGATCATCCGCTCATAGCTCTATCCTATTAAAGGATGATGGTTTTGATTTTTTTTGTGTTTCCTTCTTGCTATCATTTGATAGACAAGATGAATGTATTGCTCTTGTACTGATCTAATAGCATCAATGTTTTTTCTTTCTGGAAAAAAATATATAGGTATAAAAGTAACAAATTCCCACATTTCCCTACCTGATAACTGGTTTTGCCTCAGATTTAGATATTGTAGCTGCTGGAGGTAGGAAATGGATTCAGGGATTTTTCCAGTCAGATTATTTCCCCCGATAGATAAAACCCATAAGTGTTTGAGTTCCCCGATTTCCATTGGAATGTTTCCTTGTAGATTGATGGAACTCAAATATAACCTCTCCAGTCTTTGAAGCTTATTAAGTGAATAAGGAATTTCTCTGGTAAAATGATTCTCCTCTAACTCAAAGAATGTTAAACTAGTTAGGTTTCCAATATGTGGAGGTATTTCACCTGCTAAATCATTGAAGCCCAAGTATACCATACTCATGCTTTTAGAGAGCTGGCCAATAGAAGAGGACAAACGTCCTGTGAGTTTATTAGAGTATAAGATGAGTTATCGTAGGGAGGAACAATTAATTAGAGTAGTAAGAATGGGAAATATCATGTTGCTGCCGCTAATCAGTTGATTATAAGCTAAGAGAAGCTGTCGGAGTCGTGTCAACTTACCCAACTCCATGGGCACTACCCCGCTGAGATGATTTTATTTTCATTGAAATTTATGTTCAGTAATTAGTTCGAAGGCTTTATTCCTGCCATTATTTTTATGGTAATCTGTCTTTATATTTTGTACGTGGGTTGCAAGGGTGGTTCAATAAAGACTGGTTTTGATTCAAATTCAGCTGAACCAATATTTATAAAGAGGACTTCAACGATTCAAAATTGGGCTAGGTAGTGGAGATTACAATTGGAAAACTCCTATTTAACTAATTTCTAAGAATGAAATTTATATTTGTCCCTTAATTTACTTCATTTCCATTAATTTAATTCATTTCCCTTAATAGATAACGTGTACCCTGGTATACTTATGTAATACAAAGCTTTGAATACTCGTTTGAATTGAGCATAGAGTAATAAAATCCTTTTCCATCTTGAATTTTACAGTTTATGGTCTCATAGAGGTTTACAATGTACATACATAAAACCCTCTTTTTGTTTGAATTCAGTGTAGAGTAATAAAATCCTCTTTCCATATTGAATTTTACAGTTTATGGTCTCATAGAGGTTTACATATGGGGAACCCTTATTTTCGAGCCACCGTGAGAACCAGAAAGTTTTTTTATATTTGGCATAGTACTAAATATGTCAACTATAGGGGTCTGCCTCAAAAATGATTTCAATAGAATTTGAAATTATGCCTCAGAATGGGCTTCAAACTAGGCCGAATATATGCCTCATATTAGTCTTTTGTCCAACAAATTTTTCACAAAAATTAGGGTTCAACCAAATAAAAAAATTCAAACTTCTTCATATTTTTGATATACACTAAGTATCAGATAGCTCCCACGAGCTTGTAGTATAGTAATAGTCTTCTAGAGGGCCAGATTGCTAGGGTTCAAGGTGGTCAATTGTATACCTCAGGAGGGATGAATCCACAATTCACTATGGAGTACGAGTTGTAGAGCTAAAGGAGTAAAAGCCAAGGGTTTTTGTGAATATCCCTATCAGGTTTCCTTCCAGATCAAATTGATGTAATTTCCTTGCAATTTATTGATAAAATAATTGGGTTTGCAATGACTTTTCTTTATAATGGTGTTGCAATTTATTATTGAAACTTTTGGAAAAATTTAATAGGGATATTACATAGTAGGAGCATGTACTATATTATCACATATTGATATGATTATCTGGGATTCAATGTTGCAGTTCCTATCTCCCCTGACATTCTGCAGACACCTGGCCCATCTAAACTTGTACACTGGAGCCGAACAAGCCTTGTCGTTTTCACGCCACCTCAACAATCGAGTCTTTCATGATCACCATCGAAAAATTGGATATTTAGCCAGGTAAGTTTGGAGTTTGTTTTTTAGAATGGAATTTATCAGCCTAATGCCATGAATTTCCTGCGAAGAATTAAAATTCAACATGTAAATTTCCTGCGAAGAATTAAAATTCAACATGTAAATTTCCTGCGAAGAACTAAAATTCAACATGTACTAGGGGAAGTAATGATTTTAAAACTTCGGTGGAAGATGGGCCATACATGAATAATGGGAGTAAGGTCCACTATTTCATAAGTAGACATAAAACCTCTACACCTCCCAAATGGAAGTTCACAACTCATGAAATAATCTTCCCATTTGCAACAATCCTTCCTTGAGTTGCAATATGCTCTATGATCATGGATTCTAGCTAGTTGTAACCCCACCAAACCATTGCTATTCGATTCAACCCTATAGGTAGCAGCCCAGGTTAATTTCGAGTCAAGTGTCGTTTGGGCTACCAAGTGAAAATAACACATAACTGAACCGATTCAGTTCTTGCCTTATCACCACTCTCTCACCTTAATAAAGAGGATGTACTGCAAGGTTAAGGGAGTTTGGAGAATTTAGGAATTGCTTGTTTAAACTCTTGTTCAAGATGTTCATCCTTGATAGAGATTTTCATTGTCATTAAGTGCTTTTCATCAACATAGAGATTGAGTAATTTTTGCATAGTGATTTTCCTATTTGTTTGCTTGCATTTTTCCATTCCACATTATAGGTTTTGATCCCTTCAACATTATATCCCCTGACGCCTTCTTGGGTGATTCTTCTACTGAATACCATAGACCGCGCTCAACAAAAATGGTGGGAATGACGAAAAAGGGGCAAAAGGCCCTAGATCTCTGACAAGTCACAATGAGTATGTTTGTATGTCACAATGATAATACCAACCAAAAATAAATGGGTAATGTCTCTGAAAGAGCACCATGAGAATGCTTGCATGTCACAATTATAATAATAATAATTAATAAAAACATCCAAATTCACCTTGCCTTCCACTGCAAGAAAATGGGTGCCCCTGGAGGAGGGGATTGGAAGAAATTTCCTTGCACCACCTTGGATTATTTTTTGCCACCATAGGGTTATCCATGATTATATATTCTTTAATATTGTGCTGATTCTCCGAAAATAGCACCCGAAAGTGTACTAAAATAGAGGAAGGTGGTCTATGGTTTTCTTCTTTAAAGGGAAAATACATGTCTCCCTATAAATGAATGTAAGTGTGCATGAGAAGGGGCTTTTGGTTGATACATTAATTTGTCTTCAAATCCCCAACATGGCTTCATGCCTCTCACTCACAGTCTTCTCTATAAATTCGCTCTTGGGCTAATAGTTTGACTTGGAAACTTGGAAATGTTGCTATATGAGGTTCTTCATGTGCTTTTTATGTGAGGTTAAGTATTTTGTGGGCTACGTTCTCAATCACAGAATAGAAAAATGAATGCAACCAGATGGAGTGATCAAGAACAAGACACTGATTCATGGATTTTATGTGATTTGGGTTAGTCAGATTATAGATAGTATAAATGAATGTTTCCTCATATCTGAATCTCATGCTCATACTTTTATTCATTTATTCATTGATGCAAACCAAAGTGGGCAGTTTCATTGTTATCAAACTTGTTTCTCAACTATAATTTTTACCCTCTCGAGTTTTACCTCCATGAGATATGCCTATATCTATGTCTCTTGTTGGTACCCATTTCCTTTTATTGAGCAACATATAATACTTGTTAATCTGATCTATGGAATCAATAAGCAGGTGGCTCCTTCGAGGGGATATTTCTACAAAATATGTGGATCCATCACAATTTACATGGATCAATAAACAAGTAGGCAACAAATAGATCTACATAAATTCAGTAGAGTACCATGTGACAAGTTACAAGTTTAGAGACAAAATCCTAAAATTATCATAATTAATACTATAATTATAAACAATTATTTTTGTATCTTTAGCATTAAATCAAAATCATCACCTATGGATGAGTAAAAATATAATATGCTTGATGTGAATCACATTGAGTAAAAGAATAACACACTAGGTATCATTGAACGTAAGGCTATCATGAAATGGGTGGTACAATAGGCATAAAAATTTTCTCAAATGAGAAATATCACATATACATTTTTCTTGAGCATCCCAATCAGTGTTAGACACTTAAATTTTCATACAAAGGATTAAAAAATTTATGAAACAAGAAATTCGTCCTTAATTAAAGCCTTAAAATATTTTAGAGTTTACATATTGCATTCACATGTCATTGCTTTTGTTCCTCATGCAGTTGTTTAGGACATACTAAATCAGGATCCTGATGGAAAAAGAGGTAAGTGGATTTCTGTCATCTTACATTATGATTTGGAAATAAAGCCCACCAAGCTAATCAAAGGGCAAGGACTAGCCAAAGTAATGGCCGAAGCAAAATTTCAAGAATTGGACATAAACATCATACATTCCTTGGATGAACAAGAGGAGTTAGCAACTCCACCTATTGAAGAAGATTTTTTGAACTCACTCTGGTATGTTGACATGTTACATGTGCTTTTTAATCTAAATTTTCCTCTTGGTTTGTCCAAAACAAAGGCCAAATTCTTGAAACAAAATGCTATAATTTTTTTTATCCTAGATAAAGCTTTATATTGGAAAATTTTTGTTGGTATCTTGGTTAAATGTTTACTTGAAGATGATGCAGGTAAAATCATGCATGAGTTTCATGAAGGAGAGTGTGGAGGTCATCTCTATTGGAAAACCACCGTCAACAAAATCCTTAGAGCTAGTTTCTATTGGCCTACTCTTTTCCTTGATATCCACAAGCTATTAGTGAATTGCCATAAATGCCAAATATTTGAGGGAAATAGAAAGCTACTTCCTTTGCCTTTACACCCTATCATTGTTGAAACTCCTTTTCAATAGTGGGGTTTAGATTTCATTGGAGAAATCCACCCTGCCTCCTCTATTAAACACAAATGGATCCTCACTGCAACTGACTATTTAACCAAATGGATAGAATCCATCCCTTCAAGGATTTCCACTAACTTAGTAATCATAAAATTCCTTGAAAATCAAATCTTGTCCTGATTTGGTTGCCCAAGAAAAATCATCACTGAAAATGCTGCTGCATTTAAGTCCAAGAGAATGGTGGAATTTTTCCACAAGTATCACATTACATTAGGGAATTATACAGCTTATTACCCTCAAGTTAATGGTTTAGCTGAGTCCTCTAACAAAATTTTGGTAAACATCATCAAGAATTTTTTGGAAGAGAACAAAAAGTCATGGCATAGCAAACTAGTGCATGCACTATGGGCAAACAGATTAACAAGCAAGAAATCAATTAACATGTCTCCCTATCAACTAGTGTACGGCATGGATGCAGTTTTTCCAACATCTTTGGGAATCCCAGTGATGAAGTTTCTCCAAGAGGTACAATCAGAGGAGAATGATATGGAAAGGAGGCTAAACAAAACCATTCAATTGCAGCAATCAAGGGAACAAGTATACAACAGGACACAAGCAATACAAGCGAATATCAAGAAAATATTTGGTAAGAGGACTAAAGCCAATGATTTCCATATTGGAGACAAAGTGTTGAAGTGGGACTCAAGAAGAGAGGACAAAGGAAAGCATGGAAAATTTTAAAATATATGGAAAGGCCCATACATCATCCATTCAGTAAGAGGTAACAAAGCATTCTTTCGACAAGAAATGGATGGAACAAAGTTATTTGGAGGTTCTGTCAATGGCAGGATGCTCAAACACTATTTTTGTTGAAATTCTTAATTTAAATATTTTCTCATTGTACATATCATTTCTTGAGTAAAAAATCAAACAAATGAAACACAAAAAAACAAAGAAAAGAAGAAAAAGAGGGCAGATGAAAAGAAGAGGTACAACCCCATACCAAAAACAAATATGTCTGAAAGTGTGCAAGTCCAAATGCTACTATTTTGAGAAAGAAAAGTCTTGTTCAATAATATAGCCTAACCATGATTGAACATGTTTTAAATTTCTACTGATAAGTTAGAAAATGAAGATTTTCCAAACCATGTAAGCTTGGCTTATCAGTAGACTAGGTTAGGAGAAGAGATATTGGTTCCCAAAGCTCAAATCTGAATGAAAGAGAAAAGAGAGGGATGAGTGATAGATTTCAAATTATAGCCCTCAGTTTTTCTAGTTTTACTTTTTACAAAAATAAAGTCTATGTGCAACTTATCCAAAATGCCACATCTTGTGACAAATCAAACAGATCAACCTTGATTTGGTTATGTTTTAAATTTTGTGTTGATATATTAGAGAATGAAAATATGTCAAACTGTTTAACCTTGACAGATAAGTATATTAGGTAGAGAATAAAACTGCTCATTAGTCTAATCTAAGCTCTTGGAAGTGATAAGGGTAGAAGTAGATAGTTTTTATGCTTTGAAAAGAAAAAATGATTGCAAGGGTTTTCCAATCCAAATGCACCCAAATGAAAAAAAAATGTTAGGAAAGGTATAATGGATAGGTAGTGTCGACATTGAAGCAATCATGTTTTTCAGAATGTGGATCACAGCTTCAAGGGACAACAGCAAGATCAACATTGAAAAATGAAAGAAATTAGCAAGCATGTAAGGCATCTCATCTGCAAAACCAGAGATCTTAACTATGAGGTTCTTGACACCTCCTGAAAGGAGCTGCCCTCCCCAAGCAGAGACACTATTAGTCATCAATATCTTTTCACTATATTTGGATGACTAAAAGATGTTTATATATTTATGAAAAAAAATATTCCTTCAATATCTTGAGTTTTAGAAATCTCACTCCCTTCATTATCCTTATAATTGTTTTTTCACTATTTATCAATTTTTCCTTCTCAAAGTCACCTTATTGCTCCTAAAAAAACTCCTTATGGGATTTTACCTATCATTTTTAGCCTCCTTTCATTCTTATAACCTCATTTCCCTATTTTCCCCTTCTCACTGAACTCCACCTTCCCTCTCGGGTTTTCCTATAGCTAAATCATTCCCATATTCCCCAAGTTCCTAAAGCATTAATGGTCTCAAAATTGTCTCTATAGGCTCTTTATATAAATCAAGTACATTGGATTTTTGATCTTCAATACAACACTTTGAAAATACTATGTTTTTCACTTGAAACTCCTCTGGTCCATTTTTAGTCAAAGTCAGGTCAAAGGACCCTCCCACTAAGTCATTAAGGTTTTTACATGTTTTAAGATCATCATTGGATGTTTTAGGCACTGCTTTTCCTTTTCTAGAATCTGGCTTAGATGTAATAAAATTTCAAGACATGGTTATTCAAGAAATACTTAAAAGATTTCCCAAGAAGATTACCTCATCAGTTAAGAAACCTGCAATGAGGAAAATGCAAATATTTTAGCACTTATGCAGGAGTGTTAAAGGATTTGTCAACAGAAAGCACTAATGAGGTAGACTGTCTACTCCTGAATAAAAATAACTTACAGCAAAGGAAAGGGGAATAACTTGGTCTTGAAGAGAACTAGGTTTTTGAACTTGATGGTCCAATTGAGTTCCAAAACAATGATCACTTGCAGAAAATGACATGGAGGAAGCACACAAGGCCAAGCATAAAGAAAGTCTATCAAAATATTGATAGAATATGGAAAGAGGTGAGGTGAACTAGATAGAAATGAATGAACTTGAAATTTCTATAGAGAAATTAGAAGATAACACTGATGATTGCCATGAAGACTGCAAACACTTAGGGTTTTTGAAGAAACTAGCCAGAGAAGGTGGAAAAGTTAAGTTGGGTTTCATGGTGAAAAATACACAATAATTTGAAGATGCTAGTGTGTTTAATCACCCAAAATTTCCAAAATGAGCTTGTCATGCCTCAAGGAGCAAAACCAAGGTCAAATTCATCATTTCTGTCACCTACAAAGAAAAAGTGTCAAAAGGGTGTTAGTAAGAAAGGAAAAGAACTTTTAACCTTAGCAATTTGGTTTTAATAATTAAATCAAATTCCTCTTAAATATAAAAACTAATTTTTCACTCCATGTGAATCATTGATGCCTTTCAAAGAGTTATAAGTTTCAAGGAGAGAAGAGTTTTTGAGTTTTCAAGAAAAATTTGGCTAAGTTGCCTTGGCGCTGCGGTCCTCGGAAATGGTGCTGCACCCTTACCCTCTCTCCACCACTAAATTTCTGAAGGCACTACATGCCTAAAAGGTGGCGCTGCATGCTGGGGAAGGTGTTGCGCTCTTGGTCGACACACTCTATCCAAATTTTACAAGGTAATGCATGCTCAGAATAGGTATTGCGCGCTTAGCCTAGCGCTACACCCTCAGCTTCAATGTTGCATCCTTGGCCAGGAAGGGTTTCTAAGCCCTATAACCACTCAAAACACTCCAAATATTTTTCAAGTCTCTACCAAAGGTCCTCGAAGAATTCATATGGGTAATTACCTGACATATAGTCATCTTCAAGCTATTTTGGTGATTTATTAATCAATGGAATGAAACCCTAATCAAACCCTAAATTCCAAGTTGGAGATCATTGTTTAAACCTGATTTCATCTTCCTAGATAGAATGTCAGTGATAGAAAGGGTAATTACACAGCTGGAGGGTTTTCATTGAGTTTTTTAGCCTCTCACTCATTCTCATACACCTATACCCTCACTCACTCATTCCCTCATTTGCAAGGCTACCTTTTCATTACCATCCCTTTATTTCATTTCCATTGACACTCCAGGGTTTTATAAAATTAGAGTTTACAATATCATAGGGTGAGGACAATGGTGTGGAGGTCCAAATGCCAAGCAGGCATGATCGTAAAGGAGGCAAGATTAATAGATTCGAACCCCTAAACACAAAATATCTTATGGCATCTCCCCTTACTATTTCTTGTTTCAAGAATGTAGGATTCTTTGATTTTTGTTAGAAGGTGCAAGAGGTCCAAAAACACCCTGACCTAACTAGAATCTTTATCATTAACTTGCATGACAAATAGGTTAACCTTACAGGGGTCAGTTTTGAGTTATCTACAGATGCTATTGCCAATGCCACATGCATACCTAGTGTAGGGGAGAAATGGTTCAAGCAAGCTAACCTTGACATGAGATACTTTGCACCATACCTGAAGCCTAGGTATAAAGACCACAACAAATCCTTCTTTCCTTTATCTCACCTGCTTGATAGATATGCACCTATGATGAAAATTATAATGAAGTATTTTACTTGTGAAGGAAGGTTCTCCTGCCTTTACTCTTACCACATCCAGCTTCTTATGCACTTTAATAGAATGAAAATTATGCACATACCCTATTACCTATACAAAAGCATTGATAAAATGGCCTATATAGTGCAAAATAAAAACTACCCTCAGTAGATGCAAATCCTTTTCCATCATTCTCTGATCAAGATGGTAGTTATGCACCAAATATAGCAAAAAGGCATTCGATGTGAGACCTTCATTGCCCATGAGGTTTCCACTACTCCACAAGAACATCATCAACAAGATACTCCTTAATATTCTCATCCTATCATTCCTACTTCTCCTTCACATCCCACTACTAATGTATCACCTGCCTATCAAAGAGGTCATAGGCAGTTGTTTTCTCCATAGATTTTGGAAGGGGCCCTTCCTTCATCATCAACAAAATAAATTTATAAGGGTAAGAAAAAGGTTACAGAGCAGGTCATTGTTGACAAAGAGGAATAGCATGAAACTGAACAAGTGTTTTAGCTAGTTCACCTTGACAGTGAGGATGAGGATGAGGAGAGGATTACAAACATGTTGATCAAGAGAAATTATGCCTAGATTAGGGAGATACTAACCAATCTTGGCTGAGAAAATAATGTGATCAACTTCCTTGAGGTAGAAAACCAATAGTTAGAGATAGAGAAAGCCATCAGTGAGGTCAGAGCTATCAGAGCTTGGAAAGAGTCTAGAAAAACCAAGGATATTCTAGATGAGACCTTGGGCACTCTTGATTAAATTGAAGATGAGGAAGAACATCATCCTAGGAAGAGGCCAAGGACAATTGGGTTGAAGAATGCCTTAGCTCGGGAAAGAGAGTAAGAGACAGAGTTGGCAGAGCAGCTCACTCCAAGTGAGATTCTTGCCATGAAGATCAGCTATGACATAGAATATTGGCTAGAGAGCCAATGTGCACCTATAAGATTAGCTATATAACGCCAAGAGAGACGTTGAATTGCAGAGAAATATGGCAAGGCATTATGCCTTGAGAAACAAGATTGCAAGGGCCAAGCTCAAACAAGCCCTTGCAAAGATTCAAGCTCTAAATGAGGCAAAGGAGAAGGAAAATCTCAACCTCCTTGCTGATGTATCCCTCCAAGCCTCACAAACATGATCAAAAAGATAAAATCCATTTTTGGCATCTTTTTGCAAATTTTGAAATTTTGAGTATTTAGCCAGTAGAAAAAAGGGCCAAACACGCAACGCCAATGGCATTGCACTTTTTTTGGGGGCACTAAAATGGGGAAAAATTAGAATTTTAATGTTTCTTATGCCTATCACATCATCCAAAAAAAATTTCAGCTCATTTGGAGCAGAACTGGTCCTTCAAAAGGGCCGAAAACCACCTGAAAAACACCTTTCTGCCCTCTTTTCAGCATTGGAGATGCACCCTTAGAAATCTTGGGAGAATGGATTTATTAGTAATAAAATGGAAACCATTTAGAAAAATAAATACATATTTGGAAACTAGACAGGAGAATATTTCCAATGAGCTATCATGAAGCTCATTTGGACACCGAGAAGGCCTCCAATACTCAGCTGCCAGTAGAGAACTTTTTCCAGTTTTGGCGTTGCGCCCTTGGCCTGCCACTGTGCCCTCAGCCAATGGAGGTGTTCCCTTGAAAAAAAGTGAACAAAAGACACAAGAATTTATTTAAAAATATATTTTTAGGGCTTTGAGGACAAATATCTCTAAAATTATCTGAGAAGTTATGTTAGAAGTTATTTTTGCATTTAATGAGTTTGGGATATTTGTGCCTTAGGCCTTGCATGGTCTGAATGGTTAAATGAATTTATTATGTAATTAATGACTTATAACACCCTCAGTAGGGTTTAATTCATCATTTTTCACTTAAATATTACATGTAAGCCTCATGTTGGTTGTTGGTTGATTGTTGAGTTCAACACACATAGACTTGGAGTTGTGAGGAAATTGGTTTTGGAGCCTTGTGTTTGTCTTGTATTGAGGATCAATGGAGAGAGCATATTGATAGGATTCATGAACATGGTTACTGGTGATTTTGTTCTAATTTATTAATTTTTTCCTTATGTTTTCATATTGTTTCATCTTTTCTCATGCAATAGAGCAGAAAATTTAGGTTAAGATATGCTATTAGAGGCACCTTAAGACTATTTTCCTTATATTGCCTACATGTCTTCCTATGCTAGGTTTGATTGAAGAATTTTTAATTTCTCTTTGATTCCACTTAGTTTGTTGTCTTAAGAATGATTTAATGGAGTCAAGCCAAAGAATTTTATGGTATGCCCTGTCTTTTGGCATAGCTTAAAACATTGTTTTTGAGGTCTTTCTTTGAAGTATTGCTGATTATGCTTTAGGCTAAAGAAGTTTATGGTTTTCCATGTCCTTTGTTCTATCTTGAAAAGTCATTTCAAAGGTATTTAAAGTCTTATTAAGTAATTTAGGAGTTTCCTGCTCTTTAATCATCACTTGTTTGTTATCCTGAATGTTTTCTTTCTCTGAAGGTGAAAAAATAGAGAATCTAGGAGTTCCCTGCTCTCTAGTGTTTGCTGGATTACTGTTTTTGAAGTTTACTTGATGAATTTTGACCAGAGAAGTTTATGGTGTGCCCTGTACTTTGGTTATTTCTTAAGCATAGTGATCTTGAATGCCCTTCTTGTTATAGTATTTGTTCAAGTATTTTTAATCGCCCTTTAAACCTACTATGTTCACAATTTAATGTTCATTTTACACTCACATAAGCTACTAAGACCCATTTGGCTTTGTTAACTTGCCCTCTGAAACACCCTTGATTCATTGTTGTCCTTTTTAGGCCTTTCATAGGCTCCATAGCCCAATGGTTTAAATTTCTCTTACTTTATTTTTTCTTCTTGACAACCTACCCAACCAAACAAAACAAAACAAACAAACCCTATCATTTTAACTAGACTAAAATGAGCTTCCTAAAACAAACAAGTCGTAACTATTATAAAAATATAGAGAGAGCCCTCCCTGGGCCGAGGAAGGCTAGGTCCTAGGACTCCAAAGTTGGTTGATGTTACCCTTGTCTCTTTGGTCATTGCCAATCTACCAAATTACAGGGAACTAACATAATGAGGCACTGCAATCCGATGTTTACAACCAATTTTGGAAGAAGGCATCTACATCTCAACATAGACTCCTCACTGCCTTTGACAGTGAGAAAATCAAGACACATATGAGCTTCTTGCAAGAAATAGTGCCATTTCCAAAAACATTGGATGACTACAAGAAGATTGTCTTCTCATTTCATGCAAGACACATACATCCTATTGACCAGATGGATATGCATAGGCAGTCAAGAGAGATTTTTTTCTCAACCATGAATAAAATATCTATGTCTCTCTCAAATTCAAAAGTAGCACTGTCAAATATGCAGTCCGAGCTGAAAATTGAGAAGTTATCCAATTTGGCTAAAGACAAGAGGATAAAGGCCTTGGAAGAATTGGTAGTGAAAGTAGGATATGATCCTCATAAATGCAAAGGAGTTGAAGAAATAATCAAGAAGAAAAATGCAGACATGACTGCTCTAAGAAATCAATGTAAGCTACCCTCGAATGAAGGCCCACAAAAAAAGAAATGGCTCAAAATGAATCTGACAAGCAATAGATGCTCAAGTTGATTATTGATCAAAATCTACAAATCCGAAAAATGGAAGAACAGATTGAAGAACTGGTGAAAGAAAAATAAACACTGCAAGAAAATACTGATCTCATTCTAACAACTGAGGCGTCTTATGCAGGTACAGAAACCTCAATGGCCTTGGAAATAACTGATCCAGCACAACTGGCTCAATATTTGGCGACAAAAAGCAAGCACATGAGAAGAAAAATCAGAATTTTCAGCTTATGGAGTCACAAAATATTAAGAATGATACTTTGTATCTAGGGGAAATGTAAAAGAATCATCAGTTGGAACTTAGAATCAAATAATTGGAGAGTGAAACTCTGATGGCATCAACATTAGGAGAAGCTAAGGAGAATATTTGGGAGAAAATCAATGAGTCCATTACAGAAATTTGGCCATCAATTTAGATCATCTTTGAACAACATGAACTCATCCATAAGTGCAGAATAACAATACAATAAGAGAAGGATAAAATCCAAGAGAATCCAAGCGAAACTACTGATATGATCAAAGTTCTTAATTCAAATAACAGGGAGGAGTTGGAAGAGATCCATGTGTCACACAGGACTACAACAATTTTGGAGATTAATAAGGTATTGCAGAAAAGGAATTTGATCAACTAGTTGCAGACCGAGTGTGAAGCTTTGAATGTTATTGTTTAGAGGTTTCATAAGAAATTTAATGTTTTAAATCAGAAAGACTGCTAGGTCCGGTTGGATTAGATGATAAACTAGTCAAGTTGGAAGATTATTGAAAAATGCTATATACAATTTCTATAGACAAATCAAAGTTTTCCAATATGAAAGGTCACATTGTAGGAAAAGATTTTCCTGAAGCTCTTCAGTTTGACTTGATGATTCAACATCAAATCAAATAGTTAATTACTCAAAAAGCCAAATTTTGGTTGATTAATTGAGGTGGATGAAATCTTCAGAAAAATGGTAAATATAGAGATCCCGAGTGAAGATCAGTGGGATAAGTTTTGTGAAATTATTGAGTGAAAGATAAATTTTGCAGCATGCTAGCAGTGCATCCTCTCTTATGACCTATGTAGTGGAGGTCCAAAAAAATCCATATGTCAAGACTACTCAAAGTTGCCTCCTTGCAACCATGACAACCTCCTCTAGCCTACTTTTTGATTTACTGAAAGATTCTGCAATTAATGTTATAGTAAGAGATATTTCAAATATTAGCTCAGAAGTTATTATATAATTTAATTTTGTAGGTAGTTTGCCAGAGATATTTTAATATCAGCTCAGAAGTTATTATAGAAGTTAATATTGTAAGGAATCTGCCAGATGATATTTTAGTTCAGGCCCTACATGGTAGAAATTGTCAAAATTTCATTTACTTTTTAGTTAATGTAGATTTCTATCCTAGATTAGGGCAAATTCCTCAGTTTCAGTTAAATACTACATGTATTTTCATTATCAAGGGTTGGACTTTGTTTAGATTCTACGTTGCTAGATTATTGTATTGGAGCTCTGCAACATCTTTGAGTTGGGCATCAATAACAAAAGCATGTTCACAGGATCCTTGAGCTATGTTAATGGTGATTTTATTTCTTTCGTATTAATGTTTCTTTGTTTTTCCATACTGTACTTCAATTTCTCTGATTACAGAACAAAAGTTTTAGATTAAGATATGCTGAGAAAGCACCTTAAATCTGTATGTTTTTGTTATCTTAATGTTTTCCTCTGATCTATAACTAAAGAATTCTTAACTTCTCTCTAGCTCTACTGAAATTGTTCTCTTTAAGGTTTTCCTCTGAAGTATAGTTAAAGAATTATTCACTGCTCTTTACCCTTACCAAGACTAACATCTTTAAATTTTTCCCTTGTGAAGTTTAGTTTAAGAATTCTTAATTCCTCTTTAGCTCAATTGAAATTTTTGTCTTTAAGGTTTTCCCGTGAAGAATAGTTAAAAATTTCTTCACTGCTCTTTAGCCTTACCAAAGCTGATATCTTTAAAGTTTCCCTTGTGAAGTTTAGTTAAAAATTTCTTAACTAATCTTTAGCTTCATGGAACTAATATCTTAAATGTTTTCCTTTGAAAGTATAGTTAAAGAATCTTAAATTCTCTTTAGCCTTTCACTACCTCCTATCATACCATATTCACACTGCCAGTAAGATCTATTTTATATAGTTATCTTTCTCTGTGAATGACCTTGAAAAGTTGATGCACAATTTGGCCCTTTTATTGAATCCATAACCCAATGGAGTAAAATTCCGATATTCTATCTGTCCAACCAACCAAATCAAACAAAATAAACAGTCTTTATAATTAGCCCAACATCTGCAACTATAACTCTCAAGCTAAATCATAAATTATAAAATAGAAAGAGCCCTCTCTAAGTGTAGGAATGCTAGGTCCTGGACTCCAAAGTGGTTTGATGTTGTCCTCTGCTACTTGTTCTTTCCAATCTTACAAATTACAGAGGGCTAACATAATGGTAACTCCCCTAGGAAAATATTGAGGAATCATAATATTATCAAAACTCAATCAAACTGAGTTGAAATACTGTGAGGTTTTAAGTATTTCTGTCACAGATTTGTTTTCTAAACCTTAATAAAGCATTCAAATTTTCTATGCCTTGGGTATTAATTTTGGCTTCCAGGAGAGTCTTCGCCCGATCCTATCCTGACCCAAATCCCCCTTAAATAGTTGACAATCTAGAAAAAAATCATAAAGAAAACTCCCAGATCTAAAAGTTTAACTATTACCAAGCCTCTTCAGAAAGAAAAATCCCTCCCTAAAAACGTTGCTACCTTGCAAGATATCCATTTTGGATTTTGAGCAAATCTTGTTCAACACTAAATCTCAGAGTTGGATGGCACAAACAGTTTTTAAATCATCAGTCTTATAGGCGAGTCATATCAGGGAAGCCTTCACCTCAAACCAAACTGACTCCCAAATCCCCTTAAACATTTCTCACCAGAGTCCCCAAACCTCCACTCATACTCCCACTTTCCACCTTCCTCCTTTCAACACTCCACCTCTCTTCGTTAACCCTCCTCTTATCAACCCTCCTTGGGTTCCCCTACCACCAATCATGGCAGCCTAGAATGCTCCACTAGTACTACCACTACCTTTGGCACCTTTACCATAGGATTATCAGTTCAAGATCCCCCTATTTGATGAAAGTATTCATTCAACTGCTCAACCACATATGGATAAAATGAATTATTATTTTGACCGACAAGAGATAGATAATGAAACGGTTAAACTAAGAATGTTTTCTCAAATCTTAGGGGGTGAAGAAAGAAATTGTTTAAGGGCCTCACTCCCAATAGTATCCAAGACCTCCCTTCCCTTCATCCACTATTTATAAACAAATGGGAAATTAAGAAAACCCCTCTCCAAATTTTGTCATAATACGAGAACATCAAGAGAAATGTTGGAGAAAGTGTCCAAGATTACTGTACTAGGTTCAACAGTGTATACAATGCCCTCCATCCTCACATGAAACCCCCTCAAGGTTTGGCCCTAGTGAAATTTCATAATGGATTTGACCCAGAGATGTCTTATCATTTGAGAGAGAGAGATCCCCCCACATTAGAAGACATGCAGAGGGGTGCAGTAAGCGTAGACGAAAATATGATTGGAAAAAGGGCTAGAATGAGAAGTGAGAAAAGGGCCAAAATTAGGGAATTTCCAGTAGCCTCCTCATCTGATGCCAATATTTATAACCTTGTTATAACCATGGAGAGGATGATGGAGATGATCAACTTGAATGAGAGAGCTTCCCCCAGAGTAAGTCAACCAGCTCCTCGAAATAGAAACCAAAACCAAAACTTAAGAAGAAATCCCCCTCAAATAAGACAAAGAGATCCGAGGGTACCTGACCAGCATATTGTGCCTCCTTTCCAATAGAATTATGCAGATTAAGATGAGGGCATGGTGGAAGAGCCTAAAGAGAGTCAAGTAAATTTAGTAGGGGTAGATGATCAGGATATTTTTTTCCTCACCAAAGAAGAGCAAGGTCTATTTTCCCTATCTCAAAATGAAGTAAAATAGGAAGATTTGTAGGATTATAAACAAGGATTCGAGAATGCTATCATGGAGGTGAATAGACAATATAAACTTAGAAGCAAGAAAAAATATGATACCCCCAAGAAACAGAATCCTGAAAACTTTCCTAAAAAATCCCCTAAAACTGATCCCAGGAAAACTGTAGAAACTTAAAAGAAAATCACTAAAATCCCTAAGGAAAGTGATCCAGGGATCCCTACTAGAAAACCACCTATCAACCCTAGCAAAACGATCATGGCTGATATCCCTAAAACAAATCAACTAGCTGCAGTTGGTTCCAAAATAATACCTGAGGAAATAGATTTGAGTTTACCAAAAACATCAATGCCATTCAACATCGAGAATGAAATTGCCAAAATTAAAATCCCCATATCTCTCACTGAAATGTAAACCAAGAGGTATATAGGTCCCAAGTCCTAAAAGCACTAAACATGGGAGACAATACTGACACTTTAAATCTAAATGATGACAAACCTGAACTTTTGCTTGGGCCAGAAGTAGAGTGTAAATTCTAGGAAGGAGGTGTTCCCCCATTTTATGTAAGCTTGAATGTTCATGATGAAATCCTCCATAATGCCATGTTAGATTCTATTGCATCTCATAATTTCATGCCAAATATATTTATGGAGAGGCTCAACCTTGAGATAACTAGGCCATATAAAGACATGTATTTTATCGATTATAGAAGAACGAAATGTCCAGGCCTTATCAAAGATCTATGTGCTACTTTAGCACAAATACTAGCTAAAAGTCTATTAATGGAAATAGTAGTGGCTGAAATTTCCCCTAAATATGGCATGCTGTTATCCTCGTCATGGGGATCCAAGCTTCAAGGCACGCTCCAAATGGATATGACCTATGCTACCATACTAGTTTTTGGTCAACAAAGAAGGTTGTATAGGGAAACTCACATGAAATACAGTGTGAGCAGTCAAGAAAATCTTGATAACTAACCCTTTACTCTATCCACTCTGACCTTCATTCACTCATTATTTACAATGATGAAAAAATTAGTGAACAAGTAGCAGGTAGGTAGAAAATAGGTGAAAAATAAGAAAACCATGAAAAGGGATAGTCAGACCAAATAGAGAAATAACGACACAAATCTAAACCTAAACCTCTTTGGAACATGAGATTTGATGGCTCCTATGGAAAATATGGCTCAAGAGAAGGGGTTTGGGTATGCAACACAGAGAATAACCACGCAAAAGGTCATTCTTATAGACTAAACTTTTAGTGTACAAACAACATAGCAGAATATGAGACACTCCTTTTGGGTCTACAATTACTAAAGAATTTAGGGGCCAAAATAATCCCTGTCCATGGGGATTATGAATTGTTCATCAGGAAAATTAAGGGAGAATATACAACTAAACATCCAAGATTGAGAGCATATAGAAATTTTTCCCTTGACCTCGTTAAAAAATTCGAAGAATACTGTTAGAGTCGGCCCTTGCAGCCCTCCGTCAGTGATCATTTCGTCTTTTGCATATTCATTATTAGGTGTCTCGCTTGTTCCACTTCGTTGAATTTCACTAGGATCATGCCATGGACTGACGAAGGGGTCTGTCGTCTTATGTTTCCTCATGTTTACACCTGTAGTGCTATTTTAAAAATTTTCTTCAAAAAATCACTCAAAATAATTGTCATTTCATTTCTGGTCATTAAAAATGTCAATAAGTGTCTTTGGTCCTAGTGACTAGGGTTTTGAGTCATTTGTATATCAGTCATAAAGCCTGCAAGGTGAGGAAGGTTCCACATATTGTGATTTTTATTTTACTATCATTAGCATTTAAAAAAAAAACATTTCTAGTCCAAAACTCTGTTTTGGAACTAGAAACTGTTTATTATTATTTTTGTAATAAATTCTAATTATTCCGCCAAGAAGACATTATCAAAAGCAGACCCCTGGTCTTTTCCTTAGCCGAGATAGCCATATCCCTGCAAGAAGACAGCAAAATCATTAATATCGACCTCAAAAAAGCCAAAAGAAGATTGTATTTAAAAAGCCAAAGGTGAAATTACAAATACATTGTAATATGGGTTTGCAATTAGATTTGAAACAAATCTGATTGTGGAGGATATTTGTATCATGTATAAAAGCCAAACAAGTTTCATTTTCACAAATCTACAGCACCCAAATCGTGTTTTGGAGATTGGAGGGCCGATTTCAAGTTTTAAAACTGCGTGGACAGAGTTTTGGGGCTCGAGTGACCCACCTGGGCGCGAGCGACCCACCTGGGCAGAGCGACCCACGTGGGTTATTTCCGCAGTGTGAAGTTGCAAGTGGAGCGACCCACCTGGGCCGAGCGACCCACGCAGAAGGTGAGCGACCCACGCATCAACAGAGGTTCAAAAATTCATTTTGAGCGCCCAGTCTTGATTGGATCGCTCTCATCGGCCTTCAAACAGGTTTTTTGCAATTGCTTGATGTTTTTAATGCGTTGGTGGCATCAGTGGTGGTTTCAAACGTTTCAAACGGAGGATTTAAAACCCCACAGTCATAGCATTATCGTTTTCATGGTTTTAAAATGAAAATGAATGGTTGCATGAGTTTGTCTTCTATCTTATGTCAGTAATACATTCAGCCTTGCCATATATTATCAAAACCATATTGTTCTCATGCCCATTATGCCATTGTGACCATTGCTATTATTATACCATGTTTAAAACCTTTGTTCCATGGTGACTGTGGTTGTATTATGTCTCACTGCCCAATGTAAAAACATTCTCATGACTTTGTTCCAAACTGCCCATTGACACCTTTGTTCTTATTACTCATAGACAAACACATTCTATTGATGCCATGCTCTCCTTTGATAAGATTTGTTCAATATTTTGAAAGTTGCCCGCTCCCTTTGATCAAAGTTTCACTTGCATTTAAACACAGAGATTGTGCCTCTTTTCCAATCCATCTAAAACAGAGATTTTATCCATGGTTTGTTTCCTTATGGTGTTTTGACGGTGGGAATATTGGTTGGGTGTTGAAACATACATCCTAACTTTGTTTGCACTGCTTTCATATCAGTATACACAGTGCCAAAAGCTTGGTCAGAGCCATGTCGGAGACAGAGTCAGAATATGAGCTAGGGTCAGGCAGTGATTCGGTGACTGAGGGTAATGTGCCACGGGGGTCCCGCAGAGATCATAGAAGTGGTAATCATCGCAGAGAGGAGCCTACTTCTTTGGCTCGGTTGCAAGCATGTCCATTAGCTATGGATTGTTTCCGATATTTTTCATGTTTCAGATTTTGTGAGATGGTTGCACAAACCCGGCCTCATCGTGAATTGGCCCGTCTGCTTGTTTTACATTTACGGGATGGCCGGGTAAGTCTTGCTGGGGTTGATTTCATTGTGTCACCCTTGACTATTGCTCAAGCCACTGGTATACCAAACATGGGCGAGGAATGGAACAAGGGTCAGCAGCTAGAGAAATTTCACTATGAGTCATACATTAAAACTGGATATATGGCTTACTTGAGCAGAGTTTTTCCATTCAGATTCTTGAGAGATGAGTATGCACCGCTCATGAAGCTCATCATTCAGTATTTTAGTTGTGAGGGCAGGTATGCTCGTCTTTTCGCGTACCATATTCGTTTGCTGATGCACTTCACAAGGGTACGTATGATGAATATTCCTTATTTCATACACCGCAACATAGAGAGGATGGTGACATTTGTGCAGAAGAAGACGAGCCCAGTGCAGCAGTACAGGAGTATATATCATTTCGCTTTGATCAAAATCATGGTGTCACATCAGTTGGCAGAGTAGGGCATCACTTGGGAGGATTTCATTTCTAGAGACTTTTTCAGAGTGCCACAGCAGCCTCCCGAGACAGTTCATGATGCAGGAGAGCCTTCACACCAGCCAGACAGAGTTGAGGTTGAGCATATCAGCACTCCTTTGGTTCAGACATATCAGCGAGGCCACAGGGCGTTATTTGCAGCGACACGGCGAGTACTATCTCCACGTGAGGTGGAAGGGGTCTTGCCGACTTCATCGACACGACGAGTATTATCTCCACATGATGTGGAAAGGGTCTCGCCTTCTTCTTCAGTGCAGGTACAGGTACAGGACAGGGGCAAGAGGCCCATGCATGATGAGGGCCCATCAGGAGCCCGGGACACAGATTTGACAGTCATTGATGTTGATACGGGCTCTCCTAGCTCGAAGCTGAGGGAAGTCATCCAGGAGCAAAGGGCCGAGAATGACCAGCTGAAAGACCAATTCCAGAAGGCTCAGTGGGTGATTAACTATTTGGAGCAGCGCAACAAACAACTTGAGGATGAGCTCACATTTTATGAGGTGCGCCAAATCCATGAGGACAGACAGTGGAATCGAAAGAGACCCGGTGACATGACACCAGCTGACAGAGATACTGTACTCACGCGGGTGAATATACATCTGGAGAAGTTTTTGGTGAAGGCCAATCGGGACAAAGACATGCTTCACCACATGAAAGGCCATTATTGGGCTCGCATGCATGTCTGCAAAGCGAGAATGAAGATCATGAAGAGGAGGTTGCGCAAGGCACTTAGACGGCAGAAAAGGCCTAATCCACTTCGGATTTTGGCCGAGGCTTCATTGACTGGGCATGACACATGATGGAGGACCTCCGCTCCGAATTTGGGCAAATTCGGAGAAAATTTTGTCATTTTCAAATTTTTGGGTAAAAAAAACAGGTTTTGCAGTTACGTGGGTCGCGCGCTCATGCGCTCACTTTTTTTTGGGACACTTGCTGGAGAAAATTTTTACATTTTTGGATTTTTCATGGTTAATTATGCATCCTCTGAAGTCAACTTAGCATTTCATTGAAATCTGGATGGTCAAAAAGCTCAAAAACACCATGAAAACCACCTTGCTGCCACCTTTTGCACCAGCAGGGAGTACCTCTGGGAGAATGAGGTTTTGGAGGGTCAAATAAACTCCAAATTCATAAATTCCACTTGGGTTGGAAATTAGACATCCAGGGCTTTCCAACGAGCTATCATGAGCTCAATTTGGATGCCGGGAAGTACCTCAAATTCAGCCTGGAACATGAGCGACCCACACAGTTCAGGAGCGACCCACCTGGAATTTTTCCTAAATTTTCAGCTGCCAGCTCAGTATTTCGCCTATTATGGACCAGTTTTGCTTGAGGATAGAATTTTTGGGTTTTTATGATGTAAATTCATGTTTGGCATGTAACTTTGGCTTGTTTTTATCTCTTCTAGAAGATTCACTCTCAAATGAGTAAAAAATCATGTAATGGATCAGTTTCCACTCTTTTAGAGGCAAGTGGTTAGTTGCCTAGATTGTAGTTCCATGATTAGAATTGGTTGAAACTGATCCCTGAAGAGGGAATTCGACCCCTAGAGGTGGGGAAAGGGGTTAGAGTGATCTATATATTGTAATTTCTGAGGCATTCTAGAGGTTGGACTCTTGGGATACTTTTGATACTATTGTACATATTTTTCATATTTTGGCTAAGGAAAGATCAGGGGTTTTGTGGCACTTGTTGGGATCCTTGTGGTGTTCTGTTCTTGATGGTGTTTCTTCTTTGTTTACTGTAAGTTTCTTCATGTTTAATGTATGCCATCCTTTCATTATGCTTCTGAACTAAGTTGAATGAGTGATTAAGGTTGAATCCATTGTTTTCAGTGCTTGGCCTTTGAATTCAGTTAGTTCTATATGTTTTCAGCTGTTTGGAGAGGATCCAAGTTCTTCTTTGCCCTCTTCAGCTTCTCGTCAGTCTAATCTATCCATATATCCAATTTAAAGCATCAAGATCATCACCTATCTCGCCCCAACTTGAACTCTGCAAGGGTCTGACCTTATCCCCGGACCCAAAATTTGTTTTCCCATTACTCCAGCGAAAACCCAAAAAACCAAAAATCAAACATACCTATCTCTTTACTAGCCTAAAATCAGTTCTTATTGTAAGTCATCTCGCATTCTATTGCTTATTTTCTCGAGATTGACGGAGAGAGCCCTCTCCTGTCCTCGTAGGGCTAGCTACGAGGCTGAGCGTGGTTTGATGTAGCCTTGATTTTTACTTCATTTTAGCCTGAGGTAGATTTGAGTGCTAACATAGTGGCGACCATACTGGGGAAGATCTCAATGGTTTGCTTGTTGATGTGTTTGTCCCACGAGTCTTAGACGGAGTCTGAAGTCACGCCAGGTAGCTTTCGAAACGCTTTTGTTATGCATAAGCGGAAGTAGATAAACGCTGCTTCAGTCGATCTCCGGTAAGCTTGTGTGTTTAGTACTTGATTTGTAAATCACCCCAGTAGACTTATTCGTTCTAGACCTTTTGGATGATTGAGTCTAGAAGTCGAAAGGCTGAAAATAATTGACTGTGTTCCTTGAAATTTTTCCCGAGAAGATCAATACACTGGCTTCAAGAAGGAATACTAGGGCGAATCCTGACCCTGATCCACCAACAATATTCGAAAATCCAAATCTGATTCCGAGGACCCTTAGAAAACAAGGAAGTCAAGAAAGTTTTGAAAGAGAAAGCCAATTGAGTTTTGGGAGTTCCAGAGTGCTTACCCGATCTGCATCCTGTCCTATGAAAATCATATATGTTGATGAAATTCCTTTTGATGCACGGTTTGAAACATCCTTGTTTGTAAATTTTTCCGAAACTGAATTGTCAAGATTAGTTCCAGATCCATTGTTTACTGAATATTTGCAATATAGATTTGTTTCACATTACCTGGATAGACAGCTGCAAAGTTCCATTGGGGATACTAACACTCCTGAGTTTACTGAATTTGCTTCACAAATTCTTGACCCATCTGAAATTGCATCGAGTTCACGGATCCCTACTGAGCCTCCCTTTATCCCTACCATTCCGGTTCAGCCTGAGCTTGCTGATCAGCAATCAATAGTAATTTCTCCTCCGTCTCCATTGAATACATCTCGCAGACCTACTGCTCCTACTCCTCCTGTATCTCCTCGACAACAGATTGTCATCAATCCACCAAGAGCTATGGCTGCTCGTTTTGCACCTCTTATGTTACCCCAGCAGTTGAATGATATGCCCGCAGACTATCAGAGCAAGATCCCAACATTTGATGGCACTCCACAGAGTCTTCCTGCACAACAACATGTAGACAATATGGCAGATTTCTTTGATCGTTTCGAGATTGATGAAGAGAATGTGAGTATGAGGCTTTTTGTGCAAACTTTTGGAGGAGAGGTAAGAAAATGGTTTAGAGCCTTGCCGCAAAGAAGCATCGATACATTGGCAGAACTCTAGAGGCAGTTTTTAGATCGATGGGAGATGAAAAAGGATCCGCTGCAGATTACTTCAGAATATACGAACCTCAAACGTAATCCTGGTGAGTCTGTTCAGGATTATATCATTAGATTCAATACAGTGTATAATGCTATTCCAGATGACTTGAGACCGTCTAAAAAGTCTGCTCTCCTTAAATTCCCAGATGGCTTTGATCCGGAGATGGCTTATTCCCTTCGTGATAGAGATCCATCTACTTTAGAAGATATGCAGAAGGTCGTTGTTAGTGTTGAGGCAAATCTGAATGATAAAAGAGCACGGTTGAAAGCGGAGAAAAGAGTGACAATAAAGGAAGAGCCTTCCACATCTATATCAGAACAACACTTAGCTCGTGAGTTGGAAAAGGTTTTGAAAATAATGAATCTCGACAAATCAGAAACACAGTTTCGAAATCCAAATTTCCGTGGCCAGCAGCAGCCACAATTCAGAATTAAGCAGCGTGAACAAAGAGCTCAAGAACCAGCAGCCCAACAGCAGATTAAGACCCCTCTTTTGCAGAATTTTGTGAGTCATGATTCCGATGATGATGATGATGTGTCAGGTGAGCAAAATCATTTCTTCACTCCCGATGATTTGCCTATCTATATCACTGAGGACGAGGAGTATGGAGAAAGTTCAGTTGTTCAGAAAGATGAGGATTTCATCCTAACAAATGATGCTGATTTAGAGGAAGAGTCAGATGAATACCAGAGAGGATATATGAATGTGTTGACTGCCCAGCAGAAACAATATTCATTGAGAAATCGAGATGTGCCCATAAATCCCATTCAGAAAAGAAAAGAAGCTTCAGCACCGAAGACAGATTCACCGATACCACAGAAAAGAGGAAAAGAAACAATTGATCCTGCAGCAAGTAAAGTATCATCAGCAGATAAGGTAAATCAGTCAAACATAGTGAAAGACAAGGCTGAAAAGAAGGAAGTTCCAGTCAAAGAGGTTGAGAAGGTTACAGCATTTAGTTTGGAAAATGAGATTGCCAAACTGAAAATATCTATTCCTTTGACGGAAATTATGAAGAACAGCAGCTACCGTAGTCAAGTCTCCAAAATTCTGAACTTTGATCCAATGATTGACACAGTAAATGTTGAAGATGATCAGCCGGAATTGATTTTTGGGCCTGCATTAAATGGTGAGTCTCCCGACAGTAATGTTCCTCCTTTTTACATCAGTTTGAGGTTGCATGAATATATATTGCACAATGCTATGCTCGATTCGGGTGCTTCGCACAATTTGATGCCAAAGGCAATCATGGAAAAGTTGGGATTAGACATTACAAGAGAGTATCATGATTTGTATTCATTCCATTCCAGCCGGGTAAAGTGTATAGGACTCATCAAAGATTTGGTGGTAAGTTTAGATCAAATTCCAGCGAAGAATGTTTTGATGGATGTGGTGGTTGCTGACATTCCTCCACGTTTCGGGATGCTCCTTGCAAGATCTTGGGGGGCAAAGTTGAAAGGTACACTTCAAGTAGATTTCTCTTATGCTACAATTCCAGTCTTCGGTCAAATGAGAAAGTTGTATCGTGAGCAGAAGATGAAATACATGATAACTAGCAAAGAGAAGCCAGTCAATCATCCTGTGAATTATGTACATACTGATTTAGAGTCATTTGTGTTGCTTGCTGATAGTTTTAATGATGTAGAAAGTCAATTAGTTCAGGCAGAAGACATACCAGAAATAAATGAGAATTTTAGAGAAGTTTTGCAAAAAGAAAAAAGAGAAAAACAAGTTGTTTTGGAGCAATCAGCTGAAGACAATGGGCAGCAAACAGGAAAAACAGAGCCGGCACAGTTTCAGCATTTAGAGGACGATGAAGATGGTCTTTGGACCATGGATTTTGATGGTGCAGTGGGCAGGGATGGTGCTGGGATTGGTGTGTGGATTCGTAGTCCATTTTCCGCTCCTGATAGAGTTCCGAGCAATGTGAGAGTGTGTTCATACAAGCTTGCATTTGATTGTTCTAATAATGAAGCGGAATACGAGGCTCTTATTGGTGGCCTTAAGATTCTCAAGAAGCTGAAAGCAAAAAGGATTGCAGTATATGGTGATTCAGAATTAGTAATAAAGCAAGTTAAAGGTGAGTTTCAGGCTAAGCATCCTCGCATGAGGGCTTACCGAAATGCAGTTTTGGACATTCTGAAGTTATTTTCTGATCATACTTTGACATGTGTGCCTCGCATACAAAATGGTGTTGCTGATGGACTTGCTAAGGCAGCAAGCAATCTTAAGATTCCAATGAATTCCAGCAACAAGTTTGAGATACATGTGAAACACCGGCCCACCGTTCCAGACAATCAGCGATGTTGGCAAGTCTTTGAGGATGATGAGGAGATTATTGAATTTCTGCAGAATAAGGGTAAGTTTAAAGATACCTCCATAGATACAGAATTTGATGATGGTAGTGATGACATACAGATAAACCAAATGGATGTGATGCAACTGAAGGATAACATTATTCCTAAGGGATTGATTCCTTTGGAAGAGTTGTTTGATGAAGATGATGTAGCCCGCAAACCTACATTGAGGCCAACAGAAAAAGGTGTCGAAGAGGTAAATATTGGGACAGCTGAGAATCCCAAGATGGTAAAATTGTCAAAGTCATTGTCACCGAAGGTAAGAGCAGAATATGTGAAATTATTATCTTCATTTTCTGATGTGTTTGCGTGGGATTATTCAGATCTTAAAACATATGATACCAACATCATCCAGCATACTATTCCCATCAAACCAAATCAGAAGCCTTTTCGTCAAAAGTTGAGGAGGATCAATCCAAAGCTGCTACCATCAATCGAAAAAGAGGTAAATAGGTTGTATAAGTCAGGAATCATTGTGCCTATTCGATTTTCGGATTGGATATCAAACTTGGTGCCCGTGAGAAAGAAGACAGGTGAGATCCGTTTATGTATTGACTTCAGAAATCTGAATAAGGTATCATTAAAAGACAATTATCCGCTGCCAAAGATGGACCACATATTGCAGCGAGTAGTTGGAGCATCAAGGATGTCACTACTCGATGGATACTCAGGTTATAATCAGATTTTAGTGCAAGAAGATGATCGTGACAAGATTGCGTTCACCACTCCTTGGGGAACATTTCATTACGCAAAGATGCCGTTTGGTTTAAAGAATGCAGGCGCTACCTTTCAGCGTGCAATGGACATGGCTTTTGCCAATGAGAAAGATGTGTTTTTGGTTGTTTACCTTGATGATCTAACCGTGTTTTCCAATTCTGATGAGGAACATTTATATCATTTGAAAATTGTTTTCCAGAAGTGCAGAAAATATGGCATTTCGTTGAATCCGAAAAAGAGCCTTTTCGCCATGGATGAAGGAAAGCTCCTTGGCCACATCATATCGAAAGATGGCATTCGAGTTGATCCTGCACGTGTTGAAGCCATACAACAGATTGAACAGCCCCGGAACAAGAAAGAAATACAGTCATTTAATGGTAAAATGAATTTTCTGCGTCGTTTCATTCCAAATCTTGCAGAGCACCTTAGAGAAATCACGAACATGCTGAAAAAGGACAGTCAGGTAAGGTGGACAGAAGAGGCGGTAAAGTCATTTAATTTGGTAAAGATAGCTCTTTCCTCAGCCCCTATTTTAATTAGCCCAGATTATACACAGGACTTCATTTTATTTTCTTTTGCTTCTGAGCACACATTGGCAGCTGTTTTGATGCAAAAAAGGGATGGAGTTGAGAAGCCCATTGCTTTCTTCAGTCGGATCATTAGAGATGGAGCATTGAAGTATAATATCATTGAGAAACAAGCACTTGCACTTGTAAAGGCCTTGAAGGATTTCCGTGTGTACATATTGCATTCCCACATTACATCATATGTTCCTAACGCATCAGTTAAGGATGTTTTGGTACAAGCAGATCCAGAAGGAAGAAGAGGTAAGTGGATCGCTGCGTTGTTAGAATACGATGTGGAGATTAAACCGACCAAGCTGATCAAAGGACAAGGACTCGCCAAGCTCATGGCTGAAACAAATCTGCATGCTCTAGACATAAATTTGATTGCTGCCATGTCTGATGAAGAAGATGAAAGTGCGTCCGTTCAGGTATCCGATATTTTTGTTTCTTCTCCTTGGTATGCTGACATTTTATATGTGCTTCAGAATTTGTCTACACCGCCCGGGATGCCTAGAAATAAGAGTAGAACATTGAAGTTAAGAGCTGCTAAATTCTGCATTTTGAATTCTGCATTATATTGGAAAGACCCTGGAGGTATGTTGTTGAATTGTTTAGTAGAGGAGGAAGCTCAAAGAGTTTTGGAGGATTTTCACAAAGGTGACTGTGGAGGTCATTTGTTTTGGAAGACCACAGCGAATAAGATTCTAAGGGCAGGGTATTATTGGCCTTCTTTGTTTTCTGATGTGTTCAAACCTGTTAAAAATTGTCATGAGTGTCAAATTTTCGAAGGGAAGCAGAAACTACAGCCTTTGCCTCTAAAACCAATCGAAGTTAGTGCACCATTCCAGCAGTGGGGATTGGATTTTATCGAGGAAATCCATCCAGCATCTTCCGGACAGCATAGATGGATCTTGACAGCTACAGACTACTTCACGAAGTGGATTGAGGCGATTCCCACTCGACAGGCCACTGATGCGGTAATTATTTCTTTCCTTGAAAACAATATTCTGTCACGCTTTGGGTGTCCTACTAAAATAATCACAGATAATGCAGCAGCCTTTAAGTCTAAGAGAATGGTTGATTTTTGTTTTAAGTACAATATTACCTTGGGACATTCGACCGCCTACCATCCGTAAGGAAATGGCTTGGCGGAATCTTCAAATAAATCCTTGGTGAATATCATTAAGAAATTGCTGGAAATCAACAAAAAGGCATGGCACAAAAAGTTGGTGAATGCATTATGGGCTGATAGGGTAAGTCAGAAAAAGTCTATTGGCATGTCTCCTTTCGAGTTGGTGTATGGGACGGATACAGTTTTTCCTACTTCACTTGCTGTCCCGGTGGTCAAATTGCTTCAGGAGGCCGGAAGTGAAGAGGATCCTATGCAGCGGAGGATTAATGAGATGATTCATTTACAGCAGACACGAGAGGAGGTATTTCAAAATACTTTCAAGTTGCAGGAGCGCATAAAGAAGATCTACGACAGAAAGGCAAAAGCAGATAAGTTTCAGTTGGATGAGGTAGTTTTGAAATGGGATGCTCGGAATGAAGATAAGGGAAAGCACGGAAAATTTGAAAATCTGTGGAAGGGTCCTTTTAAGATTGCAGCGTATCGGGGTCAGAATGCATTTCTTCTTAAAGAAATGAATGGAGATGATTGTCCTGGAGGACCGATCAATGGTCGGTTGCTGAAGCGCTATTATTTCTGAGTACTTGCTTCTGATCTCATTGTCATTGTATATATCATTTTACTTTTGTTTCGTTGCAAGTGTGCAATGATCTCTCATTTTCAGTCTGGGGCCCGGAGCGAAGGCTATAATTCTGGAGATAGAGGTTGGTTGGTTAGAAATTGTCAAGTTAATTTTTATCAGTCTTCTAGTTTTAAAGTCATGTCAGTTTAGGTGTGTCAGTTTTGGTCAAATTGCAGTCCGTCGTTAGTCAAATCTGCAGTCAATAAAGTTGTCCAAAGTTTGTTTTATCAGTTGAAATAACGATTCCATCGCCCAATGGATGAGAGGCACTGTCTGACTCCCCCAGAGATCTGCCGTTCTTGGCATCTCCATGGAGCCACCATCCCCATTGGAGCCAATGTTAGAGTCGGCCCTTGCAGCCCTCCGTCAGTGATGATTTCGTCTTTTGCATATTCATTATTAGGTGTCTCGCTTGTTCCACTTCGTTGCATTTCACTAGGATCATGCCATGGACTGACGGGGGTCTGTCGTCTTATGTTTCCTCATGTTTACACCTGCAGTGCTATTTTAAAAAAAAATTCCTCAAAAAATCACTCAAAATAATTGTCATTACATTTATAGTCATCAAAATGTCAATCAGTGTCTTTGGTCCTAGTGTCTAGGGTTTTTGAGTCATTTGTATATTAGTCATAAAGCCTGCAAGGTGAGGAAGGTTCCGCATTTTTTATTTTTATTTTATTATCATCAGCATTTAAAAAAAAAAAACATTTCTAGTCCAAAACTCTGTTTTGGAACTAGAAACTGTTTATTATTATTTTTGTAATAAATTGTAATTATTCCGCCAAGAAGACATTGTCAAAATCAGACCCCTGGTCTTTTCCTTAGCCGAGATAGCCATATCCCTGCAAGAAGACAGCAAAATCATTAATATCGACCTCAAAAAAGCCAAAAGAAGTTTGTATTTGAAAAGCCAAAAATTTGATGACACATTGTGTATGGTTTGGTGATTTCGGCTCCCATCCCGGTGTGGAGGATGTGCATCATCATAAAAACCAAACCAAGTTCGACACTGCAAATCCGGCACCCAAATCGTGTTTTGGAGATTGGAGGGCCGATTTCAAGTTTTAAAACTGCGTGGACAGAGTTTTGGGGCTCGAGCGACCCACCTGGGCGCGAGCGACCCACCTGGGTAGAGCGACCCACGTGGGTTATTTTCGCAGTGTGAAGTTGCAAGGGGAGCGACCCACCTGGGCCGAGCGACCCACGCAAAAGGTGAGCGACCCACGCAAACACAGAGGTTCGAAAATTCATTTTGAGCGCCCAGTCTTGCTTGGGATCGATTCATCGGCCTTCAAACAGGTTTTTTGCTATTACTTAATGTTTTTAAATGCGCTGGTGGCCTCATTGGTGATTTCAAACGTTTCAAATGGAGGATTTAAACCCCACAGTCATGGCAATATCGTTTTCAGGGTTTTAAAATGATATGGGTGGTTGCATGAGTTTGTTGATTATCTTATATCAGCGATATGTCCAGCCTTGCATATAATATCAAAACTATATTGTTCTCATGCCCATTATGCCATTGTGACCATTGCTATTATTATACCATGTTTAAAACCTTTGTTCCATGGTGACTGTGGTTGTATTATGTCTCACTGCCCAATGTAAAAACATTCTCATGACTTTGTTCCAAACTGCCCATTGACACCTTTGTTGTTATTACTCATAGACAAACACATTCTATTGATGCCATGCTCTCCTTTCATAATATTTGTTCAATATTTTGAAAGTTGCCCGCTCCCTTTGATCAAATTTTCACTTGCATTTAAACACGGAGATTGTGCCTCTTTTCCAATCCATCTAAAACAGAGATTTTATCCATGGTTTGTTTCCTTATGGTGCTTTGACGGTGGGAATATTGGTTGGGTGTTGAAACATACATCCTAACTTTGTTTGCACTGCTTTCATATCAGTATACACATTGCCAAAAGCTTGGTCAGAGCCATGTCGGAGACAGAGTCAGAATATGAGCCAGGGTCAGGCAGTGATTCAGTGACTGAAGGTAATGTGCCACAGGGGTCCCGCAGAGATCATATAAGTGGTGATCATCGCAGAGAGGAGCCTACTTCTTTGGCTCGGTTACAGGCATGTCCATTAGCTATGGATTGTTTCCGATATTTGTCATGTTTCGGATTTTGTGAGATGGTTGCACAAACCCGGCCTCATCGTGAATTGGCCCGTTTGTTTGTTCTTCATTTACGGGATGGTCGGGTAAGCCTTGCTGGAGTTGATTTCATTGTATCACCCTTGACTATTGCTCAAGCCACTGGTATACCGAACATGGGCGAGGAATGGAACAAGGGTCAGCAGTTAGAGAAATTTCACTATGAGCCGTACATTAAAACTGGATATATGGCTTACTTGAGCAGAGTTTTTCCATTCAGATTCTTGAGAGATGAGTATGCACCGCTCATGAGGCTCATCATTCAGTATTTTAGTTGTGAGGGCAGGTATGCTCGTCTTTTCGCGTACCATATTCGTTTGTTGATGCACTTCACAAGGGTACGTATGATGAATATCCCGTATTTCATATACTGCAACATAGAGAGGATGGTGATGTTTGTTTAGAAGAAGACGAGCCCAGTGCAGCAGTACAGGAGTATATATCATTTCGCTTTGATCAAGATCATGGTGTCACATCAGTTGGCAGAGCAGGGCATCACATGGGAGGATTTTGTTCCAAGACTTTCGGAGTGCCACGGCGGCCCACTCCAGGCAGTTCCGCCGTCAGGAGAGCACTTCACACCGACGGGAGCCAGAGTTCGGTTGAGCATATCGGCCTCCTTTGGATTGGACATATCAGCGAAGCCCCAGGACGCCCCATTGCGGCTTGTTCTAAAATTACTATCTCCCGTGGTGGAAGGGTCTTACGACTTATCGACACGCGTGTTGCTCCACATGATGTGGAAAGGGTCTCGCCTATTTCTTCATGCGGAGATACTGATGCAAGGCAGGCGAAGGCCCATGCGCAGTGAGGGCCCATCAGGAGGCTGGGACACCGATATGACAGTCATTGATGTTGATACGGGCTCTCCTAGCTCAAAGCTGAGGGAAGTCATCCAGGAGCAAAGGGCCGAGAATGACCAGCTGAAATACAAATTGCAGAAAGCTCAGTGGGTGATTAACTATTTGGAGCAGCGCAACAAACAGCTCGAGGATGAGCTCACATTTTATGAGATGCGCCAAATCCGTGAGGACAGACAGTGGAATCGAAAGAGGCCTGGTGACATGACACCAGCTGACAGAGATACTGTACTCACTCGGGTAAATATACATCTGGAGAAGCTGTTGGCAAAGGCCAATCGAGACAAATACATGCTTCGCCACATGAAAGGCCATTACTGGGCTCGCATGCATGTTTGCAAAGCGAGGATGAAGATCATGAAGAGGTTATGAAGACGCAGGCCAGGCGAGGCTGTCCACGGACTGTGAAACCCCATTAATGGGCGGGGACACATGATGGTGGAGGATATCGCTCCAGGTTGGGCAAAGGCGGAGAAAAATTTTGTCATTTTCAAATTTTCGTCCATAGTTTTTGTAATTCACAGTGAATTATGCTCATGCGCTCACTTTTTTTTGGGACACTTGCTGGAGAAAATTTTTACATTTTTGGATTTTTCATGGTTAATTATGCATCCTCTGAAGTCAACTTATCATTTCATTGAAATCTGGATGGTCAAAAAGCTCAAAAACACCATGAAAACCACCTTGCTGCCACCTTTTGCACCAGCAGGGCGTACCTCTGGTAGAATGAGGGTTTGGAGGGTCAAATCAACTCCAAATTCAGATATTCCACTTGGGTTGGAAATTAGACATCCAGGGCTTTCCAACGAGCTATCATGAGCTCAATTTGGATGGAAGTACACAACAAATTCAACTGGAACTATGGCGAGACAATTCAGGGCTTGAAGCCTCCTGAGATTTTTGAATTTTAATTTGCCCATTTCAGTCTTTACCTATTATGGACCAGTTTTGCTTATGGATAGAATTTTTGGGTTTTTATGATGTAAATTCATGTTTGGTATGTAACTTTGGCTTGTTTTTATCTCTTCTAGAAAATTCACTCTCAAATGAGTAAAAAATCATGTAATGGATCAGTTTCCACTCTTTTAGAGGCAAGTTGTTAGCTGCCTAGATTGTAGTTCCATGATTAGAATTGGTTGAAACTGATCCCTGAAGAGGGAATTCGACCCCTAGAGGTGGGGAAAGGTGTTAGAGTGATCTATATATTGTAATTTCTGAGGCATTCTACAAGGTTGGACTCTTGGATACTTTGATATCCTTCTTTACTATTTTTCATATTTTAGTTGGAAAATTAGGTTTGGCCTTGTTGATCCTTGTGGTGTCTGGTCTGTGTGTGTTGTTTTTTCTCTTCTGTTCTTGTAAGTTTCTTCACTTCTTTAATACTGCTACATCTTTTTCATTATGCTTAGAACTAAATTGAATGAGTGATTAAGGTTGAATCCATTATTTTTTCGGTCGCAGCCTTTGAATTGATTAGTTCTATCCTCATGTTTTGTTGTTTGAAGGATATTACCAGGTCTTCTTTGCCTCACAGAAACACAAATCCAGTCTAATCTATCCATACTCAATTTAAAGCATCAGAAGATCATCACCTATCTCATGCCCCAACCCATGAACTGCAAAGGTAAAATAACATCCCCACGGTTAAAACTTGTTTTCCCATTACTCCAGCGAAAACCCAAAAAACCAAAAATCAAAAGTACCTATCTCTTTACTAGCCTAAAATCAGTTCTTATTGTAAGTCATCTCGCATTCTATTGCTTATTTTCCTGAGATTGACGGAGAGAGCCCTCTCCTGTCCTCGTAGGGCTAGCTACGAGGCTGAGCGTGGTTTGATGTAGCCTTGAGTTTTACTTCATTTCAGCCTGAGGTAGATTTGAGTGCTAACAAATACGACCTTGCCTCCATCCCTAGGAACCAGAATATCCTTTCCAATGGGTTGGGATTTTCATCCATCACGTGTCAAATACCTCATCCTAATAAACAATATACTGTGTGGGTTAAACACTGACCCGCAGTCCCTGATAACATGAGACATTAGAAATTCTTTGAAGATGACCAACATATTGAATAATTCCTCCAATCTAAGGGGGATTTCGAGTTTCCAAATTCAGACCTAGACCATGAAGAGGGTTGTCCCATTGAAGAAAAAACATGTAGGGAAGAGCCCCATCATGATTCAGATATCAATTTTTTAGCAAAGGAAGACCTACAGAAGATAGAGATGCATGTTGATCTAGAAAATGAAGAATTTGAGGTGCTGCAATTCAGACACAACACCCTACCTAGAGGACTGGTTCCTCTAGAGGAACTTCTTGATTTCGATGATGTAGCTAGGAAGCCAAAGATGGAGTCCACGGAAGCAAACATGGAGGAGTGAAATATAGGCATTGAGCAGGAACCCAAGAAGATAAAATTGTCAATAACGCTGCCTCCATCCTCAAAGCAGAAATATATTGAATTGTTCAAGAATTTCATCGATGTGTTTTTATGGAGCTATGAGGACCTGATGTTGTATGAAACTGATATCATCCAACACAAAATTCCAGTCAAAGAGAACCAGAAGCCTTTCAAATAGAAGCTGCACCAAATAAAACTTTTCCAAATGCCTTTGGTCAAGAAAGAGATCAAGAAAATGTATGATGCTAAGGTAATAGTCCCCATCAGATACTCTGAATGGGTTTCTAGTCTCATGCCTACAAGAAAGAAGACAGCGGAAATTAGGCTTTGCATTGACTTCAGAAATATGAACAAAGCATCAGTAAAGGACAACTAACCTCTAGCAAATATGGATCACATATTGCAAAAGGTAGTAGGCTCCAAGAGGATCTCGTTGTTAGATGGATTTTGAGGGTACAATCAAGTATTGGTGCATCTAGATGACCAACCCAAAACAAATTTTACCACTCCTCAGGGAACCTTTATGTATGTAAAAATTCCCTTTGGAATAATTAACACTGGGGCCACATTCCAGAGAGCAATGGGCATTACTTTTTCAGAAGAAATAAACTACTTCATTGTGATCTACCTGGATGATATTACTATCTATTCAAAAACTAATGAAGAACATTTGGCCAATCTAAGGAGAGTCTCGGAAAAGTGCAGAAGGTTTGTTTTGTCTATAAACCCTAAAAAATCATTATTTGGTCTGGAAGAAGAAAAAATTCTAGGCCACATCATATCCGAAAAGGGAATCAAGAATGATCCCAGCCAAATTGATGATATCCTTCAAATCAACGATTCCTGAAACATCAAAGAGCTACAATATTTCATTGGTAAGATAAATTTCGTAAGAAGGTTCGTACCAAACCTTACAAAACTACTGAGAAATATCACTAATATGCTCAAAATAGAGTGAGGAGTCAAATGGAACAAGGGAAAAAAACAGTATTTTGACCTAGTAAAGCAGGTCGTCACATAAGCACTAGTTCTAATCAACCCCAACTTTACCAAGGATTTCTTAATTTTTTCCTTTGCATCAGTGCATAAAATTGTTGTGGTATTGATGCAAAAAAATACGAAAGGACAAGAGAAGCCCATAGCATTCTTCATCCAAACCTTAATTGATTCACCTTCAAAATACAATATTATGGAATAGAAGGCTTTTGCCTTGATCAGAGCACTAAAGGATTTCAGAGTCTACATTCTGCATTCACACATAATTGCATTTGTTCTTCATACAGTTTTTAAGGACATCCTAACTCAGGATCCCGATGGAAAAATTGGAAAATGGATTTCGTTTATCCTGGAGTATGATCTAGAGATCAGACCCACCAAGTTGATCAAAGGATAGGGATTGGCTAAATTAATGGCTGAGACAAATTTTCAAGCATTGGACATTAACATGATTCACTCACTGGATGAACAAGAGGAGATGGTGACTCCACCTACAGAGGAAGCGCTCCTAAATTCTCCTTGGTACGTGGATATATTATATCTCCTCTTTAATTTTAATTCTCCTCCTAGTTTGTCCAAAAAAAAGGCAATATTCTTGAAATTAAAACCTGTAAATTTATGTATCCTAGAAAATGTCTTATATTGGAAAATTTTTGATGGTGTATTGCTTAAATGTTTGCTTTAGGAAAATGCAAATAGGATTATGCATGAGTTTCATGAAGGGGATTGTGGAGGACATCTATATTGGAAAACCACTGTTAATAATATCCTTAAAGTTGGTTTCTATTGGCCCACTATTTTCCCAAACATCCACAAGATGGTGATTTCCAGTCATAAACGCCAAATTTTTGAGGGAAAAATAAAGCTGCTACCTTTTCGTTTACAGCCAATCTGTGTTGAAGCTCCTTTTCAATAATGGGGTTTAGATTTGATTGGAGAAATCCACCCTTCCTCCTTTTCCCAACATAAATGGATCCTTATTGTTATTTATTATTTCACTAAATGGATAGAGGCCATTCCTTCCAGAACTACTACTGATTCAGTAATTATCAAATTCCTTGAAACCAACATTCTGTCTAGATTCGGTTGCCCTAGGAAAATCATTACTGATAACGTTGTTTCCCTTAAATCCAAGAAAATGGTGGATTTTTTCCACGAATATCACATCAATTTGAGGCATTCCACGTCTTATTACCCTTAAGGCAATGGACTAGCTAAATCTAATAATAAGAGCTTGGTTAACATCATTAAGAATTTGTTGGAAGAAAATAAGAAGACACGGCATAATAAATTTGTACATGCACTATGGGACGAGAGACAGAAAATGAAGAATTCAATTGGCATGTCACCCTACCAGTTAGTCTAGAGAAGGGGTGTGCAAAAGAACTCAGGTGGCACAAGAGAATATCAAGAAATTTTTTGACAAAAGGACCAAAGTTAATGATTTCAACATTGGAGAAAAAGTGCTAAAATGGGATTCTAGGAGAGAGGACAAAGGAAAACATGGAAAGTTTGATAACCAATGGAAAGGTCCATACATCATTCATTCTTAAAGGGGTAATAATGCATTTTTATTGCAATAAATAGATGGAACAGAGTTGTTCAGAGGTCCTATCAAGGGCAGGATGCTAAACAATTATTTTAGTTAAGATCTCAGTGTAAATTTTCTCCACTGTAGATATCGTAGCCTTAAAAATTTAAACAAAAAATTGGATGAGGTTGGAGCCCAAGGTGAAGGCCATAAGCCTATTCTGATAAACAAATAAAAAATAAAAAGAGAGATAGAAAAGAGATAAAGAATAAGAAAAGAGGTTTTTTCCCCAAGAAAAAAATAAAAATTTCTGAAAGTGTTGCAAATCAAAATGCCACTACTATTGAGAAAACCTTGTTCAATCATATAGGTTAAACATGACTCGAAATTTTTTTAATTTTTGTTGATAAGTTAGAAAATGAAGATTTTCCAAACCATTTAATCTTGTCTTATCAGTAGGTAGGTAGAAAATGACATTGGTTCGAAAGCCTAATGTGAGCCAATAGGAGGAAAAAGGGATAGGTGGTAAGATGGAGATCAAAAGGAAAGGGATGTTAGGGTCTGCAAGTATAAATGCACAAAAAAAAGAAGAAAAATTATTTGAATCATAGGTTGGGTAGGTAGGTATGCAAAAGAGCACTTAATACTTGAGCATGTTTTAAATTTTTGGTTTCAGGTTGTTTTTTCAGGCTGAAGATCAAATGTCAGACCTCAGGCTGCAGTGAGCATTGATTTCAGTTCTGAAGGTTGCAGTTACAAAAGTTGCAGTAGATTAGGATTATAGGTTGGGGATTAGCCCAATGGATTGGGCTAATAGTCTGAAAAGTTCTTGACACCTCTTAAAGGAGTTGTCATCCCCAGTTGGAGCCACTGTTAGACTCCTATATTTTTATAGTATCACAAGGTGACTGGCTATTCCTTATATTTTTCATGCTGGAAATAATATTCCATGACTATCATTTATTTTTAGAAAAATAAAATGAGATCCTAGTTATTAGAAGGTTCAAAAGAATCAAAATGCCATTTAAAATTAGTTAAAGAGGAAAATATAAATGATTAATTCTGATGATGAGCTAAATCTCACTGCCTTCATTATTTTCTCATTTCCCCTTTGATTACCTTTCATTTTACCTATTTCTGACACTCCCATGCTCTAAAAATCCCTTTCTTTTCCGTAAAAACCCACGTACATTACCTTTTTGAGAATTACCACTTCTTAAAACCCACTCGTGATTGAAACCTCCAAAAAATTCTAAAATTTTCTCGCGTTTTGCGACTCGCAAGTTTCGAGCTTCTCTTTGCAAATATTTTCCAAAGAATTAAAATGTGTCGATGCGATATGGTAGTATCCACCTAAAACCTTTATACATTACCAAAATCCACATATAAACCTTTTAATTTTATAAATTCCTTACCTTCTGCCTTTCCACACTTGTCAACATTTAGCGTGTTGCATGGTGCACTTCGCATTTAGGACTTACTGGTAAGTGCCCACATGTTAAAATATTTACTTATGATGTGACCCGCCCACATATAACCAATCTCAAATAATAAAGGATAACCTGCTGGAGGTAAACATTAAAAATTCTGACATGCGATGTGCGATACCTGGTGGGGTCCGATCGCACTTCGCAGATTGCAAGTTTTACAAGTTAGCTGGAAAGGGTAAATGTTAAATTTTCCAAAGTGCGATGTGCAATGTTGTGGGGCCCTGATGTGACGTGTTTTCAAATTCGTGCTTCAAATAATTTCAAATATGTAGGTAAGACCATTTCTGTGGTAAAATGCAATAGAAGTGGAAAAGGAATTTTTAACATAAAAACCATGCAAATGCATGCATATGGGTCTTATTAGAAAGTCACTAAAACAAAAAAAGTAGGTCAAATTAAAACAATAAAGTGCTTGCGGACTCCAATGGTTGATCTCAAGCTTCCCCCAAATCTACGGCTGAGGTCGACTTCGGACCCCCTCCGCCTATTTCTTGTTAACGGAAGGGGGGGGGGGTGTCTAAACTCTGGTTTTAATGGCCACCTATTTCTGCGACATGGCAACACCAGGTAACTTTGTACCCCCTCCTCCTTAAACCGAAAATCAGGGGGTACCACCCCCCCAAAATCCACCTTTGATTTTCTCCCACTCTCACAATCGTTTCGCCTGCAACATAGCCGTTAAACCATCCATCAATCATATTCCTAAGGTCCATTATATCAATTAAATTCTATCGTCGGCCCATGAATTCATTTTCACCATATCTAGTAATCATACCTTTGCGCATTTAAAACTCATTTTTGACTATTGGCCAGCCATCACCATTAAACTTGAACCGCAATATATAAAATCATCAATGGCATCCCATTCAGTATTTTACTTCCACCTTCAATTCTCTTTCATCCTCCCATTCATTCCTTTGCGAGTTGTTATTCCTGCGACTACCCTTCATTCATGAAACCCTATCATTTCTCTGGTCACCAAAGTTTTAACATCTGATACTAGTTTACATCAGTAAAAGCATGGCACCTAAGGCCAACACAAAGAAGCAAGTGAATCCAAAAGATAAAGGTAGGAAACAAATGACTGGTGAAATCCATAATGTTGACAGTATTTCAGAGGTCGTTCCCGAGGTCGTTCAACTAGCTACAGATGTCACTCCTGAAGCTGCCAAAGTCGTTGCAGCAGATATTCATGCAAATCTGGAGATAAATCTCGACCTCACACCCTCTGTTGATACTTACTTTAAATTTTTTGACTGTCATTGTCAGTTTGATTTCTACGAGCTACATCAGTGGCTAAAACATAAGTAATTGGATAACCAAGACCCCCTCAGGTTTTGGGAGTATATGTTTCCTATGTTTGCTTTCACTCAAACTCACCCATTCCCAGATCTAATTGCCTGGTGTAAGAAGCAATATGAGCCTTTAATGAGGTCAGTGGTGGCTCCGTATGGAAACATTTTGATCACCATATCCCTTGAAACCATTAATTAGATGCTTCTCAAACCTCCCTCTCACTCCTTATCCTATTTTTCTCCTACTTCCCTCATGGATCTTTACCACTAGTTGTATTTCCCTCAGAGACCTCAGATTTTTGGAAAATTCTTAACTAATGATGCACATTTACCAAAGAAAAATCCCCCATATGCATCCTCCATATTTCCCATATCTTCAAAGCACTACATCTCTCTCCTTTCCTATCTGCTAGGGTACCCCAACAATGAAACCGTTGATGAAGTCATCCTAGGTTCCTCTCTATCTTCAGTCTCGACAAATCACCATTTTTTATATACAATTACATTCATTTCTTGGTTGATATTATACATGATAATTTCATGAACTTGACTACTCAAGAAGAATTTAATTACTCATCTGTGATCATTCACATGATTTTGTTTCAACAGGGAGATATGTTTCCCATTCATCCCAACAAGCAAGACGCTTAGGGAGTGAATCAATCAGTGATTCACTCGAAAAAATTGGTTAGAGTCTCGACAACAACCACTTCTTTTTCAGAGTTCATAGACACATTCATTCATCCAGTCAGGAAGTTCCTTACCAGTAAATTAGAGCCTAGGATTGGAGAAGACATCTAAAGAACCTTGCACCTCAGTGAACAAGAAAAGAATGGGGATTGATATTTATACAAGAATTACTCAGAGATTAGGGTGTATGGTTGTGAGATCCCACCATAAAAACTCCCAAAGTATGTGCCTATGAGGATCTTCTCTTTAGAGTACATTAGGCAAAGGATAAGTATGGACAAAGTGCACTTTGTTTCAGGAAAGAGGAAAGTCCGGTTTAAACAAAAGGCCAATGTTGGATCTTTCATTTGTAATACTAGAGTAGTTGGTCTTGAGGAAGATATACTATTGAAGAAGATAGGTTTTTCATCAAGTTTTACTTGGTCATATTACCCCCATGGCATTATTTCTGCTCTGAGGGTTGAACTCAAGACAACCCCTTATATCCATACCTCAAGAGCATAAATAGATAAGTACATGAATTAGAATGAATGGGTAGAAGGTACCTTACAAGAAGCATATGAGAAAGAAATCTCTACTTTGAATACACAAACACTAGTACCTGAAAGTAAAGAACAAAAAAAAGGGTTAGAGAAGAGACACCACATTCAAAGGGGCTGGTGGAAGAATTCATTTGACAACATAAGAAACCAAAGTTCACTCCTTCCTTGCTTTCAGAAGAGAGACAACCAAAGATAATATATTTGGGGGATACTGAAGTCTCCACATCTACCAGTATTCGTTGGAATCCTCCATCAGCATCACCTATAAGGGAGCCACTAGAGATCATCCAGCATTCATAGGCCAACTCTTCAAAAGAACAAAATATTTTCTCCAATTTACTAGAAATCAGGAAAAATAATGAATCACTGAAATCAGATGTCTACAACCAATTTTGGAAGCAGAAATCTGCATATCAACATAGACTCCTCACTACCTTTGACAGTGAGAAAAGCAGGATGCATATGGCCTTCCTCCAAGAAATAGTGCCATTTCCAAAAATGTAGGCTGACTACAAGAAGATTGTCTTCTCATTTGATGCAAGACACATATATCCTATTGACCAGATGGATATGCACAGGAAGTTAGGAGAGATGTTATTTTCAACCATGACTATAAAAGCTATGTCTCTCTCAAAGTCAAAAGCAGCACTGTCAAATATGCAGTCCCAAATGAAAATTGAGAAGTTATCGTGTTTGGCTAAAGAAAACACGGTAAATACCTTGGAAGAACTCGTAGTGAAAGTAGGATATGATCTTCATAACTGTAAAGGAGATGAAGAAATCATCTAGAAGAAAAAATGCAGACATTGTTTCTCTAAGAAAGCAACTTAAGCTACCCTCGACTGAAGACCCACAAACGAAAGAAATGGTTCAATATGAATTTGAGAAGGAAGAGATTCTCAAGTTGATTATTGATCAAAATTTTCAAATCCGAAAAATGGAAGAATAGATTGAAGAACTATTGAAAGAAAAATCAACAATCCAGGTAAATATTGATCTCATTCTAACAACTCAAGCATCTTCTGCAAGTGCAGAAACCTTAGTAGCCTTGGACATAACTGATCCAACACAAGTAGCTCAAGATTTGGCCACACAAAAGAAACCAAATGATAATCTAAATCAGAAGTTTCAGCTTATGGAGTCACAAAATATTAAGAATGATATTTTGTATCTAGGGGAAATGCAGAAGACTCATCAGTTGGAACTCAGAATCAAAGAATTGGAGAGTGAAACTCTAATGGCATCAACATTAGGAGAAGCTAAGGAGAATATTCAGGAGAACATGAATGAATCCATTACGAAAATCTAGCCATCAATTCAGATCATATTTGAACAATAGGAACTCATCCACAAGTGCAGAACAAAAATACAAGAAGAGAATGATTAACTCCATGAGAAGCCAAGCGAAGCTACTGATATGATCAAAGTTCTTAATTCAAAGAACAAGGAGTAGTTGGAAGAGATCCATATCTCAGAAAAGACTGCAACCATTTTTAAGATTAAGAAGTTGTTGTAGAAAAGTAATTTGTTCAACCATTTGCAGACCAAGTGTGAAGTATTGAATGTTATTTTTCAGAGGTTTCATAAGAAATTTAATGTTTTAAATCAGAAAGGACTATGAAGTATGGCTGGATTAGATGATAAATTGGTCAAGTTAGATTATTATTGCAAAAAGATATATACAATTGCTATAGAAAAATCAAAGTTTTCCAATATCAAAGGTCACATTACACGTAGAGATTTTCTTGAAGCTCTACAGTTTGATTTTATGATTCAATATCAAATCAAATAGTTATTTATTCAAAAAGCCAACTTTTGACAGATTCCCTGAGGTGGATAAAATCTTCAGAAATATGGTAAATATAGAGATCCCGAGTGAAGATCAATGGGATAAGTTTTGTGAAATTATTGAGTGAAAGAGAAATTTTGCAGCATGCCAACAGTGCATCCTCTCTTATGACCTATGCATTGGAGGTCCAAAGAAATCCAGATGTCAAGGCTACTCAACGTTGCCTCCTTGCAACCATGATGACCTCCTCCAGCCTACTTTTTGATTTACTGAATGTTTCCACAATTAATGTTATTGTCAAATATTTTCAAATACTAGCTCAGAAATTAATATAGAATTTAAATTTTTAGGTGTTTTTCCAAAGATATTTTAATATCAGCTTAGAAGTTATTATAGAAGTTAATATTGTAGGCAATCTGCCAGATGATATTTTAGTTCGGGCCCCATGTAGCAGAAATTGTCAAAATTCCATTTACTTTGTAGTTAATGCAGATTTCCGACCTAGATTAGGGCAACCACCTTAGTTGTAATTAAATATTGCATGTATTTTGATTATCAAGGGTTGGACTTTGTTTAGACTCTACGTTTCTAGATTATTGTATTGGAGCTTTGTAACAACTTTGAGTTGGGCATCAATAATAAAAGCACATTCACAGGATCTTTGAGCTATGTGAATGGTGATGTTCTTTCTTTCATATTAATGTTTCTTTGTTTTTCCACACTGTATTTCAATTTCTCTGATTACAGAGCAGAAGTTTTAGATTAAGATATGATGAGAAAGCACCTTAAACCTGTCTATTTTTGTTATCTTAATGTTTTCCTTTGAAGTATAACTAAATAATTCTTAACTGCTCTTTAACTCTACTAAAATTGTTGTCTTTAAGGTTTTCCTCTGAAGTATAGTTAAATATTTCTTAAAAGCTCTTTAGCCTTACCAAGACTGACATATTTAAAGTTTTCCCTTGTGAAGTTTAGTTGAAGAATTCTTAATTGCTCTTTAGCTCTACTGACATTGTTGTCTTTAAGGTTTTCCTCTGAAGTATAGTTAAAGAATTCTTCAGTCCTCTTTAGCCTTACCAAAGCTGATATCTTTAAAGTTTCCCTTGTGAAGTTTAGTTAAAGAATTCTTAACTACTCTTTAGCTTCATGGAACTAATATTTTAAATGTTTTTCTTTGAAATTATGGTTAAAGAGTTCTTAAATCCTCTTTAGCCTTTACTTCCTGTCATACCGTATTCACAGTGCCAGTATGATCCATTTTATATAGTTAGCTTTCCCTGTGAATGACCTTGAAAAGTTGATACACAATTTGGCCCTTTTATTCACTCCATAGCCCAATGGATTAAACTTTCCATATTCTATCTGTCCAACCAACCAAATCAAACAAACTAAACAATCTCTATAACTAGCTCAACATCTACAACTATAACACTCAAGCTAAATCATAAATTATAAAATAGAGAAAGCCCTCTCCGAGTCTAGGAAGGCTAGGTCCTGGACTCCAAAGTGGTTTGATGTTGTCCTCTGCTACTTGCTCTTGCCAGTATTACAAATTACAAACGGCTAACATCATGCAACACGTGTGGAAAGATAGGGTTTCTAGTTGTTGAAGCTATATTCTCTCGGTTAACCTTGAATCAATCAATGTCATTAATTAAAACCTATGGTGAATGAGTTTTTTTTAACTATATGATAATTGATAATATATATGATATTTGATAATAGGAATTCCTTATGTTATTTATATATACTTATATGCAATGGACCCACTTGAATTTTTTTTTTGCATGATTAGCTTTTCCTATAATGAAGTACACGGACGTTTTGGTAATTAACGTTATGCTAATTCTTCTTGATTTGGTGTTGTTCCAACTTCACCAACTAGGTCAATAGATGAAATTTACTACAAATGGATTTATGGGGATATGTCCTATCTATTATGCATTTGGTATCGTTGTAATTTAAACAAATAACAATTGATACCTTAAATAATACGCATAGCTACACTATTCCAGATGAAGGATATAGACACACGAGAGTCAGAAATTAATTGTCTGTCTTATATTTATAACAATAAACTATAGTTTGAGTCGTAATAATTTGGCTTTCTTCAGAATTTACATATTACGTTACATTGGTGTGTAAAGGTTTGTTCGAGTATCATAGGTTTAAAAAAAACATTTTACGATTTTTATAGTGCCATTTTGACATGAGTATCATAGGTTTAAAAAAATATTTTACGATTTTTATAGGGCCATTTTTCACATACATATAAAATAGATTTTTAAAAATAATAATTTGATAATCATAAAAGTTAATAAATATTAAAAATACTTAATTTATTTTATATCATTTTTTTGAGATTTCACTATATAAGTAGTTCATGTATCATCATTTTTATGAGAAGTAATTGTAACTGATTAATTTCTCATTATTTTTGAATAGTATACTTAACACTCATTGCATGAAATGATGCTTATAGATGAATAACTTACTTAAAGTAGTTGAATCCCAAAAACATGATATGTAATATAATGCCTATCAAACACCTCAATACTTAAATACTTAATTGATGATATTATATTGTTAATCTTCAAAATAACATGAAAATAAACTAAATTCTAAATTTATTATATATATATATATATATATATATATATATATATATATATATATATTGAAAAACCAGTAATAATATTGTTAATTATGGATATTTATTCTCATTATACCATAAAGGTTTTTAATTTTTAATTTATAATTAGATTTTGTTCTAATATCATGCCTTACTACTTCCACATTTCCAAAAAGCTAACAAATATTAGTATGACACACATTTATATGCCATATAATTTAATTAAAAAGGAAGAAAGGGCATAATTATTTTGAAGATAAATCTCAAGCTTTTATTTATAAATATTACTAAAAATATTCTATAATATTTTATGGAGCTTAAATTCTCATCACTCAGTCAAATAATTTTTTATAATTAAATTAAATTTTTGAAAGATGTATTTCAAAAAAACATAAGAATTAGCTAAATTATAACTATTGTTATTATTATTATTAGAAATATTATTAGAAAATTCGATCTATGAATTAAACGTATAACCATTTTAAAATCATGTAAGAAGGTTATTAATCATGAAAATTAATTTTCACTTTATCGTCCAAATTTAATTGGTAAATAGGATTTGTTTCAATATCATGGGAATATCACTAATACCACATGTCCCAAAAAACCTTAACTCATGTTCATATAAAATATTTTTAAATTAATCAATTTAATTAAAATATTATAAAAGGTATAACTACTTTGTATATAAATCTCAACATTTGAAAATGAATCTCAACTTTTAAGACTATTATTAAGAATATTTTGTGGAGAAAAAATCCTAACATTTTATTTAAAATTTTTTATGGTTAAATTAAAATTTTGAAACTTTTTATTTAAAATAAAAATATGTCTAAAAAATTTACTTGCATTTAATAATTATTAATATTTAAAAATAAATTTTGAATGTAAAAATTCAAATTAGAATATCCCAATTAAACTAGTATTTTGGTATTTTAAGTGAATAAATTAATTTATCAAATAATAATAATAAAATATTTCATTTAATTTGATTAAATAACATTAATATATATGAAAGGTTATAATTTAATAAATAAAGCACTGGAAAGAGCGCAGGGCCAACTTTTGGAGAAATGCAAAGCGTTGTATTAGAAAGATTGGGGTGTGTACAAGGCACTCTATACAACCAAGGTTTTAATAACATAATAATTTCAAGAAAACTCGTCATTTTAAATTGGCTAACTATTACATATAAAGGATATAATTAAATAAAGAAAATATTGACACTATGGAAGGGTCAAGTTTTAGAGAAATAGTTTCAGCCGAGGGATTATATGCAACCAAGGTTTTTCATTGTGGAAGAGAAACTCCACAATGTGGAATAGCTATGTATATTGTGCAATAGCTGTGTATATTATGCAAAGGATTATATTGGAACACTAACCCTTTATGAAATATTTTTTGTTTTCATGAGTGATAGGTAATTAGTATATAACTATTTCGATATTATAGCTCGAATGGGCTAATTAAAGATATAGAAACGAAGGGGAAAAGTTTTTTTTTTTTTTTTTCAACTTTTCATTAATTTTGGAACTCTTTATATTTGGTGGAAGTTTAATGTTGTGAAAGTTTAAGGTAAATAGATGCAATGCAAAGATTTAGTTTAATAATTAAATATTTGGGTCTGCTTATCTTTCCCGTAATTATGGGATGTGATGAGTTTTTAGAGTGAGAATGGATTTTGAATTATAGTATTTATACAAATTATTGTATACATTTTAGTATATATTAGATTGAAATGTATATAAACAAGGGTGGCTGCAAGGCAGCTAGTCCCTGCCTTGAGGGAGGAGGGAGGAGTATGATGTGAACTAGATAGAGGGAGGAGGGAGGAGTATGATGTGAACTAGATAGGGTCACTGAGGACCTGTATATAAGTGGCCACAACAAATAGCATTCTGGATTCTGGCCTGTATATAAGTGGCCACAACAAATAGCATTCTGGATTCTGGAATGCTAATAGCAACTTTCAAATGTGCCAGATTATAATAATAGCAAAAACGATTTTTCTACTAGGCAGCTTGGCAGCTTTAAGAGCCAATCCTCGGCAGTTTTAAGATCTGATCATGATAGCAAAGCCTTAATAATAATTTTAATGATAGGCACAATGTTAAGCAGAGTAAAAGATTGAAATTTAGGTGTGCACTTTTCTTCCTTCAATTTAACTTCTAAAATGTCATAAAATAAAATATATATAAAATAATTTTAAAAATGTCATAAAATAAAATATATTTAAAACGTCATCAAACCAAATATATATAAAATCTAATCATTGGGCAGCAGCCAGAGTCCAGACTCTGAAGCTGCAACAATATATGGCACAAGACTGTAAAAATCTAAATCTAAATCTGAGCATAAAATCATAATCATTGGGCAGCAGCCAGAGTCTACACTCTGAAGCTGCAACAATTTTAAGCTGCAACAATATTGCACAAGAGTGTAAAAATTTAAATCTAAATATGAGCATAAAATCATAATCAATATAGCACAAGACTGTAAAAATCTAAATCTAAATCTAAATCTGAGGATAAAATCATAATCATTGCGCAGCAGCCAGAGTCTAGACTCTGAAGCTGCAACAATCTAAATCTAAATCTGAGCATAAAATCATAATCACTGGGCAGCAACCAGAGTCCAGATTCTGAAGCTGCACCAATATAGCACAAGACTGTAAAGTGGACCAGTACAAACATGGTAAGGCCAGCCTTCTCTTCAAAGCAGATAAAGGTGCGCACTGGGCTTTTGTTGTTCAATCAGAACCCCCTCATTTGGAATATTGCCCTCAAGATTTGAAGACCCAATTCAGAAATCAATAACTTATCCGCTGAAGATATATGTTGCCAGAATCGAACTGAAGACCCAATTCAGAAAACAGAAACTTATCAGCTGAAGATATATGTTTCAGATGGCTAACTTCTGTGCATATGTTGATTCATGCCACTATAAGTACAATGATGGACGCATATATAAGCATCAAACTCTCATAGAGATAAAATGCTGTCAAAGGAGACCATAGAGCAACCTAAAGGCCTTAAACAAATAAAGGAAGATTCTCACCAAAATCTAAAGTTGACGGGTGGTGTCAAAGCATTCATAGGATGCAATCTAAGGATGCTGGTTATTTTTTTTCAGCCCAAGTAGAGGGTAATTCTACCCTTCGGATTTCGCAGACGCCATGTTTCTTTTTTTAAATCAATAATTAATTCACGAGGATTTCGCTAACATCTGCAGGTGTCATCGGGGCATCTTCAGTACCCTGCTCCAATTCTGGAAAAAGTCAGTGCTTGTCGATCCCCAGATAGTTTTTCACTAAGATTTTGAAGGCGAGGAATGTGCAGAATGACATGAAAATGTGCAAGTCCATCCTTCCTGATCTCAACAGTGCAGGATCAAGTTTCTCTACATGATTGGTTGTGAAAACAAAGAGTCTCTCACTAGCACAACATGACCAAAGTCGATCTGTGAAATTAAGCAAGCCAGATAGGGTAATTGAATTGTTGTTCCACTCACGCCGATGCATTGGAGATCCTGCATAGATGTATCGGACGAGTGGTTAAGAAACAATACCATCATTATAGGTGCCTCAATGAGAGAAACCTAATATAAAAAATTAGGATAATAATAATTTAATACAAAATTAGACAATTAAAGTAAAATCAAAATAAATTAAAAAGCTTGTTCTTTGGAGCTTGCATGCATTTACGCGTGTCTGTTAAGTGCTCTGAAGCAATTTGTGTCCCCTATCCCGTTTTCAAAGGTCAAGTAGTAGGGCAACTGGCGAATGGGATCTGGGGCATGAACAGATGCCACGACTTTGAATCTTCACCTGCACTTGGAACTGGATCTGCCCCTGCTTCTCTCATCTTTGGTGCCTCTACTTTAGCCACTGGTACTTTAATGAGGTCATCTGGATATGGGTCTGAACGAAGGGATGGCTCTCCAAACGGATTACTTGCCTTTGCCAAGCAGAGTCAAAGGACCAGACCAGCGAGTTGCCGCAGTGCAGGTAAGAGCGCTCCCTCCACAGAACTAGCCTCTCTTGGAAAGCATTAGTGGTTCCTTCAGGTAAAAGCGCTCCCTCCACAGAACTAGTCTCTCTTGGAAAGCATTAGAGGTTCCTTCCTGGGTTATCGTGAATGTTTGCAGCCATCCCTGAACCTCATCTCTTAAACTGCAAAGAGCGCAAGGTGACCGGCCCCAGCATTCTGATTCTTTTTCCCTTGCCGCAGTGCAGGTAAGAGCGCTCCCTCCACAGAACTAGCATTTCTTGGTTAAAGCGTTAGAGCTTCCTTCCTGGGTTATCGGGTTATCGTGAATGTTTGCAGCCATCCCTGAACCTCATCTCTTTCAAATTGCAAAGAGCGCAAGGTGACCGGCCCCAGCATTCTGATTCTTTTTCCCTGCCCCCTCTTGCCTTTGCCAGCCTTTGGCTGGAGGAGTCAAAGGACTAGCCAGGTGCCCCAGTGCATAAATGCATGTTTGGTATCTGGATTCAAACATCATAAATCTTTCTCTTAAATGCCTGCTTAAACCCAAAACCTTTGTTTTAATGGAGTTAAACACAGTAACTAAGTATTCAGATTATTCAGATTGTTGTGAAATATAATTTTTTCTGGAATATTTTGACATGGGGCTCAAACACTTAGTTACATGTCTCTCCTTGCTTTCAAGGAGATACACTACCTACATATACAATTGAATAAGGGAATGAATCATTATACCTCTAAACGTTTTAGAAATAGAAAAAAAATTCATATACATATAAGCCAATTCACAGCGATATTGGGTTCTTTGCAGTGAAATTATACAATAACCAGCAACTCAAAATAGCTTGTCGTGACCTTGCCTAACTATATTAAAATAGAAGCATTACCTGAAGGGTCTGCAGGTTTGAATTTACGGAGAATTCAAAAACCCCAATTTGTGCAATGAAGAATCATTACCTGAAGGGTTTGCAGGATTTGTGCAATGAAGAATCATTACCTAAAGGGTTTGCAGGTATGAATTTACTGCGCATTAGAAAAACCCAAGAGACTGAGGTTCAGATCCACTGCCAAGCATCTTATTTCACAAATGATGCAAAAGCCACATAAATCATTTCAGTGCAAGACGTTACCTGTGTCAACGTATAGCGTTTTGTTTTTTGCAATGGAAATATATCTGGCCCCAGGCTCTTCCCTTGAGTAGAAGAATTTGCACTGCACTAACAAGCCAAGAGAAAATGATATTGAAAACACTTGAGAGATCATCTACGGCTAGTAAATCTGAGAGTGGAAAACAGGACAACTTTGAGAGAGAAAACCTGTTTCATTCCCAAAATAGTACCATGACAGCTTTAGAACCATTAATTTTCAAACCAGTGGTGTTCGCATTCAAATTTGTGTCCTCATGGCATCTACTTGTATTAACGGTTGAGCTTCTGCATGTTTGCAAGATGCTACTGTGGCTTTGAGGTTTTGGGCTTCACTGATACGCACGACAGACCAAAAATATTTGAGTTTCCAACATTAAAAAATGTAAACACAACCTAAAATTAAGCAAATCCAAAAGAACAGAAATTTTATCTGCCAATTTAGCTTACCCTTAGTGACATCCTTCTTATCACTAGCCTTTTCTTTCTGCAAACAAAAGCAACCTATGTCACAAAAGGGAAAATTTTTAACAATTTACAAAACTGATCTGATCATTTGACGGTAGAACCAAGCTAACATTATTTAAAAAGGATGAAATACAAACCTAGCCTTTTCATGCTCTAAATACTGGCCCTTCAGCTCTCCGAAGAATGAAGGCATGTAGATCAATCTGGAAGAAAAATAACAGTGATTTCTCTGTGGCTCGGAAGGCCATCTTTATCTACTCTGTTATAGTGCACCCGCATTAATACAATGGCAGTCCCTGTCAAACACTTTGAAAATATGCTCAAAATACAACTACATCACTCTACACAAATCTCTATTACAGCCTCGCCTATTGCATCTCGACATAGACACACCGTGCACCGCCATTCTAGACAGGGCAGTACCTGCAACACCTGGCACCACAATAACCTGCCACTGGAATAACATGCATTATAGTATTGCAATAGCATTTAGGAATCACTTGAAGTTGCCAAAACATAGCATAATAGCTACTAAAGTATCATCCCAATAACATCGCATTAAATATTATAGATTAATGTTGGCATTAATCTAGATTGTGAATATATACAGCAAAATGGAACGACTAAAAACAACATAATATATAGTTTGCCTCGGGAAAAGGCCAAATAAGACGGCAAAAATTTTTGCGCCTTAAAAACTTTGCTTAATTTTATTTTTTTGATTTTATACGTGATAAGAAGAATAAAAAGTTTGGTTAATTTATCTATGGAGAAGAGTAATAAGGGCTGGGACTAATGCTAACATCGTTGTACCGATTACAATAGTCCCATGCCTGCGGGCAGGGACTAATAATATTATAAAATAAAATTTACAGTTACAATTATATTAATAGCACTATTACAATTTAACAATATGTGTTTTCTATAGTCTATTATTGAAAATCATATCCCTGTGATATAAGTTATATACTGACCATATTTGCCGTTGAATTCATGAATGAAAGAAATAGTTACACTTAACCCCTTTGCAATGAACTTTGCTTTTATTATAAGAATTTAAAAATATCACTACTTTTATATTCTGCATACTTAATCTATTTCTATGATTTGAGTTTGGGACATATTAAACATAACGCACATAACTGTGCTTTGAGGACCCTTCATACACCTTACTTTACATGCTGAATTATAAATAGATTTTAGTTATATATTTCATTGTGACCTCATATAATTCATACTAATTTGATTTATTGATATATATTATATATTATGGGGTATTCTCTATCCTATTAGAAGAATTAATATGTGCAACCCTGTTTAAATTAACCCTTGATATATGTGTCTTTTAAATTAAATTTAAGGTGGACAATGAACACTTAGAAATATGATACATAATTTTTCATAAACATTGTATCTATACTAAACATATACTTAAGCTTGTATGGAGCATAATAATTTTGGGTCTCGACACGATGTGGTTTTCTTCCACTTAACAATTCAAGAATGAGAAAATGACCTTGTTCATATGAAATTCATGTTTGATGGTGGTGATTGATCAAGGGAATCCAATGGTCATGTGTAACTGGAGGCAATATGACTAGGGCTTCTTGCCTTTTTTCTATTCACTTTCCGTTCTTTATCTTTTCATCATTGTGGATGTTTTTCTCTATGGAGAAATAGATAATTTTTCAAACCTTGACATTTTCGCCCTTCCAAGTGCTCTTTCTGGCTATTAGATATTTTTTTCCTATGATTTCTTCCGTATGTTTATGAATTTGCACTCCACACATTCAGATGTAATGACAAGTAGAGGTAATACGCATGCACTCATTTCTATTTTGACAAGGTTTAATTTATAAGTTTCTTATACATTATTGTAGCTTCTAGCTTGTTCTAGTGTTTTTCCCTTGCACATTATGTGAGGATTAACATTCTTTGCTCTAGTAGAGACCATTTTCATGGTTTTTATTTATTTTTCTAAGTGGTTTCGTGGTTTTTTTGATGGGATATTAGGGTTTTAAAAGATATTTTATGTAGGCATGATAGGCCTCAACACTAATAATAATGTTATTGAATGTTAGGTACTAGAGCAGGGTCTCTAAATTCTTATCAACAAACAGTTTAAAAAACTTGTTATTGAAGGAGATTTCGAGACCATTATGGATATCTTCCTCAAAATAAAATGTGTACCAAATCCTTTCAAAGCCTTTAATATTTGGATTTTGGAAGCTAAAATAGGTAATGCTATAAAAATCCTCGAAATAATAATAGCCCCCCTCCTCTCCAATGTTTGTAGAGAAGGCAACAAATTGGCTAAGAATGTAGCCAATTTTGGTCTTTGCATAACATCTCATGCCCTTGACCTCGATTGGGGTGAGGACCTTCCAGAATAAATTTGAAGTCACTATCAAGATCTACCTATGAAATACCTTATTCATCGAGGAGTGAGTATCTTCTTGTGCCGATGTGATTCCAACTCAAATGGAAGGGGGTTTTGTCTCCCACTATACTTGGTGCATTGCATGTCTGCTCATCACTTCACCGATCATGGCATGAAGTCGGAACAAGGGTAAGTTCATTTGTATATTGTAGGCTACATAGGGTGGTAAAGGGGTTGTTAGTAAAGGAATTACATCAAACTGATAGAGCTACAGGAAAAAAATCATAATATAGATTGCAGGCTAACCATTCTAGCTAAGAGACCATCCAACATCCCCTTATTCTCGACTTAGGGGTATGGATTCCTGAAGATTATGTCCAATACTTGCTATGGCTCACTTATTTTTTACTTGTAGCAATAGTAGTGTTTTTTCCTTATAATGTAGATTTATGTCAATGTCTGGCACAACCAACCTGTTTTTATAAGTTTCTATTTACAAAGTTTGACATAGTCAATGTGTTTTTATAAGTTTCTATTCACAAGATGCTTTAGTTAGACGAGATATTAAAAAACTCATGAATATAATCTGATGTTGCTCATGTAGTTTCCATTTAAGCAAACTAGTAACACACTTTTATTTTATATGTAATCTTATTTTCAAGTAACTCATAGTACAGGAATGAAAGATAGATTAAACATAAGATAACTAAAATAACATTTAAAGTAAGCCAGATGAAAATTGTTTTATGAAAAATTTAGCCTTATTACAAAAGTTTCATTTCTTTATTTCTTTTGATTAATTAAAAATAATGATTAAATACCTATAAATTAACATAATATAGTTTCTTTAATTTTTTAAATAAGACTAATTCCATTAATAAATAATATGGTACGGTATGAAGTTACAATAAAGAGAAGCTAGATAGCGGGGAAGCCGGAAATGATGAACTATCAACTTTGGTCCCGATGAGTAACCAAGAAGTGAGCAACAAGGATAAAAAAGGTAACAAGGAAACAATGGGGCTGACTCAAGAATTTATCTAGAACATATCTAATCATCCATACAACACCTTTTTCCTTTCTTTTTTCTAACTTTGACCCAGTCGTTGTGGTGTGGTTGGGATGGAACCACTTGCATGTTGTTGTTGACTATAGGGAGGGTCTCCCTGTCCAAGTCGGAGGAGGAGGACTCATGAGAACACTTTTGTGTACTCAGTGGGTCAGCGGGTCCCTCAGGTCTGGCTGTGAACGTGTCCTCCATATTCTTTGCTTCCTCCCCTTCTGCTTCAACCTCCTCTTCATCCGAGCTGAAGGACTCAATGTCATCCATGGGGGGTAGATTACATGGTTTCCATCTTTTGGATTTTGTTTTGCAATTTCTTTTCTTCTTTTGGGCTAGGAACGTGGCATAGGTATTCTATAGGTGCCCTGTTAGATGGCAGTGGCAGCATCGGAAGGTTTTTTTCTCATAGTCCAGGGTCTGTGTCTACAGGAAATCCCCAACTTTGAGGTTGATTTGATTGTCCTTTACTTATGTCTATTTCCACGCAGATTCTTCCATAGGTGTATATTCTGTTCTCCCCCTAGAGGGATTTGTTTCCAGAAAGTGGCCGAAGGTGTTTCCAATCCCTTGGAAGACCAAAAATTGCAATAGATGTGCAGGGAGGTTCATTAGTCTGACCAAAATAGGAATCTTGGTGATGACTGTCATAGAGGGGTTGAAATCTAGGAACCAAAATAGCCTCGTTGGTCTCCAGAACCATGGGCCCCCTGCTAAGGCTTTTTGATAGTCTTCGCTGAAAACAAACACAACTATGAAGAAACCCTTTTGAGCAAAAGATTACCTTGATGTTGCTAGTCCAAATAGAGTGACCACTAGTATAGATCTATTGTGCGAGGCCACAATCCATTAAAATGGAAAATAATGGCAGATTCTTCATACATTTGATGTTGATCATCCAGAGATGGATGGGATATTTCTGTGGAGAGAAATTCCTCCATTTTATCAACCAAAAAAGGCTTGGGAGCCTCAAGGGTTGAGCAATTTTCTTGGGTGGTTGTGCATGAATAGCATCTTTGTAGGAGAAAGCAGGAGTAGAGGATGGCTTCCCAACTACTCCCCCTCGCAGACGAAGGGTTAAGACTACTGAAGCATCTCTTTAAATATTGTAAAAACAGGGGGGAGAGAGTCCTCTAGTTTTTTACCTCCATATAGAAGTCTCTGAACAACAGCGGGTATCCCTAGCCTGTCTTCAAGGTCATGCCAAAGGTTCTGCACTAGATTCGTTGAGCGCACCGAATGAAGCATGATTTTTCCAGTAAGAAGCCAGATCTGGATCTAAAAAGAAGGGGAAGAGAGATCTGAGAAACCCTGTCTACCAAAGCGTGGCTGTGTACGGAGCGTGCTTGATCCCCGAATTCCCAGATTTTCATGGTTGTGTTGGGGCTTGATGGCGGCTGAGTGATGGGAGTCACATGCATAGGCCTTTTCCGTGTTATGAACACCTTTCTTGCTAGTGAGTGTGTTGTAGTGAAACTGGGACTATCAAGCTAGCAGTAGGTCTTTTGTTCTCCCAGCTCGCCGATCCAAGAGGCTGAATGGCCGCATATCAGCAGTAGTGGGAGGGTTTTCATATTTTCTTATGTCGTCTCCTTTCGCCTGGGGCACAGAAACTGTCTTGTTTTAGAGTACAACTCTGCATGCTCAGATCTGACTCCCGTTTCTGCGTTCGACAGCACCATTTCTGCGTTCGATGGATTGGGCCCTATTTTCTGTGGTTAATGGGGGTTGCGTCTAAAGCAGTTGTTGTAGAGGCGAACACCTTGATGGTGGCAGTGGCTGAGCTTGACACCCTAGCATTCTCCATATCACCATCAAAAACAGTTTTCGATTATAAACCAATTAACATAATATAATTGAAGAAAGATTATAAATACATTAAAGTATGAGATGAGAAATATTTAATGAAAAATTAAACCCTTAATAAAATTTGTTATTAAATACATATAAATAACTTGTAACCCTTAATAAAATTAATTATTAAACACATATAAGTATCTAGGAAAAAAAACTCTACGAAGTTAGATACTTAAAAATATTTTATGTTCTTTGAATAATTGAAAATAAAATATTATTTTGAAAATAAGTAAAATGAAAACATCCCTTATTATTTTGAAAGTAAATAAAATAAAACCATCCCTTATATACCATGTACAAGGGAAAACTGAAAATCTTATTCATTTAGTTTTTCTTAAAAGAAATAATTTTTTTTTAATAGATATGTAAAATTATATTATTATTTAATTTTTATATCATTTTCTTTTTAATAAATAATTTATATTTATTTATTATATACATTTGAATAACGTGTGCATTTTATATAACTTCGGTCGTCTGGTTGGACACTCATCAATATTATACTAGCACAACCACATTAGTAAAAACTAATGTGGTTGATATACGCCGATAGGCGTATATAAAATAGATGTACAACCACATTTACCAATGTGGTTGATATACACCGATAGGCCTATATCCACTACCCATCACATTAATTTATATATCAATAAATAAATAGTATATATAATAAATTTATTATATTAACTTGAAATATATATATTATATATTAATAAGAATATTAATATATTAAATATATTAATTATGATTAAAATCACAAAAATATTTTATATATATTAATAATATTATAATAAGTATTAATAATATATACTAAAATTATTTATTAATATATTTTAAATATTAACTATATACATACTATAAATTAACTTGAAATATATATAATATATATTAATATAAAAATAATATTAATAATATACAATAATTTAATATTTATTTATATATTAATATCATAGATGGTTATATTATTAATAGACCAAAAGAACTAATAATATATTAATAATATTATAATATTAATAATAAACATTATTAATAAATATTTGAATATTTATTAATAATATATATTAATAATATTATAATATTACTAATAATCATTATTAATAAATATTTGAATATTTATTTATAATGATTAATAGTAATATTATTAATATTACTAAATAAATAATATATAATATATATAATATATACTAATTATATTTATTGATATAAAAATAATAAAAATAATATATAATATTTTAATATTATTTAAACGTTGAGACAATTGTTGTCACAATGCGACGTTCGACCATCTATGACCATGGTTGGCCATGGGTGATTTTCATATTGAGACAATGTTTGTCAGAATGTGACATTTGATCATGGATGACATTGATCGATTATTTATATTATAAACCAAAAGAACTAATAAACCCAACGGTTTAATATTATAAACCAAAGGAATTGGTGAACCCAAGGGAAAACCATTAACCAACAAATTATAAACCAAAGGAATTGGTGAACCCAAGGGAATTCATTTAAACATTGAGACAATTGTTGTCACAATGCGACGTTGAACCAAGACTATGACCATGGTTGGCCATGGCTGATTTCATAATTAGACAATTTGATATACTAAGTGGTGAACCCAAGGGAAAATCACTACCCAAAAAATTATAAAGCAAAGGAATTGGTGAACCCAAGGGCATTGATTTAAACATTGAGAAATTGGTGAACCCAAGGGGATTGATTTAAACATTGAGAAAATTGTTCTCACAATGAGACATTTGATCATGGATGACATTGATTAATTATTCATATTATAAACCAAAAGAACTAATAACCCCAAGGGTTTAATATTATAAACCAAAGGAATTGGTGTACCCAAGGGAATTGATTTAAATATTCAGACAATTGTTGTCACAATGCGACGTTCGACCAACTATGACCATGGTTGGCCATGGGTATATTCATATTGAGACAATGTTTGTCAGAATGTGACATTTGATTGTGGATGACATTGATCTATTATTCATATTATAAACCAAAAGAACTGATAAACCCAAGGGTTTAATATTATAAACCAAAGGAATTGGTGAACCCAAGGGAAAACCATTACCCAACAAATTATAAACCAAAGGAATTGGTGAACCCAAGGGAATTCATTTAAACATTGAGACAATTGTTGTCAGAATGCGACGTTGGACCAAGTATGACCATGGTTGTCCATGGATGATTTCATATTCAGACAATTTGATGATGGATGACATTGATCAATTATTCATATTATAAACCAAAAGAACTAATAAACCCAAGGGTTTAATATTATAAACCAAAGAAATTGGTGAACCCAAAGGAAAACCATTACCCAACAAATTATAAACCAAAGGAATTGGTGAACCCAAGGGAATTGATTTAAAAATTGAGACAATTGTTGTCACAATGCGACATTGGACCAACTATGACCAACAATGTTGCATTTTGAGAAAATATTTGTCAGAATGCGACATTTGGTCATGGATGACATTGATCAATTATTCATATTATAAACCAAAAGATCTAATAAACCCAAGGGTTTAATATTATAAACCAAAGGAATTGGTGAACACAAGGGAAAACTATTACCCAAAAAATTATAAACCAAATGAATTAGTGAACCTAAGGAAATTTATTTAAACATTGAGACACATTGTTGTCACAATGCGACGTTGGACCAACTATGACCATGGTTGGCCATGGGTGATTTTCATATTGAGACAATATTTGTGAGAATGTGACATTTGATCATGGATGGCATTGATCGATTATTCATATTATAAACCAAAGGAATTGGTGAACCCAAGGGAAAACCATTACCCAAAAAATTACAAACCACAAGAATTAGTGAACCCAAGGGAATTGATTTAAACATTGAGACAATTTTTCCCACAATGGCGTTGGGTGATTTTCATATTGAGACAATATTTGTCAGAATGCGACATTTCATCATGGATGACATTGATCGATTATTCATATTATAAACCAAAATATTTAATAAACCCAAGGGTTTAATATTATAAACCAAAGGAATTGGTGAACCCAAGGGAATTGATTTAAACATTGAGACAATTTTTGTCACAATGCGACGTTGGACCAACTATGACCATGGTTGGCCATGGGTGATTTTCATAATGAGACAATATTTGTCAGAATGCGAGATTTGATCATGGATGACATTGATCGATTATTCATATTATAAACCAAAAGATCTAATAAACCCAAGGGTTTAATATTATAAACCAAAAAAATTGGTGAACCCAAGGGAATTGATTTAAACATTGAGACAATTGTTGTCACAATGCCACGTTCGACCAACTATGACCATGGTTGGCCATGGGTGATTTTTATATTGAAACAATATTTGTCAGAATGCGACATTTGATCATGGATGACATTGATCGATTATTCATATTATAAACCAAAAGAAATAATAAACCCAAGAGTTTAATATTATAAACCAAAGGAATTGGTGAACCCAAGGGAAAACCATTACCCAAAAAATTATAAACCAAAGGAATTGGTGAACCCAAGGGAATTACCCAACAAATTACAAACCACAGGAATTAGTGAACCCAAGGGAATTGATTTAAACATTGAGACAATTGTTCCCACAATTCGACGTTGGACCAACTATGACCATGGTTGGCGTTGGGTGATTTTCATGTTGAGACAATATTTGTTAGAATGCGACATTTCATCATGGATGACATTGATCGATTATTCATATTATAAACCAAAAGATTTAATAAACCCAAGGGTTTAATATTATAAACCAAAGGAATTGGTGAACCCAAGGGAATTGATTTAAACATTGAGACAATTGTTGTCACAATGCGACGTTGGATTCAATAAACCAAAGGAATTGGTGAACCCAAGGGAATTGATTTAAACATTGAGACAATTGTTGTCACAATGTGACATTGGACCAACTATGACCATGGTTGGCCATGGGTGATTTTCATATTGAGACAATATTTGTCAGAATGCGACATTTGATCATGGATGACATTGATCGATTATTCATATTATAAACCAAAAGATCTAATAAACCCAAGGGTTTAATATTATAAACCAATGAAATTGGTGAACCCAAGGGAATTGATTTAACCATTGAGACAATTGTTGTCACAATGCGACGTTCGACCAACTATGACCATGGTTGGCCATGGATGATTTTTATATTGAAACAATATTTTTCAAAATGCGACATTTGATCGTGGATGACATTGATCGATTATTCATATTATAAACCAAAAGAACTAATAAACCCAAGAGTTTAATATTATAAACCAAAGGAATTGGTGAACCCAAGGGAATTACCCAACAAATTACAAACCATAGGAATTAGTGAACCAAAGGGAATTGATTTAAACATTGAGACAATTTTTCCCACAATTCGACGTTGGACCAACTATGACCATGGTTGGCGTTGGGTGATTTTCATATTGAGACAATATTTGTCAGAATGCGACATTTCATCATGGATGACATTGATCGATTATTCATATTATAAACCAAAGATTTAATAAAACCTAAGGGTTTAATATTATAAACCAAAGGAATTGGTGAACCCAAGGGAATTGATTAAACATTTAGACAATTGTTGCCACAATGCGACGTTGGACTAACCAGACCATGAAGGGCCATGGGTGATTTTCATATTGAGACAATATTTGTCAGAATGCAACATTTGATCATGGATGACATTGATCGATTATTCATATTATAAACCAAAAGATCTAATAAACCCAAGGGTTTAATATTATAAACCAAAGAAATTGGTGAACCCAAGGGAATTGATTTAAACATTGAGACAATTGTTGTCACAATGCGACGTTCGACCAACTATGACCATGGTTGGCCATGGGTGATTTTTAGATTGAAACAATATTTTTCAGAATGCGACATTTGATCATGGATGACATTGATCGATTATTCATATTATAAACCAAAAGAAATAATAAACCCAAGAGTTTAATATTATAAACCAAAGGAATTGGTGAACCCAAGGGAAAACCATTACCCAAAAAATTATAAACCAAAGGAATTGGTGAACCCAAGGAATTACCTCAACAAATACAGAAACCAGTATTTGTGGAACCCAAGGGAATTGATTTAAACATTGAGACAATTGTTCCCACAATTCGACGTTGGACCAACTATGACCATGGTTGGCGTTGGGTGATTTTCATGTTGAGACAATATTTGTTAGAATGCGACATTTCATCATGGATGACATTGATCGATTATTCATATTATAAACCAAAATATTTAATAAACCCAAGGGTTTAATATTATAAACCAAAGGAATTGGTGAACCCAAGGGAATTGATTTAAACATTGAGACAATTGTTGTCACAATGCGACGTTGGACCAACTATGACCATGGTTGGCCATGGGTGATTTTTATATTGAGACAATATTTGTCAGAATGTGACATTTGATCATGGATGACATTGATCGATTATTCATATTATAAACCAAAAGAACTAATAAACCCAAGGGTTTAATATTATAAACCAAAGGAATTGGTGAACCCAAGGGAATTGATTTAAACATTGAGGAAATTGTTGTCACAATGTGACGTTTGACCAACTATGACCATGGTTGGCCATGGGTGATTTTCATATTGAAACAATATTTGTCAGAATGTGACATGTGATCGTGGATGACATTGATCGATTATTCATATTATAAACCAAAGGAACTAATAAACCCAAGGGTTTAATATTATAAACCAAAGGAATTGGTGAACCCAAGGGAAATCCATTACCCAACAAATTACAAACCAAAGGAATTGGTGAACCCAAGGGAATTGATTTAAACATTGAGACAATTGTTGTCATAATGCGACGTTGGACCAACTATGACCATGGTCGCGCTTATGATTTTCTCATATTGAGACAATATTATTTACCTCAAGATTTCACCGCGATGACATCAACATTATTCATATTATAAACCAAAATATTTAATAAACCTAAGGGTTTAATATTATAAACTGGGAACTATTAACCCAAGGGAATTGATTTAAACATTGAGACAATTGTTGTCACAATGCGACGTTTGACTAACTATGACCATGGTTGGCCATGGGTGATTTTCATATTGAGACAATATTTGTCAGAATGTGACATTTGATCATGGATGACATTGATCGATTATTCATATTATAAACCAAAAGAACTAATAAACCCAAGGGTTTAATATTATAAACCAAAGAAATTGGTGAACCCAAGGGAATTGATTTAAACATTGAGACAATTGTTGTCACAATGCGACGTTCGACCAACTATGACCATGGTTGGCCATGGGTGATTTTTAGATTGAAACAATATTTGTCAAAATGCGACATTTGATCATGGATGACATTGATCAATTATTCATATTATTAACCAAAAGAATTAATAAACCCAAGAGTTTAATATTATAAAACAAAGGAATTGGTGAACCCAAGGGAAAACCATTACCCAAAAAATTACAAACCAAAGGAATTGGTGAACCCAAGGGAATTGATTTAAACACTGAGACATTTGTTGTCACAATGCGACGTTCGACCAACTATGCCCATGGTTGGCCATGGGTGATTTTTATATTGAAACAATATTTGTGAGAATGCGACATTTGATCATGGATGACATTGATCGATTATTCATATTATAAACCAAAAGAACTAATAAACCCAAGAGTTTAATATTATACACCAAAGGAATTGGTGAACCCAAGGGAAAACCATTACCCAAAAAATTATAAACCAAAGGAATTGGTGAACCCAAGGGAATTGATTTAAACATTGAGATAATTGTTGTCACAATGATATTGAGACAATATTGATTAGAATGTGACATTTGATCATAGATGAAATTGATCGATTATTCATATTATAAACCAAAAGAACTAATAAACCGAAGGGTTTAATATTATAAACCAAAGGAATTAGTGAACCCAAGGGAAAACCATTACCCAACAAATTTTAAACAATTTTTGATTGTATGAATTTGAATTTTTTATATAACATCTCGAATAAAATTAAATAAAATAAATAAAAAATACAGATTAAAATTATATCTTTATTATTTATATCTATAAATATTTTGATAAAATAAATAAATAATACATATATCTTTATTATTATTTAAGTTTTAAAATATGAACATTACTAAACACTTAAAAGTTGAGATAATAGAAATTATTATTCACATTTATTATTATTTAAGTTTAAAAATATGAACATGTACCTATATTTATATATAAAATAAAAAAAACCTAATTAAAATCATTTTCAATTTATTGTAAATGAAAAAATTATTTTGAAAAAAAAATACATCACTAAAAATTATATTTAAAATTGAAATAAATATACATAAATTATCTCACTTATAAATTAATATGTATTTTATTTGGTTTATAATAAGAATTTTTAATTAAAATAACTATAATATAAAATAATTATTACATAAAAAGTAATAAACTAACTTAAAGTGTTATAAAAAATTATATTTAACCTTTATTAACAATAATCTATTACACAATATTTTAATGATGTGCCTGGGCACAGAATATTGTGAGGACAATTATTGTGAGCACATAATGATTGTCCGTGGACATAGATTATTGTAAGAAGTTTTACTATTTTTATATAAATATTTTTATGGGTTTTTAGGAACGTAATGTTTCTTTATATTAATTTTTTATAACAATTACAATTTTAAAACTTAAATAAACCTAAATATGAATCATTCAACATGATAAACAACTCTATCAACAAGAATCTATGAACCTAACTAAGAATTAACAAAGAATCATTCAAAGAATAAACTAAGAATCATTAATTAAAAATATATTACTAATAATATTTAATAATTTTTTTATTTAAATTTATTTAATTTAAATTTTAAATAAATTTATAAAATAAAATAAATGAATTATTAAATTTTATAATATGAATTTTTTATCATAATAACAAATTCGGTTTCATTAAAGTTTTTATATAAAACTATATATATAACAATTCTTTTTATAATTTCAAAATTATAAATTAACCCAATATTAAAACCATTTTCGTAATTTCTTGTTAGATTAGAATTTATATCCACTAACCGATTATATATATATATATATATATATATATTATTATTTTGAATTTAAATTGTATGACACTAAATTTTATTTTAAATTTAACCCAAAAAAATAATCGCCCATATTTCTAAATATAATAGAGTCGCTGTGTATAAATAGGTTAAAATAGACTGTTAAAACCAAACCTTCCATATACCTCTAAAGTTATACATCACGGGTTTCGCTTCAGCATTTGTGATTTTCTATGACTTATTTTCCAAATTTGGCGGATATTAAAAAATCAATTTTATGATTTAGCATTACAGTCACCTAGGTATAGACATTGTGTACTATCTTCACCAAAAAAACTTAATGAATAGATAGTGAATTCATCCGTTTTTGTTTCCCAGCTATTTCTGTAAAATTCAGCCATTTCTATCTTTCTATTACTTGATTACCAACAATTAGGCCAAAATAGCACATATCCAAAATATATTTGAAATAGAAGATACCTAAAAGCGAGTTTTTAAATTTAAGAGAGTGGGCTTATATATTCTGGCAGAGAATATGGTGAAGGCGTGTGGAAACCTTGCACACAATAAACAAGCGGCTCAATTTTAGCTAAGGATTAATCACACGCCCAACGTGTTTTTAGCTGAGGATGAAACAATAACCTCTACAGCCGCTCCGTTAAATTACAGTACAAAGAAGAAATCCATAAATTCTAAATTCTAAAAACATTTAGGAAGAAATCCCTAAATTAGAATAATAAACCATACGACCATTAAATCACGATTCACAATATAAAACAAATAGGGTTTTAAAACCGCTATGGTTAATATGTTAACAATACTAAAACCTAAGAGTTCTTTTACGAGTTTTCTTAAAACAACTCATATAATATATTAACAACAATATTAAAACGTGACAACATATTTATGCTTAAGGTTTTAAGTTTCAGGTTTAAGTTTTTCCAACTTGACATTTCACAATGGCGTCCTCTACACACCAGTCAATCTGGCATTACATATAATTTCTTCGCCCGGTGCAATCTACCAGGATAAAATTGGAAATCGATCCAATTTTGATCTGGCATTTGGAGATTGGCTTTATCTAGCAGATTTCTCCAACGAGTTGAACACCACTTCTTCCTTCTACGTTTTCCCCATAGTTCATTTCGCATTCGATTCTAAACCCTTAGTTTTCCTTTCCTCTATTCATGCACCAAGGCGTGATTCAAATGCGACGATCACTTCAGTAATTTGCAGAGAATGTGAATACGAATACAACCAGACTCTTACTCGATTTATAGAGTCTTACGCATACGTATGTTTCGTGGAGTGCAATGAGGCAATGTGATGCAATGCAACTGTGTTATGTAAGACCGTAAGCTATCGGAAATCAAAAATCTCCCTGCGTCCATTATTCTATAGTATTACCTGAAAGCTTTTGTAGTAATTTGTGCCAGGGACATTCAATGGGACGCTGTAAACCCCCTTTATCACATCACAAAAATCGCGCTTCATGTTCTCCAGCTCTAGGCTCGCTGAAAAACTTAGTATGTGATTATCCATGAGCAAAAATATCATCTGCACCATCCAAACCGAGTCGAATCCAGGCAATTAACATTAAAATTAAAATTGAAATAGTCATTACATAATAATTGAATGAAGGATCTAACTTTAGACCGCGTTATGACCTCTTTTGCTTCTTGCATGACATTCACATTTCTCCCTCCCCAACCTGACAAACTGGAAGTTATGATATTTTGTATTTCCAACAGAAGCCGGTCTTTGACGGCCGAAATATTCACGAAACGCAAGACAGTTCCTCACATTCTCTTGTGAAAATCTCCATGAGCTTCAAAGATATACTCTTAGTTTTGTGATCTGGTATTGGACTGTTAGATATACTGTTAAGTGGTTACATTGGAAATCCTAAATTCCAAATATAGATTAGATATACTGGGATGTTACTAGTTTTTTTTAATTTAGTTTAGGATATTGGGCGATTAGATATACTCTTAGTTTTGTGATTTGGTATTGGACTGTTAGATATACTGTTAAGTTACATTGGAAATCCTAAATTCCAAATATATTTTACTTACGCACTATTCTTTATACTGTTGAAATTATTTGAAATCGCAGATATGAAAGTGATCATTACCTCCAGCTGACACAGAAGGATCTGTCCAGTAACTCTGTACTTTGGGTTCATCTTCAGACATTGGAAGATTGGCCACGTAATATGTGCTGTAATGATTGATGCCAATTAGATCGAATGATCCCTTTAATTTCTCAGACTGCTTCTCGGTGAAAGAGGGCAAACGAGATCCAACCCTTTTCTTCATGGAAGCAGGATAGTTGCCATAAATAATCGGATCTATGAACCTGCATTCAAATAGAGGCAGTAATTTACAGTTTCATCATATAGAATCAAAACAAGAGTACCAAAATACTAATGAAATGTGAACATCGACAAATTTATTAGGTTTATGTAATTACCATCCAATCTGGAAATCGCGCATCCTTTGGGCTGCGATGAGGTCATTAAATTCATCTGTCAGGGGATCAAACCATAGAGAAACAATTGTCAAACCAATTCAGCCACCTTGCTGTGCCTGCAATAGGAATAGAGTTTTGATATTTGTCTAGTAAGGTTCTTCAAGGTCATCTAGTTCTGGGATAAGTTTATGAAATATAGAAGCTTAAATTGACCTGGTATCTCTGTCGATAGATCTCAACCACTGCTGCGTGTGCTAGCAAGACATTGTGGCCAACAATATATGGCTCCAATAGAAATGCATGTACCATTTCTTGGCCTTCACACCACCATTCTGCTTCAGCCAGGTGTGAATGGTCCCTTTAATTTCTCAGACTGCTTCTCGGTGAAAGAGAGCAAACGAGATCCAACCCTTTCCTTCATGGAAGCAGGATAGTCACCAAAAATAATCGGATCTATGAACTTGCATTCAAATAGAGCCAGTAATTTACAGTTTCATCATATAGAATCAAAACAAGAGTACCAAAATACTAATGAAATGTGAACATCGACAAATTTATTAGGTTTATGTAATTACCATCCAATCTGGAAATCACACATCCTTTGGGCTGCGAGGAGGTCATTAAATTCGTCTGTCGGGGGATCAAACCATAGAGAAACAATTGTCAAACCAATTGAGCCACCTTGCTATGCCTGCAACAGGAATAGAGTTTTTATATTTGTCTAGTAAGGTTCTTCAAGGTCATCTAGTTCTGGGATAAGTTTATGAAATATAGAAGCTTAAATTGACCTAGTATCTCTGTCGATAGATCTCAAGGTCTAGTCCATAACCATAGGACCCGACTGTACTGATATACATATATTCAGAAACGCAGAAAAATAAAAACAGAATTGCAAAACATGCAGGATAACCCGAACAATCTTCCGCCGGAGCCGAGAGATCTATGCACTGGCGCCCAGACACGATCTCCAGCAACACGATGCCCAAGCTGTAAATATCGCTTTTGCTGCTCACAGCCATTTCCATAAGCCATTCAGGCACGATGTAGCCTGGGGTGCCTCTCATCCCGGTCGGAACTCAGCAGCCATGGGTGGCTCTTCAATTTGCATGTGGCCTTCTAGCATTCGGCTCACAGCACTGGCCTCCGGTCTTGTGGCAGGATCCTCCTGTATACACCAAAGTGCCACCATAATAGCTTTCTTCGCTTCATGCTCCTCCGGTAATCCATGCACCTCCAAACGAGGATCCACGATTTCCATTAAAATCTCCTCCTGAAACCTCCGAATGGTCGCAGCAGGAAGATAACAATCTTCCGCCGGAGCCGAGAGATCTACGCACCGGCGCCCAGACACGATCTCCAGGTGTAAGAACGCTTCAGCCAGGTGTAAGAACGCTTCATCCAGATGTCCCTGGTGGCTACAACCCCGTCCCCCTCCTCAACGTTCACGAGAGGCATGAGGCCGTTCTGATGCCTTCACCGCCAAGTGTATACCCAGTTTCAACACTTGGAGAAGATTTAATGTTTTGGTTTCCTTCTAGTTGTTAATCTTGATAGGTGGCGGTTAGCAAATAGCACAGTGAATTTTTGATCAAGATTTGTAAAAAATTAATTTAAGTACGGTTTAAACACGTGATTTAGATATGCAAGGAAGTTAGTGGGGTAGATTTCATCCATGGATTGAGTGGCGACGACCAGAATATACCGGCATCTTCCAATCCTGACCATCAGATCAAAAAAATTAATTAGCCTAATCACAAAAGAGCCTACCTCCGATAGGGGGATACGCCTATCGGCGTAATTATGGAGATACGGCCTTACAAACACGAAATATAAAACATATGGAAAACCCTATTTCGTGGGTACCCCGTTCCATAGCTGTGATTATTGGGCGGGACACCACAACGTGGTAGCTCGGAGATGTTAACAAATATTCTCGAGTGACAGATACCACAGTTGCGTGTGTGGAAATTATGCATCCCACGCGAGGAAATCATTAAAATATGAGGAGTCCTTGACAAAGGTAGAAGGGTTCTATAACTTATTTGCATTTATTTTAACATTTCTCTGTGTTCCCTTTGTTTATTATACTTAAGGTCCTTCCAATTTTCTTTTTTTTGTGTGTAAGTTAGGGTTCTATAACATGTTTACTTCCGTTCATATTTTTTCAATGTTTATCATATTTAACTTTTGTAGTTTTGAGCTTTTCTTTACGACAGTGCTTTAACAACTTTTTCCGTTTCTATTTTAATGAATATATATATTCATATTGTTTAGAAACTTTGATCAAATTTAAATTTTATGTTTCGATGACATCTAAATACAGAAACCAGGTCAAATCCAAGACATCGAAGATACGCTTTGATCTGGTCATAACAAAAAAATTGCAAAGTTTCCATGGTTTAAAATATAATATTATTTGATAATATTTTAATTTACTTTTCTGCAATGTAATTAGTTATTTGATTAAACATATTATTGGCCATTTTATTGATTAATAGCTAGTTTACAAAGATCTCATCATGAATACATGGGTTGGGTTGCCTCAAAGGCAGAGGTAGGGATTCTTTCGTGCTTTTTGTACTCTTGGGTTTACAGGTCATGGCCAATTCGAAACGGTAAAAAGTGTTTCGTACTGACTCTTACTTGAATACTGGTTCTATAAAAATTAATGAACGCAAATTTAACAGATGCTAAAACAAAAATTCAGTCCATCTACTTAGCAATAGAACAAGTGATTTTATTGGACATAAAAGTTTAAAATTCTATTAATGTTCCACAATAACCCAGATCATCGCAGTTATTTTCTTGCTAGAGAATAAAATTTTGATTCTACAACAATAAAGCGCAACACGACTCGCAAACAGGAGCGACAGTGAGGTGGAATCTCATCGGTTGGTTTTTGGTTAAAAAAATCTACGGTTGGAGGCATTGGTCGTAAAAATAGACTCAGCGCTAGTGCATTGACAAAACTAATATGGCAATTAATAAGTGCGCAGTTTACTAAATCCGTACACTTCTTTATTTGAAGAAAGTGGAAACATAATAATTACTGCAGTATTTAGAAAAGTAGTGGTTTAATGATATTATAGACTAGAAAAATCATAATGTTATAGTGTTTGAATCATTTTTTTGATAATGGAAATAAATTCAACACTATTAAGATGCGCTAGTCACCAAAATTTCTGAAGTTTGATAATAATATTTCATATTTTCGAAACTTTATGTCGAATTTGACAATAATATTCAATATTTTCGAAACCTTATGCAGATTATTTTCAAAAGTAATTTGTGAGTTTTTATTGTCTGTTGTACCTAATAAAATGAAGTATTGTTTGTTAATATTTAATGACCTTTCAAAACATGACCTCACATTCTTAATCATGTCTTCAATGATTATCAACATGTATATTATTTAATACCTCATTCTTAAATGTCTCACAATAATAACAATGCTTCACACAAGTAAAACTAGAAGCCATATTCATTGATACATTCATACAACCACTTTAGTAACATGAAAAGTTACAGCTATTGGGGAATTTTTGGAAAACAATTTGCAATAATGCAATCTACAACCACTAAGCAATTTTATCAAATAGTTTGCAAGCATGAAATCTATAACCATTGAGGCATTTTAACAAATATTTTGCAAACATGCACTCTAAAACCATTGAAGCATTTTAATTAACAATTTGCAACCATGTGATCTACCACCATTGAGGCATTTTAACAAATAGTTAGCAGACATCAAATAAATTGCCATAAATATGTTTAAACTATCAAAGAGACAATAAAACTAGAATTTAGAAAATAGCATGAATCATATTAATATCATCAATGGTAAAAATCTTGCAAAACAACACAATCAACAATCCCTACAGGGAAACAAAAAATCGAAAAAATCGATGAGATTATGGAATCTGAGTCTAAAAAGAACTTATTTGGAATCAAAGTGTGGTTACATGTCCATATGGTATGATTACCCCCTGATGTTGAGATGAATCGTATCCAAAAACTCCTAAGGATGCAATTATTTGAAAAACAAAACTTGGGATCTCATTTACCACTTTTGTCAAACACATGGAATGCAAAATTTTATATACAAATCTACATGAAGAAATACAACCCAACATTATGCTACTATGATTTTTTCATTAAATTTAAGTTTACTATATGAATTCCACTTGACTCATTGCTCATTTTTAACATCTAAAAAAGTTCTTTCAATTTTTTTTTTTAACATTCTTTTCTTATCTTGAGGGTCAACCCCAACTTTTACATTCTTTATTTATCATACAAACCATACATGAATTCATTATTTATAGGAAATGCATTGTAACTTTAGTAATGCTTTTTTTATGCAACATAATCATTATTGTAATAATATGCATGCAAAGGTTGGAAATTAACCCTCACTATAACTAGCATGTGCTCAAGATGCTGTATAGGTACAATAAAGGTTTTATAGGTTTTTATCTATATCCATATTCAAATGTCATGAGCACTATTTTTAAAGCAACATTATCAATTTCTATTCTTTAATGTGGTCATTAATCATGCATCATGCATCTCATGTCAATTGTAGTCTACCACAAGTTTAATTAGAATCAAACCTGAGATAATTCCCACTACCATCATACCTATACTTCTTTTGTACTTAATTATTCTAAAAACACGTCAGTGTTGCAACCTTTTTCTTTGATACCACTTGTAACATCCCCGACTAACCTCGCAGGAAAAGGTATGGAGTTAGAATTTTTTTTTTAACATTTACCAATCCAATTTACTTTCCATATTCCTTTAATTACCATTAGACAAACCATCATAAGTACTCGTTGGAAACTTTTGAGGATAACTGAGAGGGCGGAGGAGGGTGTATCAGTAAAGTGATATATATACAATTTTTTCCAATTATTAATTTCACATACTAAATCATACATATATGCACCAACAACTTATTAATTATCCATGCATATACACAAATAAGCAGCTAAATCATAAACAATAAACAATGCACATAATGACATCATCACACATGAGACCTAATATTTCTGGTGGAAACCCTTCGAGGAGAAAAACCACCCTTATTGTTGCTTCTTTGCTATGAATTTCTATTGTTCAATAAATTGTTCATTTAAATAGCTTGTTGAGTCCCATCAGATGGAGACTTGACCTCATATACAATATTCCAACACCCATCGGCTAGGAGAATCGATACTACTGATCAGCTCGAAAGATATGTGCTCTATGGATCTACGAACTACCATCTGCTGAAGGCCACCATGATCAACGATCCTCGACCAACTACCATCGGTCTATCCAACAACCATTTTATAAGAAATTGTTTCTTTCATTGATTCTTTTATATCCTTCTCCTCTCTCATGAAGTCATTTCTCCTCGAGCGCTATGTGGTTCTCCTTTCATGTATTTTCAAACTGGATCCAAAGACACTATGCTCAATAGTAAATCAGCTTTGCGTACATGCTCTGAGTAGAAAGATATCATCTCCAAATCAAAATAAAACAAATTCACAAAACATGTTCTCTCTAATAGTAAAATTATGGCCACATAAATTTGAATAAAATCACACCCTTACAAAAATAGGATGTTGCATAATACAAATGACATCATTAGACACATGGATATGTGCTAAATGCATAAGAAAATCCTAGCAAAAAAGTGTGAGAGGATCACCAACATATACTTCGGCAACATACAAAAAATTTCCAACTCAAACTCCACACCAACAACTTCAATTTTGATCTATTTTGTAACATGCTTCAAATCAACATATTATTCAGTAATTAACACTCATGGACTAAATAATATATGCTATACTAAAGGTCTGAAGCATAATATCACTATCTACCCTTCTCTCCACACATAACTAAAAATATAACTCAATTAACAATCACCTAGCTCCAAGGTTAAGTATAAAAAACATCTAACAAAAAATTGAGCTTCGAACTAGGACCAAACATGAAAAATTTTGGAAAAAATTAATCCACTAAGGTCACTACTAGTGCACCAAATGCATTCACATTATGAGAGGACATTTTCAAACCATTTCCTACGTTTTCAAGAAATTCTAGAAACCTCTAGTAATTTAAAATATATTTTCCTTACGAACAACACTACGAATGAGGAGAAAGTGTTGTGAAATACCTCAGTCGCTCCCATAACATAGTCTCTATGTGACTGAGCCTATAAACACTCCCAAATAATTGCATTCCAATGTTCAACTGCTCCCATAGGGCTATAGGAATGAGATTGTGGCTAAAACTGAGAGAAAATATCATGCCTTCAGGTCAAAACCTTTACCACTAGTTGGATTCTCTTCCTCATCTCTTGTACATGCCTCCAAACCTTCAACATGGCCTCTCAGACCTCTAAAACTAGATAAAATATGCCTCCCAAGTGTCCTTTCAAAGTTTACCTATAAGGGAAAACAAACAAGGTTGATAAGTGTGCTAATAATTCCTCCACTCTCTATCAGAACTCTGAAGAAGCTGCAACACATCTGAACATACCTGCAAACATTTGTAGAAGCTATGCAACATCAAAATATCATCATGAAGCCATCACACTGCAAAATTTCATCTCCATGAAATGAAATCATGAATACCTAGATGAATACTTAGTTGACAACTCAACGAGTGTGCCATAATCCATCACCACACATGTAGATATGCTCATCAAGCTATAGTAGCCTCAACACAACATGCATGTAGAGAAATTCACATGCCACTACATGCAACCTCCTCCATGACCATCATTCTAACATCAAGCTACTAATGTTCCATCAAGTGTTCCATCATCATAGGGCCAACATTAATTCCAACAGATACCAACACATGTGACATCATATTGTTGACATAAATTCCAACCAGCAGGACCACCAATAACATCACATATTTGCATGACAAGAAGTACCATGACCCTATTGACATCAATTCCAGCACAACAATTCCAACAAACTCCCCCTTTTCCATTGATATCAACTTCAACCACATGTGAGGCTGATCTCCATACACATGACACTTATTTGTGTACATTCACATTTTCTCCCCCTTTAACATCAATGGAAAAGATTCAACTCCATATGAATAGGTATTAAGAATTGAAGTACATACTCGAGAACTACATCTCTACATGGATGAAATATGATGCATCGAAAATCATCCATATCTCCAAAAAGCAACAAGAAGCATCATGCCAACATAAGGAAACTGTAATCAACATGTGCATCATCATCATAATGTGAAACTATGAGCATCATCAAGTACAACATTGACAAGCACATGAAAATCAATAGATGACTCCTCGATATAGAAAAATCATACAAGGAAACCACACAAAATCTCCTCCATAAATACACAATAATAACTACCAAAATGTATCATCAAATGGGGCCAAGAACACCATTGTCATAACATAATATGAGGCATAGCATGAACACCTCCAAACATATCATAATGACAACAATGTATGGCTCAAGTAAATAGGAACAAATAATCCTCCCCCTGAACACATTCCATCTCCAAGCTATAGAGATACCAATTGTAGGGTTGAAATGACTGCTTATGCCGCAAACAATTCTTCCTTTGAAAAATAGAAGGATGATATGGAGTAAGACTCCAGATGACCATGACTCAAATTACATATACATTGATGAATACACCATTGTAGAAACGACATAAGACCTAATACATAACCTCATATGACCTCATGACTCATGGCTATATGACCCAAAATATAATACAATACAAAGATATGGCTCCATGATCACTTTTAATGAGTATATCAATAAATAAATGGCTTTGATGATCATCCTCTATGGAGCAATGACTCAAATAAATAATTCATCATGCTTATTAAATCATCATTAGCCCATACATGTAGCTACAAAATGACTCCATAAGACTCCTCCATAACAATCCTATCACCATGATGACTCAACATAATATCGACTGGACTCAATACCAATACATAATGATGAAACAATAACAAATACATTGTTGTAGTAATCATCCTATAACAACCTATACATGGCTCATCCATGCACAAGTCATCCCATGACATCCTAGAGTTATGATCACAATCTATGCATGGATGCACATATTTTCCACCAGATGTTAGTGGAAACCAAAATCATATATGTGGCTAAAAAGTGTAATATTTTTCACTTATGAAAAAACATATAAATATTTCATAATATCCCACATTCAGGATTGGAATATGGCACATGGGTGATTGGATGAAAGGAATATGTGGTTAAGCCCAATATACGGTTGAGTGTTACATGGAAGTTCTCAACCTGGATTTCTTTCTCCTATGTTTAATAAGAGTTATATCTATATTTATTTTTATGAGTAAATGTACTTGTTATTATGTGGCTTTAATGGTTGTTATCTCATTATTATTTATCTGGTTATATGTTGGTTATAAGATGGTTATATGAAATATCTTAGTCATGGATCTCTTTATATTTTTACTTCTAACTAAATGAAAAATGAATGAAATACCTAATTTGTGTTATGGAAGCTATTTTGAGGAGGAATTGATCTTTCCTGTTAAACCTCAAATAAGTTTTCATATCCTTTTGTTGATATATGTATTCATGACTTGTAGGTTGCATTTTTACCAAGTGTTTGAGAGAATGCGAGTCTCAGTTGGGAGAGTTTAGGTCAAGTAATAGTTCAAGTTTTGGTTTATAAGATTTTTTATTATTTCACTCATAATTTATGGAAGTTTCTTTGAGTTCTAGGCACAGGTTTCAGTCCCATCCCTAAAAACGTTTCCGAGAATTCGGGGTCGCTAACATAGAACTGACTACAAAAGTCCATAACTGTTGCAAGGAAGACCCATAAGATTTATTAGAGCATTATAGTCACTTGCATGCCTTGGAAAGGGCGAATTTGAGGGTCTAGTTCAGTGAAAAGACATTTATCTCAAGGTTTGTGCACCTGGAGGGGTTGGGTTGCTCCTACAGGTCTTGTAACACTTGAGGGAAGTCAGTAAGGTTTCAATTTGTCGACTCCATTTCCTTAAGGTCGTATAGGATATTAAGTCTTATAATAGTGACCCTTAGCTCATGGTTACCCCACGAAAGCCAGTGAAATAAGGTATATGTGGGAGAAGTGCATTACATATTTCATCACTACCTTGATAAATTTTTCCTAATATTCATTGATGAAATTTTATATATTCAAGGAACTTGGAGGAACATAATAAGAACCTACAAATAGTGGTGCAAACTCTATAAGTACATAAACTCTATGTTAAACTCAATAAGTGTGATTTTTACAAGGCCCAGATGCAAAATTTATGCCATACCATTTCTGTAGAGGGTATTATCATTGACCATGATAAAATTAAAACTATTATGGAATTTTTTTCACTTAATACTATGTTGATATTCGATCCTTCATGAGTTTGGAAAGGCACTATAATCCTTTTATTGAGGGGTTCTCCGAGATATCGTGTCCTATAACTTCCCCATAAAAGAAAGAAAAGGCTTTCAAATGGACAATTCAATGTGAGTGTAGCTTTGAACAACTAAAACATTTATTTACCACAACCCTAGTATTAAAAATTACAGATCAAGAAAAGGAATTTATTGTTCGCACTAATGCATGTCAAGAGGGAGTGGGAAGAGTATTGATGCATTATGCCAAGGTAATCTCTTACGAACCCAAAATATTAAAGGAACATCACTAGGGATAATTTGATTATGATTTAGATTTAATTGTAGTGGTGGACACCTTGAAGGTTTGGAGGCATTACTTACTAAGAAATAATTTTGTGTTAATTACCGACCTAATCTGAAAAAGCCTAATTTCAGTGCATGACAACCTAGGTGGAAAACATTTTTAAGTGGATTTGATTTTTTTATTAAGAACTTTAAAGGAAAAGAAAATTGTCTAGTTGATCCACTGAATAGAAAAGAACATCACATATACAAAATTACCTATAATAAAGCAGATTTAAATTTTTGAGATCTGATTAAGGAGGTTGCATATAAGGATCCTGAATATATGTTTTTATGCCAAAAAGCAAAGAAAATGAACTTTAATGGACAACAAACTAAATACAGAATAAATAAAGACAATTTATTCACCTTTAGAGGAAGAATATAACCCCTAAATAAAGTGTCTGCTAGACAATTAATGCTTGATGAAATTCAAAAAAGACCTTATGTTGCTCATCCTGGATGTTAGAAATTATTTTCTGCCATAAAGAAAAGTTATTTGTGGGCTCGAATGAGGAAGTACATCATAGAATATATAGCCAAGTAAGATGTATGGCTAAGTGCCTGGAATGCCACCAAGTCAAGGTTGAACATCAACATCCAGTTTGGTTGCTTCACCCGCTACCCATTCCAAAGTGGAAATGGGCGGTATTACTCTATATTTTGTAATAGGTTTTCCTAAAACTAGGAAGCGAAATGAATTGATCATGGTGCAAGTAGATAAATTGAGTAAATTAGCTCTTTTAATCCCTGTAAAATCTGTATACAAAACTACCCAAATTGAAGAAATATTTATGCATGAAATATTCATACTATATGGATGCAAAAGTTAATGATTTTTTATTGTGATCCAAAGTTCACATCAACGTTTTGGAATACCCTTTTGTGTGGTTAGGCACAGAATTTCAATTTAGTGCCACTTACCACCCCTACACATATGGGCATACCGAGTGGGTCAACCAGATATTAGAGGATATGTTGAGAATGCATGTAATGCAACAATCTAGTAAATGGGAAGAATATATTCACCTATTTGAATTCACTTATAACAATATTTATCACAAATCATTGACAATGAGTCCTTTCGATGTTTTATACGGAAGAAAGTTTAGCACACCCATTAATTGGACCAACCGAGAGGATAAGTTAGTATTGGGATGAATATGTTAGCATAAATGAAAATAAATGTGATAAAAATCTCAGGTATCGAGGATAGACAAATGATACATATTGGGAATTTCAGGTATCGAGGAAAGACAAATGATATACGCACTTAAGAAGAGGACATATTGGGAATTTTAGGTATCGAATGATGTGTTTGTGCAAGTGAAACCCAAGAATAGAACTTCGTATCGGAGGGAATGTGCCAAATTAGCCCCATGATATTGGAGACCCTTCCAAATTATGGAAAGAGTGGGACCAATTGCATTCTACTAAATAAATGTGTATGAATCTAAGAATATTATTAACTAGAGGGATGTGAATGTAAACAAAATAATATATATATATATATATATATATATATATATATATATATATATATATATAATTCCATTCTATTAATTGATATTGTTTAGTAAATGTTAACATGACTTAATAAGAATTTATGATGTGAAGGTAGAACCAGACAAAGAGTTCTTGGTAAAGCTTCCAAGAGAGAAGCAATGTTACAAAGTTGAGTTATAACCCAAGTTAATGTGGAGTGGAAGCAGCTTAATTTAGAAGAGGACACCTAGGAGGCTGAAATTTTCATGCCAGAATCATACCAGTACTTATTCCTAAGGAAAGCATGAACAGCTGAGTTTCACACAAGAAAGGGAAAATGTAACACCCAGAGTTGTGTAAATATTTTTCACATGTTTTGGTTGGTAATTTTGAATGGAGTTGGGTGTAAACGTTTTTTTTTATATTTTTTTAGTTATTTATGCTAAGTCATGGAATTTATGGGAAAAATATTCTAAAGAGATAATATTTAGTTCCAGGTAGTTAGGAAGTTACTTACTCATCCTTGGAAGACAAAATATCTTAATTTGGGAAAGAGAGGCGTGTATCAAGGGAGGAAACCAGAGAAACAGAAAAGAAAGAAGAAAAACGTGAGACAAGACGCTTTCGAGGAGAGAAAATGTATTGCTGATGGGTGTTCTTGAGTTGTTAGTGAACCAGTGGAATACGTGAGATAAATTTGTGGACTCGAGAGCTATATTCCTGAGTTCCAGGTAGTTAGGAAGTTACTTACTCATCCTTGGAAGATAAAATATCTTAATTTGGGAAAGAGAGGCAAGAGTATCAAGGGAGGAAGCCAGAGAAACCGAAAAGAAAGACGAAAAACTTGAGACAAGACGCTTTCGAGGAGAGAAAATGTACTGCCGATGGGTGTTCTTGAGCTGTTAGTGAACCAGTGGAATACGTGAGATAAATTTCTGGACTCGAGAGCTATATTCCTGAGATCCAAGGAATTATTTCTTTCTGGAACTACTTTGGAACTGAAGAGGCTAGGGGGAGGGTGTAGACATAATCGCTAGACTCAACATTTGGGTCGTGAAGTCCTTTTCTAGTTTTATTCCTAGCTGAGTTATTCAACACATAAGTATTGTTCAATCGTTCAGAACTCGTTACTATTCTCTTAAATATTAGTGGTAAAAATTTTACTATTTTCCCTCAGTATGGAGAAATAGAAACTTGGTTATAAATGTATATTTTTCACCGTAGAAATATAGCTAGAATCTTTGGTCTCTTAATTATTTTAGCAAATAAACTATTATTATATCTTTCTGGAAAGAAGTAGAGGGCATCATAAGGAAAGAAATAACTAAATACTAAAGAAAACACGTACACACAAAAATAAAGCTGAATAGATTACGAGAAATAAAAATATATAACAAATATAGTTCATGGACCATTCTCTGAACAAAACTAACAGATGAAATTACATTATGAAGAACCATATTCGACACCCAATATTTGACTTAAAAAGTCCAAATACAATATCCATTTATGCAACCGATGGTGATAAAAATCGTAACTTGTGTGAATAAAATAGCGTTAATGAAAAATACAAATTGATGACTATCGTATCAAAACCGAGAGTCAAACCCTAGCTATTAGAGTAGCTCATTACAAAAATAATCACACAAGTACGATTTATTATAAATGGAAAATATCACAGAATTAACCAGCTTGGCAAGTAATCTAACAATTTACATGATAGTGATGATAATTTTTGTTTAAACACATTAAAGATTTTTATAAGTGAACACAGTATCAAAAAAGGCTTTCCCAGTTAGAGAAGAAATTCAAGGAAGCTAATGTATACGATAGGGTTTCATTAAAGATCCCAAGGGGATTAAAAGTGTATGTATATATAATAAAACCCTCAGGTCGACGGACCATGAGCGACGTATGAGGAAATAAGAAACGGATGGGTAGGTTTGCTCATAGATTTTCTAATTAGAGCAAAACCCAACAAAGAAGATTTAGTCGAACTAGGGTTCAAAACCCTCACATCAATTAATAATGTTTAACCAAAATTTGCTACCAAACTTCCGAACTAGGTATTATAGTATCGACTATACATGGAGAGGTAAACCCTAATTTAGGGTATAAAAGAACCATGAACTATTTTAAAAAAAAAAAACCTTCCATGAAAAACGCCCAAGGAATATCTCATAAACAGTCAACGGTGGAAGAATAAGATAACTTTAAACATGGTGTGGCCTTGTGGAATTCGATCCACCAAGATTCTGAGGTTGACCAGAACCATCAAGACCCCATACATATAATAAACAAATTAAATGGTAATTGTATTCAAAAGAAACATTAAGAAAGGAGGCTAAAGTTATTTAATGTAAAGACTAAGGCTGAGTACCTGAAACCTTACCTATGAAACCAAGTGATATCACTGGTGAATTTCTTTGGTCGCCGCATTTCCTCCTTCAGTAAATCTGCGACTCTATCAAATAAAGAAAGGTGGGTCATATTATGAACTCAAACAAAATATATAGGCAATGGAAAAGACCCTCATCGACATGCACTGTAAAATGAAAATGGCAAACCTAGATATAGTTATTATAATCTCCCCCGTGAGTCATAAAAAAACTGGAGTTTTCCTACGGTTGCAGAGCCTCCTCTAGAGAAATGGAGGACTAATTTTATAAATGGTTGGACAGTGAGGGTAGGGAGCAGTTACCCTAACCACTCCTTGCAATATGAGGAACGCTGGACGAGAATCCCTGGGACGAGAATCCCTGGAATCGATGACAGCGAAACAACTTTCCACTATTCACTTCCACGGACAACCCAACTCCTTGGACCTATGTAGGTAACCCTTCGAGAAACCTCCTCCCATTAGTTTCCATGACCAGATAAAAAAATATATTAATAAAGGACCACAATCTCAATTAATAACCATTAATGAAAATCTATCATGCTCGAGTTAAGTTCACGAAACACGACACAACAATACCCTTACCGTCATAAAAGAACTTATGTTAAAATGTCTTACAAAATAGGTACCGTGGTAAATATTTCTCACTTGGGTTAAGTAAATATGTTAATACATATGTAAGTGTAATAAATATAAAGAAATATGTTAATACATATATAAGTGTATTAAATATAAAAAAAAGGGACAAACATATATACCTTACAATATAGTTATGAAATCAATGAAGTAGTTGACTTTTTTTTTTCCATGTGAAGATGGTAACTTGCCTGGTTACATTATTCAACATCATCTTTAAACAAAACTCTTTAAAAATATAACATTTAAAGGATGGTTTAATATTTTTCCTTATAAGTAATTATTTATAAATAATACATTGTAATGTACTTTTAATTTTTTAATTTCATATAATTTTTTTTAATTTCATATAATTTTTTAAACAAATAGTAAACCCATAAAACAAGTGGCTGACCCATCATTTTTCTTTTAAAAATAGTGCAAATATTAATTTGTATTTTAAATTATAATTTTTGAGATTCTAAAATAGATTGAAACATAAAATTTTAATCCAACTTACAATTTCAATACTTGCTACAGAAATAAATTTTATAACTATATTTACAAGGCATAGTAACTAATTCTTTTATTATATAGAAATAGTGATCACGGAGTACTATTTTTTAACTAAGTAACCATGATAAGCTACTATGTAGCACTTGTTAATATCATAATCATTTATTTATAGTCTAGTTGTCTTGGATAAATTTTTAAAGTAATAGATGTTAATTTCAGTATTAACTTTATATTTTATAGGGCTTGTGTTACCTTTAGTACGAACAATATTATTACTATTATATTAAATTACTATTACTATTAATATATATTGATCTATTCATGGTCTAGTTGTTTTGGATATATTTCCAAATAAATATGACTTTATTTTTAATATTATGATGTTGTATTAGAAATTATTTTATTGTACTATTTAGTTAAAAATAGATTCAATTAGATGTTCATTTTAGTCATCCTAGGATATTATAATTTTTCACTTTAATTTTTTTTTGGAAATAATGATTTTCTAAGCCATGGAGGCAAAGCCTTTATTGTGCCTATTTTTAAAGTGGGGATAAAAATTTCACCTCTAACTACATGAATATCATGATTAGCCACATTTTAGCCAAATTTTATGGGATAATTTTGAAATTGATGGTAAAATAGCTAAAGGGAAAGTTGGTTTTAGGAGGCACGACTTAACTATTGATGACCGTGTCACTCTTGGGATCATTGGTGAGGAGTGTCACAATGGTAAAATTGATCCCTTTTTTTCATTTGTTGATTTATTAAAAGCTTTCATAGTTGTCCCTCGAGAGAATTCATGGAAAATACTTGGTGAGTCCCTTGAGAGAATTTATGGAAAATACTTGGTGAGATAATGGTTCCTCTTGAGCTCAGGGTTGTTTTAACTAGATTATATGAGAATGTTATTGCTAATAATAAGAAAAATGAGGGTTGGTTTGGGGATATTGAATAGAATATCAGAGTTAAGCTGGATGCAAGGATTTCTCCTATCCCCTACCCTTTTTGGAATTTTCATTGATAAGCTAGAAGACTGTTTAGAGACTTTGGGATGCAATGAACCCAAAATCTCTCATATAGTAATTAATCTTATCCTTTATGCTAATCATATCATTCTTCTTACTAGAAGCCCCAATGATATCAAAAAGAAACTTATAATCCTCCATGATTACTACTGCAACATGGCTATGACTGTTAATACAATCAAGGCTAAATTCATGATAATTAAATCAAAAGTGATCAAATATGATAATTTCATTTATGAAAAAGATTACTTGGAGAAGGTTTCTTCATACAAATACCTAGGTATTTACATTCCTCATCAAATCAACTATAACTATAGCATTGACAAAAGGATTATACGAGGCTAGAAATATTACCTTGAGATCGAAATAAATTTTAAGTCGACAAAAAGTTTCTTTTTGAGACTCTCGCCACCCTTTTTATTTTATACGGATGAAATGCTTGGCGCTCCATTATATCTAGAGAATCACATAGAAATATTGATATGATACAAAATAAATTTACAACTTACAATCTAAAACTTAAAGGAAATACTCTCTACCCTATTCTCTTGATTTCAACTAGCCTCTCCCCCATTGAAAGCATGGCTATGTTTAGGTATATGATATACAAGATGTTGTAAAAAAATGGAATATAGGAGGCTGTTAAAAATTTCTTCTAACTCTAGTTGAAACCCCCACCTTCAGCTCAAGCAAGGTTGGTATAAAGATTGCAAGTGCTAGCTCGACTAGTAGGAGATAATGGAGAAGATAATACTAAGAATGGGAAAGATATTAAAAACACTATAACCTCCAAATTTATGGATAAACAACAGAAGTATAAGAATTTATCTAGTGGAAAAAGAAGTTAAGAAATAATAAGGAGGTAATATACCCATATCCTACTTACATGAATTGTGTTTTTTCCTTGAAAATAAAAAAATGAACATTGCAAAGAAAAGAACTAATTCTCATGAGCTTTGTAGTGAAATCAGGTGTTCGTCTATTCCCATAACATCTTGGGATGGAATAATTCCCCCCCCTTTTCGATACTAAGAGAGTTGAATATGAAAATTAGTCTCTCTTGGAATGAACTACCCCTACTCACATCGATTATCCTTTTAAAAACACTTGTCGCACTACTAACCTTCATGTTTTGTTAAGTCATCAGAATTACAATGCTTCGTTGAGTTGTTTTCGATCATAAATATAAAATATTAAAGATCCTCAGTTAATCAATTACCTTCTTATGTTATGTTAGACCATATTTATCTCTCTTAACACTAACCATCACCATCATCAATTATTTTATCTAGAGAATGTAGAATTTTATTTTCATATTTTATTTTAAAAAATTATATATTTTAAACTTTAATTTCTTCAGATATTCAAATTAATAATTATCTATATTCAAATATTAATTATAAATACATAATCACTTTTTATTATTTTTATAGTAAATTCAAATATTTTGAATTTTATGTTTTATCTTAAAAAAAAATCAAAACTAATAAAAATAATATTTCTATTATAGTATTTTTTGTCTTTAGTTTTTTTCAAACTATTATTAAAAATTAAAAATAATTAAAATTGGGTAATTTTGATGTTATCTTAACGTTTTAAATTAAAAAAAATAAAATTATAATATGATTTTTCTCGTTTCTTAAAATTTTTTGGACTAAATCTTTTGCATCATAAACTGGTTATGTATGGGGCTTTATACAATTTGTTAAGATTATTAAATTGTTTTTTTTTATTATATGAATTAACATATTTAACTAAAATAAAAAAATAATAAATAGTATTAATATAGAATTAACCAAATTAACATTATTGGTAAATTAATTTATCCAATTTAATATTTTAAATTAAACCAATTAAATAAAAATAAATTAAATTTTTGTTATAATATTAATAATGTATTATAAAAAGAACAGTTACTTTTTCCAAGTCAAAAGTGTCTCCAAAAATAACCGAAATGTAGTTTTAGAGTACTATGTCATAAAATCTTTGTAATGTTAAGAGTTATTTTAATTGCAGTTTTATATTATAATTTGATTTTTTTTTCAATTTTTATACTTTAATAACCGAGCTAGGCTTCAAATATTATTAATTTAAAACTTAGTTATCTTCGTTATTTTAAAATGTTAAAAATAACTTTAGGAAGAAAAATAGATAATAATATTTTATTTATTTAAAAAATATGAATTAATATATATATATATATATACTTACTGAATTTCTTTTTAATTTTTTTTATATAAAACTATTAATTATAATCTAATGATATTCTTAATATTAATAAATTGTTTAATATTATAATACATTTAATATTAATTAATTATACTTTTTTTAGAGAGGATTATACTGTTATTTATAATATTTAATTGATTTTTGAATTTTGAATCAAATTAAATTCATAATTTTTGTTATAAATTTAGATTTTTATTTAGAATTATTTTGGATATCTGATTTTAATTTTTTATTTGGTTATCTTCATTCTCATTTTTTAATTCAAATTTATGAGAAAAAAAAAAATAACATTTAGTATAATTTATATTCAAAATAATAAAATTATTATTATTATTATTTACACTACTCTTTTAGGATTTATTATATTCATGGGGCTAGGGTTTCATGAAGCGATTATAATTATTTTTACTAACATGATAATTTTCTTCTTTTCTCTATTTTTTGAGATAGTCACAACGTTTATAGGCGGTTTAAGGTCAATCTTTTTCGATTTTTACTAACATGAAGCGATTATAATTATTTTTACTAACATGATAATTTTCTTCTTTTCTCTATTTTTTGAGATAGTCACAACGTTTATAGGCGGTTTAAGGTCAATCCTTTTCGATTTTTATTTCCTGTGGCACATTATAAGGCCATATCAGGACCTCAAGTTGTTTCCAGTTTATATCTTATGTGTTTAGTTCTCTTTCTCGATAGGGGATTTGCTAGGGCTGATGGTGATGTGGTTTGTGCCTGATGTCCCATTGGCTCAATCATATCATATCATTGCGATGTCATATTTCTCTTCTGTTTTCTCTACCCTAGTCTGTTGCTCTGGGAGTTCTTCATATTTTTCAGTGTTGGCTATCTCTTTTCCTCCAAGGTGTCTTCTCCCTTAGATTCTTTCATTTTCAGTGTGGATGGGTTTTATTATTCCAGTGGTATGTTGGTCGTCCCTTCTTTCCCTCCTAGATTCAAGGTAACCTTTTGGTCTCCATTGTTATTCTTAAAACATTTGGGGGTTTGGTTTCTCCCTGTCATATATTTCATTAATCTACCTTACCATCATAGTGGATATTTTTATAAGTTCTTTTCTCTCTAATATTTTGATTATATCCTCAAGGGTTAAGGTGATTACTGAGGAAATTTTGAACCTTTTTGCACTTAATCAGGGTCGTTCCTCTTCTGTTTTTTTAGATCCTCCATATGTCAAAAAAATCTAGAAAACGACTGGATCTACTATGCAGGAGTTGTGTTCTCGATCTCGCGGGTGTATAGAAGGGGGCACAAGTTTTGTGGTAGTAGTTGGGGCTACAGAAGGTCCTTGTATATGGGATGGTCGTCCTCACCATGGAAAAAGGAAGAATAGTCACGATTTGAAGAAAAAATCCTATATAGATTTGGTTTGTGCAGTGGGTATGGACAATAATTCTTGAGGATGAAGATCTCAATAAAAATTCTTGAGTTGGGCTCATTTATGGCAAGAAATTTGGTCTCCCTTTCCTTAAAGAATGGGTGAAATCCTCTGTGAGTCCTTTTACATCCCTCCTGGTTTCTTTCCGGGTCCTTGCTAAAGGTTAGGTCCATATTATGTTTTAATTCAAGGAGGTTGCTAGGGTGATTGAAATTTTTATGATGAATATTGACTCCTTGTTGATAATCTTCAAGCAATGGCACCCCTTGTTGATACCAGAGGAAAAGAAAAACTATCCTAGCGTGGTTGTGTATCTTTGGTCTCCTAGCAAATTTCTGGCACAATCCTTTCTTTGAAATAGTTGGGAATAATTTTGGTCCTTATTTTGACCATGATGCCTCCTATATCTCATCTGACGATGCCTATATTGTTCAAAAAATGGTTAATATAGATATTCTTAACAAGATTCCTACAGGGATGCATTTAGGTAAAGGACTCGATGTTATTTTGTTCAACTATGAAGGCGTCCCCTTTTGGTGTCATCATTTTTTTCAACATTGTCACGGTGAAAAATATTGTGTTATGCCAATGTCCAAAAAAATATTTAAGGTAGTGTGTGCACTAGTTATGGCATCATCTCCTATGATATTTTACTCTATGTCACATGACAATGATGAAGGTGTTCATTTATCTATCTTGGTCTCAGAAGGGTCACAACTTGAGTCAATTCCTCTGGCATTCTGAGCTCCATCAACCAAAGGTATTTCAACAAACCCTTTTTCCTTCATTTTCACATTTTTTCTCCTTTAATTCTATTTCATCTTCTTTTTATTATAGCTCCTATCCTTTAACTATCCAAAGCATAGAGGCTTCACTACTAGTTCCCTTGAAGTGTGTCCCTCGAATTGACTTGGCCTTGTGTCCTTTTTATGTGGATTTGTGATATCTATCATCACCTTCCTCATTTTCCGCTTTGTCTTCCTATGGAAGCCTTCAATCATATGATATTATTTATAACCAAAGGTCCAGGGTTATCACTCCCCTAAGCATTTTTTTCTCATTGGTTTTGGGTTATATTAGAATTTTAGTTGCGGATAAGAGTGGGAGGGGGCATAAATATATATTTTTTATTTCTCAAGGTAAATTTATGTCTAATCGCGTTGCTGGCAAGAAACAATCCATTCCTGGGGCCTTTAGAGCATGCCCAACCGTGTCTACCATATCTTAAAAATACTTATGTATTTTAACTATTGAGAGCTACCCTGTCCCTCTAAAAGACAATATGCCAAGAATTTGGTGGAATCCTTTTCTCCATAAATAATTTTACAAGATACTTTGGGGAATGGTGCGACTATTTATTCTTTTTTGGAATCTATGTTGAAAGGCGAGTATTTCTTTATAGTTGATGCTTTTGGACATTATGGTGGCCTGATAGTGGGATTATTATTGCATCGAGGCCATTTTTAAAGTGTATGGGGTTATTATTTGATTATGTGTATGGATATTTCTCATCTTGTCTTTGGTCGGTCTGTTACCCTCAATAAAATTTACAACCCATGACAAGACCATTTCATTTTTTGGGAGGATTTTCTTCACAAATCCATGGTTCGATATAACAAGGCCATTATGGTCAGTGGCCTTCACTTCTCTATGGGTTTTGCTAAACCTTTGGGTCATCACGACCATCCTTATACTTTGTCTAATTTCTTCCATAGTTGGCATGTTTGAAATTTGTTCATTTATATGGTTCCTCCAAGGCTATCCCCAACCTAGAGGAATCATCGTGCTAAGCATGAATGGATTGGAAAAATGATTAACATATCGTTGTTTGAAAAATCTGCTTTAGAATCCTTTCCTTTCATTAAGTAATGGGTAGGAGATGGTGGTATTTTGGATTATTATCCTAGATTTTTGGAAAAAAAGGGGTTTCCTAAAAAATTGACTATCCCCTTGAATTTTAGTTGTGTGTAGCTAATGGAGGAAGAATTTGTTTCTATAATTAAAGAGTCACGGATTCCCTTATGTCCCTTGATGTATTCATCTGTTGCATCCCATTTCGAATCAAACCTGAAAATATCAAAATGTTGGGCAAAGTAATGGGCTAAGAACAGAATATGATAGTTAGAGAAATGGTATAAATTGAAAAGGAACTAAAGGAATTATCTGACTAGGAAGGTGAAGGTAATTTTTCTCCATAATTTTTGTAAATGTACACATCTCTCAAAATTTGGAAAATCGCTCTACTGAAAGGAAGAGAAGATGAAAAATTCTTAAAACAATATGTGATATGGTTTAAAAGTGTGTACAAAAACCCTAAAATTTTTCCATGCTCATGGGTAACATCCCCAATTACCATTATGTTATTTAGTTTTATCATATATGACTTGGTAGGTTTTGGAGAAGGTGAAAAAATATAGTAATAAAATTGAAATGATTAAAAAATTTTATTCTAATTTATTTTAAAAGAAAATTTATGACAAGTCTTGGAATCTTTGTGAAAATAACTTAGATGAAATTTCAATTACCAAATAGTTGAGATAGTGACTTCCTCCTTCCCTAGAGATAAAACATCTCAGTAGGAACAAGAAGCCAATGAAGGACAATGAGAGAAAAAATGTTAGAGGCATGTTGAAAAAAATAGGAGGAGAGATTACTATATATAACATGATGTTGTTAAGGTAGAAGCATGACACTGTGCGCGAGGATGTTGTTGATGTGGGTTGAGAATGAGTGGAAGCCCTGGGACATGCTATAGAGTCTGTAAGTTCTTGGCTAGACTGGAATAGTATTGAGGCTTGATAACATATCCTGATCGGTCACTGTCTACATAATGCTCTGGAAAATTGAAAAGCTTAGGGGGGGTGGCGAATTTGATGTAATTGTCATTTTCATTGCTTGGGAGGAGAGGTCATCCCTAATTATCTAAATTGAGAACATATAAATACATGTATATTTCCATAATTCAAGAAATTTTATATCAATGATGTAGAACAAGTCTTTTTATGAAATTTATTTGTTGCATAAATGTATTGTGGTAGGAAATGGAAACTTGTAACTTGTAACTAAATGCTACATGTGGTTTAATTCTAATTGGGTTCATGATAGTAGAAGAATTTGAATTGTAGAAAGTATTACAAAAATTATGAGAAACACTTACATAAGTAATATAAACTAGTAAAGTCTACAAATCATATGATCAAGGAATGGTTTCGTTTGACAATGGGAGTCATCACTCATAACAATCCTTGTTCCATGTAAGTAATATATCAAGGTCCCAACCTTATAGGCAGATCCCGAAGGAATCAAGTCATGCCTCCCATTGAAGCCTTAGAAATAACTATGTATACGGAACATAGTAATCTATGGAACCTAAAAATTTAAATAAACAAATTGAGGAAAAGAAAAAGTCGAGTCAAATTTATTATAAAAAATAGGTTCTGGTGCAATTACCGGCATACGACATAGTGTTTCAATAAAGCGAATGTAATTAGATATATAGTTAACATGGACAAGATTCTCTAAAAATATTTATCTAGATTGGGAATTCATTAAGGTATTTTTTAAGGATTTAATAATTTTTCTATATATAGTATTGTAGGAGATTATTCTGCTTTGAAAATTTATACACATATAATGTAGGAAAACATTCAATAAAATACATGTAATTTATTATTAAAATTGGTAATTTTTTTGGTGAATATCATCCATTAAATCACGTGTAACACCCACCACGTAAACTATTGTAAATTACAATTTTTACCATGTTTTACAAAAACAGTTGTTTCAAGAAATGGTTGAACGAATTCTTGAATTGTTTGAAAACTGATAGAATTGCCATTAGTAGGTATTTTTCTGCTAGTACATCATACACATTGCTTCCCCCTATGCTTGCATCTCAGATTAAAATAATTGTGGTGACGGATGATCGGGCCACGGGTTTACTCGCCATGGAGCCAAGCAGGCACAAGTGTGCAGCGTGCTCTAGGAAAATCTGCAAAATGGAGGTTTTCTTTCATTCATTTTTGTTGCATTTGGTTTATAAGCAGTGCTTTGTTAACAAATGTTTTGAATATAGTGGGTGTGGGAGAGCTCGAAAACCGCTAGAGAAAACCCTAAGCGGTTGCGTTATCTGGTTACTAAGGTTTGCAGCTCTGCACCCAAATCTGGACTAACATCTACCGTGGAGCTTAAGGGTTTGGAATACCTTCACGCAACCACTAGTATATTCTCTTCTAGTTCGCTGATGACCACAGAACTATTGCTATGGATTTATTTGCTTCTTTCTGGCCTCGTGGTCCACCCAGTACCAGTTTGCATTGTAGTTAGATAGTTATGTTCAAGCTGTGGCTCAAATCTGTGAATGTTAAAGTGATTAAAGTAATCTTTTCTATTGTTTTTCTTTGATAATAGTCGACTGGATAAGAGCATTACATTAAACCAAATCAAGGTTTACATCTAACATGGTCTGGGCATATATATATTATGAAATTACAAATTCACATTGTCATATGTTAAATACACGTTGGCATGGTTGCTAACCAAAGCTCGTGGAGTGATATTTCAACGTTTATATCTAACATGGCGTGTGGATATATATGTTATGAAATTACAAACTATATGGCATTCACATTGTCATATATTTAAAAATACGTTGGCATGGTTGTGAGCGTATGGTGACAAAACCAAGGTACGGTATTGAAGTCCGCGGTTGAACCCGTGACCTCAGACACCCTACAAAGTGCCTCCACCATTGGGATTTCCAAGATAATTATTTGGCTAAATTTATTTCTTACATATTCTCTTTCTTTGTGAATTGAAATATCTAAGTAAAGATTATATATCATATTTTTTTTCTGCAAAAATAGTATTAGAAAATAGAAAGAATACTAATGATCTTTCTCATACCTCTTGGGATAAGTTACGCATACCAAGAAAATGGTAATTCATTATTTTATTCGGATATGATTGAAACGAATTCACTGTTGACTATTTTTGAAACAATATTTCTATCTTGGGAGGGGAAGATAAGTCCATTGTGTTAATTCCTTTGCAAGGGTTTTCAAGGGTTACATGTTAACTTTGTTATTATTTTGAAAAGGTCTATCTAACTCTTATGCCCATAATAAGGGTTAGTTATGGTACTTCATTTTTAAAAGATATTTTCTTGATTAGATTAAAGAGTGTAACTCTTTAATAAAAATATTTACATAATATTGTATAAGCAAGAAAATATAATATGAATGCTTTATTTTAAAAAGGATTTTGTACTCATATAATTTAGGAAATGAGAACAAATCCAAGGCATTTTCTTGAATAGATTAAAGAGGGTAATTCTTGAAATATCTTCATGTGCGTTGAAGAAGAAAAGAGAATTTTTCTCAGATAAATACTCATTAACCATGTTGTGAATAGTAATGAATTAATAAATCCATGGTTAGTTTCATAAATTCATGGGTAGTTTTTCCATGGTGTTGATGGAGAATAATTATTTCATAAAACCATGGGTAGATTACCATGGTGTTTGCAAATATTAGTTATTTAATAAATCCATGAATAAATTACCATGGTGTTGGTAAAGTTAAGTTATTTAATAAATTCATGGTTAAAGGAACTAATAAGTTTTATTCCTTAGATGAACAAACTAAGTGATTATTTTATATTATCATGATTATTATGTTAATTCCCTTTGGAAGAAGATCATGCATATACATGCAACATATGTATTAATTTTTATTGAAAAAGAATATACATATTTGTATGTAGAAAGATAACTTGTAGTATTAAATTACATTGAATATGATTGTTTAGTATAATCTTTGGAAAAGAAGACATGTATTTATATTCTTAATTGCATATTTTTACAAAAAGAAAACATATGTTTACACGCTCACTAGCATTCAGATTTTCTTTGGGAAGACTCGTGAAGGAGGTTATGTGCTTCGTTGTGTAAGCACTCCTTTAGGGAGACTCTTTTGGAATCGATATTCATTTGCATGCATGGGAGCAACATTTGTTGTGTTAGCTTGCATTTCATGCACTAAAAATAATAGCTCAAAGGGTTAGCTATTTTGATTAAATTATGTAAATTGCATGCACGAGTATCATAACTAAGTATCAATTTATTTTAAATGTATGCTCGGGAGATGTAGCTATTGTCTTGCAGTTCTTATGCGACAGAAACATTAGTTATTGTGATGACTTATAACTAGCATATATGAGGTATGTGTTGTTAAAGGGAGAATGTCAAGGTACTTTACTTGCATGTCATGAATATACATGAGTAGATGGAGAAACTACTGTAGTATAGATATGTGAAAGGATTTATTATACTTTATGAATCTTGACATCAATGCATGTTGAAGGCGACATTAGCAGGGTATGATGGTGATATGTATAAAGGAAATATTATGCTTAACCTAGTGGCAGGTAAATGACTATGTTTCACGCAGATGAGTACGAAGACTAGAGGGTAAATGGTATCATATTTATTGAATGGCTTAAATCTAGATATTTGTATATTTCCTTGTAAGATTTATAAACGATGGATAAGGGATGGTCTCCCTTATAAGCCATTATGTGATGGGCTGAACACCCTCATGAGCGTTTAATAATAAAATTAAACATTTGTTGGTTTTCACCCTACGGGGTTTCCAGGGTATATTGGTGCTCAATGATGTGATTGATTATTGTGTCAAGTTGATGATGTTGATTCCTTTCTTGTTATGATGTTCATAATGGAAAGTATGTGAAGACTATATGAGTAATGAAATGAATGGAATGTTACATCATACAGTATTATGTTAATGTACTATAATGGACGTTGTTAATGGTTAAGGAGCTTACTATTCCTATTCTAAAAGTTACACTATGAACTGGTAAACATTCCATGTAATGATGAGTAAGGAATATTTAATGGTGAATGGTTAGTTACCCATGAGTAACTTGTATAAAAAAAAAAAAAATCTCCTTTACATTTCCATGTGAAGTTAACGGTGTATGTTACAAGTGGTATTAGAGTTAAAGGTTGCAACACTGTCACCTTTGGGAGTTAGCGAAAAGAAATTGAGGGATTTGAGATGAAATGCGCTTATGTGAAGGAAGGCATCACATCTCTAATCCAGGTTCAATAAAGAGTTTCAAGAGATAAGTATTATTATCTTTCTTTTCTTGAAACACTAGTTATTGCATTTATGGAAAATACACTGCTTACAAAGTAAATAACTGTTGAGTTAGAGTTTATTTAAAAAGGATATGTATTTTCCATGTGCGTAAAACTTCTATTGTTGTATTGAAGTTTCCTTGAAAGGAGTTGGGAATTTTGTTTCTTGAAAAAGAAACATGTGTGTGCTTGAAAATTTAACTAATATACATTTGATTCTTCTTGAGAGAAATATGTGTATCTTGAAAATAAATCTTGCATGTAAATCTTGCAACTAAAAGAGACCAATATAGAGTAAAATGTGGTTTTACTTAATATACAAGATTGTGCTAGTTCTTTTGGAAAGTAATAAAGCATTGCTAATATTATAATCTTTTAGAAAGATATACCATGGTAAAATACCAAACTACTATGCTAATTTTGCTGAGAAAAACCCATGTAAGTTCTTGCAAAGATTACTAGTATGTATCTTGAAAGGTGTGAGCAGTAGTAAAACATAAATAAGTAAACTTTCTTGCCTTTATACATATATTATTTAAGAAGAGATAGGAATATTGATTTCCAAGTTATTTTCTTGAAAATAAATATAGGCTAAAGAGAATAACCTCTTGAATATACCACATTTCTAGATGGATTATGTCAACTTCTTGATTTAGGTATATTAAAAGTTAAGTTAACCTTGTTAGTGTTGCATAGTTTTTATGCATAAAAGAGGCTATCTATGGTAAATTCCTGGAAGAAAATCATGAGAAACTTGCATGTAAAATCATAGAGGAACAAGGTTCTTTGCATGCAATAGTTGTATTAGATTTCATCGGAAAGAACATAAGTCTATATGTGGAAATGATAACATGTTTTGTTATCATACTTTAGAAAAGATTATTTGGCAAAGAAGACAAATTACATGTACAAAAACTAAATTAATGTTTTGGTTTCCTTGAATTATATACATGGCTAATGTGGGTATAATATTTCGAGAATAAGGTATGTATTCTTATTTTTTATTCCATTAGTTTTATGGAAAAGAAAACCAGGTTTTGCATGTCTATTATGTAATGTGTCCTTGAAGAGGAATCATGAATTTGCCTACTCGATTATGTTAAGTACTCTGTTGGGAAATTAAGATTAGAATTTTTATGCATTGTATGCATAGGAACAACAACCAATGTGTTAGCTTTATTATATTTGCATGTTCCAAAGGAAAAATCTAAAGTGGAGATTCTTTTGTTAAAGTTTAAGTAAAGCGAATGCACATTGTGTCATTTTCCATTAAAGGAATTTCTGAACAGACATAGAGATTTGTCTTGTACAGATGTGTGCGTGTGAGAAAAATGTCATAATAATGTGGGAGTTATTTGACATGAATTTATAATTACTTACTCACACTAATGTAGAGATGTTAGAAGAAATCATGATGTGACATTGCATTCACATCTCATATATTCACATGAATAGGTGTTAAAGGATCATTCAAATATTGATTATTTATTGATTAAGGTTTTATCTAAACATGCTATAAAATATTATTGACGCTGCTAAAAGAAAACATTGTTGTAGAAGAGCAATGTGAATTTCTTGATGGGGATGAGTACTAGAGTAGGGAGAGAAGTTCTTCAAATGAAATAAAAATAAGAATTTTATTTAATTTTATTTTAAGAAGTCTATGCATATGCATGTTGATTCCTTTAAAAATGAATTGTTACATACATGGCATTGCATGAGATTAGATTCCATTTAAGAGAGTTCTTAAAAAAGTACATGTGATTATAATATAATTTTTCCAGATAAGAATATTCATATGAAATTAATATGTGTATTATGCTTTATTTCTTTAGGAAAGAAAGTATTAAAAAAAACATGAAAGAAAAATAGCTACCTTTCATTTGAGTTGGAAAAGAAGTAGTTGTTTTTGCATGCAATCAAATTTCTAAGTTACCATGCACTACTTTAAAAAGATGAATGTGTATAGTGATGGTGTGAGAAATTAATGCATGAGTGCAAAAAAATGAGGAAAGTCCTTATATAAGATGATATAGTGTTAAAATTAAATCGAATAAAACCTCTTAATGGGTCAAGTTGTGAAACTTAACTAAATGACTAGTTGACTCACTAGTGTTTGCATGAGTCGTCATGGATGCATTAAAACTATTGACTAGTTATGAATGAATAACTAATGAAAGTTATATGCACGAATTGATTTTGAATAAAGCTATTTGAAAGTTGTGAACAAGTGATTATGATAATTACTTTGTATGTCAGTCTATTGGAATAGAACCTTATAGGAATTGGAAATTTTTGCATAAGATAAGATGTGCTTGAGAAATGAAAATTTACGATTAGTATTGCTTCTTATAGTAAGCATGGGTAGCTTAATGGAAACAGAAAATCTATGAAAATAAAACATCGCAAACATGGCAATGTGGATTGCAACAGTAAACGTTAAAGTATCATGTTTTAATGTACAACACATGTATGTTACTTCCAGGGGGGAAGTTGTACTAGCTTCATTAAAGCTAATTAGTATTAACCAACTAAAGACAATTTGTTTAATTTTCTTGTATCTAGCAAGAAAAAATTAAATCATCACTGTTGATAAAGAAAATTATTTAATTTGTTGAGATTAATTAATGAAATAAAATATTTCTAAGCTGATGGTAAAAATGTTTCCAAGAATAGGAAGTGGTTGGGGATAGTTGGAAAGACAATTACCTACTCCTCTGAGGATAAAGCTGGATCCCCGGGGAGGAGTAGGCATTCTGTGAAATTGGTAAAGGGGGAGTATTTTCTCGAGCCGGTTGGGACTAGTTGAAAATAGCTTACAACAACCCTTGTAAAGCCAAAAATATCTGAGTGTGACTGGATTGGCCATCCCAAGGTCACATCAAAGGAATCCACAGTTAACCCATGGCACTGTCTAGATTCTGGAGCTAGGGAGCAAGTAGAGGATGTAATAGCCTCACTTGATGGTTGGGAGGACCACAGCTTGAAAGACTAAATTTCCAGATAAATATAAAGACATTTTAGTGTGGAAATATTGACTGTCAGGATGTGAAAAATGACTCGATCCTATGGATTAGGAGGAGGATTCTGTTTACCATTGTGGTTCTCATAGTGGAACAAGTTAAGTAAAAGTTGTGTTATATTAAAATGAATTATTGAATGTAAAAGTTAATTTATTTTATTACTAATTTGTTTGAATGTCTTAGCAGATGCTAGGATATGACCATGGTGCATTGATTGACCATTGGTACGATTAAATAGCTAGGTGCTCTCTGAGTATTTTTTTTTTAAGTACTGTATGGATGTCTTTAGCAGGAGCTAAGACAATGTGCACATGATGCATTTATGAGAGGGTTGGTTCTCTCTGAGTACTTATGGAAGTACTTTGATTAAAACATCTCTTTATATTGCAAGAATTTTTGATAGTTGCAAGTGTTTTCATTTGATTGGAACTATGTGACTAATGTCATTGGATGGTTAGTCATACATTATAGGCTCTTTCAAGGAAGTTTTGATGGGTGTTCAAACATTCTCAAAGACCTTGCGTAAAAGCCATCATTTCTTCCAATAGTAACTGGTAAATATTGGTAAGTTCGTATAGATATTTTTTATTTTTATGAATTGAATAAGGGATAAGTAGTTAGAAATGGAAATGAAAGTCTGTCATTGCCAAGGGGAAGGAGCCCTTTGGATTGCTTATATTATTATATCATGAGTATAAGTTTAAATTTTAGTGAGAGACGCACATCGAGGATGGTGTTCTCTTAAGGGGGGGAGTATGTAACACCCACGTAAACTATTGTAAATTACAATTTTTACCATGTTTTACAAAAACAGTTGTTTCAAGAAACGGTTGAACGAATTCTGAATCGTTTGAAAATTGATTGAATTGCCATTAGTAGGTATTTTTCTGCCAGTACTTCATACACATTGCTTCCCCCTATGCTTGCATCTCAGATTAAAATAATTTTGGTGACGGATGATCGAGCCACAGGTTTACACGCCATGGAGGCAAGCAGGCACAAGTGTGCAGTGTGCTTCAGGAAAATCTGTAAAATGGAGGTTTTCTTTCGTTGATTTTTGTTGCATTTGGTTTATACATAGTGCTTTGTTAAAAAATGTTTTGAATATAGTGGGTGTGGGAGAGCTCAGCAAGTGCTAGACAAAACCCTAAGCGGTTGCGTTATCTAGTTACTGAGGATTGTAGCTCTGCACCCAAATCTGGACTAACATCTACCGTGGAGCTTAAGGGTTTGGAATACCTTCACGCAACCACTAGTATATTCTCTTATCGTTCGCTGACGACCACAGAACTATTTCTATGGATTTATTTGCTTCTTTTTGGTATCGTGGTCTGCCCAGTACCAGTTTTCATTGCAGCTAAATAGTTATGTTCAAGTCGTGGCTCAAATCTATGAATGGTAAAGTGATTAAAGTAATCTTTGCTATTGTTTTTCTTTGATAATAGTTGACTGGATAAGAGCATTACATTAAACCAAATAAAGTTTTATATCTGACATGGTGTGGGTGCATATATATTATGAAATTAAAAATTCACATTGTCATATGTTAAATACACGTTGGCATGGTTGTTAACCAAAGCTCGTGGAGTGATATTTCAACATTTATATCTAACATGGCGTGGGGATATATATGTTATGAAATTACAAACTATATGACATTCACATTGTCATATATTTAAAAATACGTTGGCATGGTTGTTAGCATATGGTGACAAAACCAAGGTACGGTATTGAAGTTTGCAGTTGAATCTATGACCTCAGACGCCCTACAAAGTGCCTCCACCATTAGGATTTCCAAGATAAGTATTTGGCTAAATTTATTTCTTATATAATCTCTTTCTTTGTGAATTGAAATATCAAAGTAAAGATTATATATCATATAGTTTTTCTGCAAAAATAGTATTAGAAAATAGAAAGAATACTAATGATCTTTCTCATACCTCTTGGGATAAGTTACACATACCAAGAAAATGGTAATTCATTATTTTATTGGGATATGATTGAAACGAATTCACTGTTGACTATTTTTGAAACAATATTTCTATCTTGGGAGGGGAAGATAAGTCCATTGTGTTAATTCCTTTGCAAGGGTTTGCAAGGGTTACATGTTAACTTTGTTATTATTTTAAAAAGGTCTATCTAACTCTTATGCCCATAATAAGGGTTAGTTATGGTACTTCATTTTTAAAATATATTTTCTTGATTAGATTAAAGAGTGTAACTCTTTAATAAATATATTTACATAATATTGTATAAGCAAGAAAATAGAAGATGAATGCTTTATTTTAAAAAGGATTTTGCACTCATTTAATTTAGGAAATGAGAACAAATCCGAGGCATTTTCTTGAATAGATTAAAGAGGGTAATTCTTGAAATATCTTCATGTGTGTTGAAGAAGAAAAGAGAGGTTTTCTCAGATAAATATTCTTTAACCATGTTGTGAATAGTAATGAATTAATAAATCCATGGTTAGTTTCATAAATCCATGGGTGGTTTTTCCATGGTGTTGATGTAGAATAATTATTTTATAAAACCATGGGTAGATTACCATGGTGTTTGCAAATATTAGTTATTTAATAAATCCATGAATAAATTACCATGGTGTTGGTAAAGTTAAGTTATTTAATAAATTCATCGTTAAAGGAACTAATCAGTTTTATTCCTTAGATGAACAAACTAAGTGATTATTTTATATTATCATGATTATGATGTTAATTCCCTTTGGAAGAAGATCATGAATATACATGCAACATATGTATTAATTTTTATTGAAAAATAATATACATATTTGTATGTAGAAAGATAGCTTGTAGTATTAAACTACATTGAACATGATTGTTTAGTATAATCTTTGGAAAAGAAGACATTTATTTATATTCTTAATTGCATATTTTTACAAAAAGAAAACATATGTTTACACGCTCAATAGCATTGGGATTTTAGTTGGGAAGACTCGTGAAGGAGGTTATGTGCTTTGTTGTGTAAGCACTCCTTTAGGGAGACTCTTTTGGAATCGATATGCATTTGCATGCATGGGAGAAACATTTGTTGTGTTAGCTTGCATTCCATGCACTAAATGTAATAGCTCAAAGGGTGAGCTATTTTGATTAAATTATGTAAATTGCATGCACGAGTATCATAACTAAGTATCAGTTTATTTTAAATGTATGCTGGGGAGATGTAGCTATTGTCTTGCAGTGCTTATGCGACGGAAACATTAGTTAATTTGTTGACTTATAACCAGCACATATGACGTATGTGTTGTTAAAGGGAGAATGTCAAGGTACTTTACTTGCATGTCATGAATATACATGAGTAGATGTAGAAACTACTATAGTATAGATATGTGAAAGGATTTATTATACTTTATGAATCTTGACATCAATGTATGTTGAAGGTGACATTAGCAGGGTATGATGGTGATATGTATAAAGGAAATATTATGCTTAACCTCGTGGCAGGTAAATGACTATGGTTCATGGAGATGAGTACGAACTACCGGATGATCCAGTGTACGATGGACCATTGTAGGTACATCCATGCCACCAAGATGTGAAGATATGAAGACTAGAGGGTAAATGGTATCATATTTATTGAATGGCTTAAAGCTAGATATTTGTATATTTCCTTGTACGATCTATAAACGATGGATAAGGGATGGTCTCCCTTATAAGCCATTGAGTGATGGGCTGAACACCCTCACGAGTGTTTAATAATAAAATTAAACATTTGCTGGTTTTCACCCTATGGGGTTTCCAGGGTATATTGGTGTTCAATGATGTGATTGATTATTGTGTCAAGTTGATGATGTTGATTCCTTTCTTGTTATGATGTTCATAATGGTAAGTATGTGAAGGCTATATGAGTAATGAAATGAATGGAAGGTTACATCATACATTGTTATGTTAATGTACTATAATGGAGGTTGTTAATGGCTAAGGAGCTTACTATTCCTATTATAAAAGTTACACTATGAACTGGTAAACATTCTATGTAATGATAAGTAAGGAATATTTAATGGTGAATGGTTAGTTACCAATGAGTAACTTGTATAAAAAAAAAAATATCTCCTTTACATTTCCATGTGAAGTTAACGGTCTATGTTGCATCACATATATGTAAACATTAGACATTTTTTAATGAAATTGGAGAATTGTTTTTTAAAAAATTCCCTAAAAATAGCCCTTTGTGAATTCCCCCCTTAAAATTTTCCCTCGAACTCATAATCAAAATGGAAAATTTATAGCGACCTTAAAACAATGTAATTATATACCTATAAAAACCAATAGTTTTCATGTTAATTTTGAAACGTATTGATGCAGCATCAACCTTTTTTTTTAGAGTGGTGATTTTCGTGTTGGTAATAAAACACAAAACTTAGATAAAAAAAAATATATAAAAACAATAAAAAAACCAATAAAAATGTTAAAAAAAAAATTTAACTCGTAAAAATAAAAAATTTAAACAAAAATAAATTTAAAAAAAAACAAAAAAAAACAAAAAAATTCGGAAATTATATCAAAAGTAATGACAAAATTTGAAAAAAAAAACACATAATTTAAAGAAAAAAACAAAAAATTAACAAAAGAATTAAAAAAAAAAAACATCAAAAACATTTTTTTCTAAGTTATTAAAAAAAAGCATATAATTAAAAAAGAAAAATTAAAATAGAAAATTTTAAAATAATTAAAATTACAAAATTAAAATCTTGATAAAAAAAATAAAATACAGAAAAGAAAAAATTAAATTTAAAAATTTAAATTAAAAAAATAATAATAATAAGAAAAAAAATACAAATTTTAAAATTAACAAAATAAAAAACTATCATTAAAAAACAAAAAAAATGAAAAAAACCATGTACAAATAATTAAAAAACAAATATCCATAAATTTACTGTTTTTTTTTATAAATGAAACAATTTAAAAATTTTAAAAATGAAAAACTAAATAAACTAAAAGAAAAAAAAAATTAAATTAAATTAAAGTTTAATAAATGTAATAAATAAATTTTAAGTTTTAAAAAATAATTAATCTAAAATATTAAATTTAAAATAAAAATTTAAAAAAAAAAAAAACAAAAAAATTAAAACAAATTAAATTTAAAATAAAAAATTTGAGTTAAAAAAAAAAAAAAATTAATTTTTTGAAATAAAAAAAAAATTAAAAAAAATTAAAATTAAAACTAAAAAATTAAAAACAAATTAAAAACGAAAAAGAAAAAAATCAAACTAAAAAAATAATACTAAAAAAAAAAAAAAAAAAAAATTGTTACGAATTAAAAAATATTAAAAAAAAAAGTTATTATTATTAAAAATAAAAAATAAAAATAAAAATAAAAAAGAATTTTTTGTTCATGGTGGCACCGCCAATTGACCTCCTACTGCGGGAGGCCGATTCCCTGAATCGACCTCCACAACCACCTAGACCGATTGGCAGCGCCACTGCGATCAAAATTTTTATTTTTTTTTTAATTTCTTTTTTTAATTTTTTTGAATTTTTAAATTTTTTATTTATTTATTTTTTTTTTAATTCAAAAAATTTAAAATTATTTTTTTTTAACTTAATTTTTGTATTTAAAATTTTTTTTTTTTTTTTTTTTAATTCATTTTTTCGTTTTTAATTTTTTTTCTAAATTTATTTAATATTTTTTATTAATTTTTGTATTTTGTTTTATTTAATTGATTTTTTTTTTTCATATTTTTTTATTATTATTAAATTTTAAGTTTATTTTTTTCATTTAATTTTTTAAAATTTAATAAATTTTGTATTTTTTTTTAATTTATTTAAATTTAATAATTTTTTTTATTTTTTCTTTTTTTTTTTATTATTATTTTTTTAATTACATAAAATTTTTATTTTCTTTTATTTCAATTAATTAAAATTGTGTATTTAAAATTATATATATATATATATATATATATATATATATATATATATATATATATATATATTAAACTTAGCATTTTCAAATTAATTTGTTTTTTATTTTATTTTTTATTTAATATATTTTTTTTAATTTATTTTTTTCAATTTTTCAATTTTAATTGATTTTTAAAGTTTTTTAACTTTTTATTTTAACAATGTTTTTTTTTTTCTTTATATTTAAAATTTAATTTTTATTTCAAAATTTATTTGTTTATTCATTTATTTATAATTTTTTTTTTTTTAATTTAATAAAATCTAATATATATATTTTAATTTAAGTTTATATATGTATATATATATATATATATATATATATATATATATATATATATATATATATATATATATATATATATATATATATATATATATATATATATTATTTTTTATAATTTAAATTTAATTTATTTTATAAAATTTATTTGTTTTTTAATATATTTTTTTTTTTAAATTTAATATTTTTATTGTAATTTATTTTTCATTTTTATTTTTAATTAATTTTTAATTTTTTTTACTTTTAATTTAAATAATATTTTTTTCTTTTTAAATTTTTATTTTAAAGTTTTAAATTTATTAAAATTTAATATATTTCTTTAAATTTAATTTTTTATTTTAATTTTTTAATTTAGTAAACATTTTCTTTTTCTTTTTCTTTTTCTTTTTTAAATTATATTTTATTTTTGATAATTTCTTTCCTTTTTTAACTTGTTTTTTTTTAATTTAAAATTTTTATTTTGTTTTTATTTTTATTTTTTTATTTCTATATATTTTGAAATTTTAATCTTTAAATTTATTTATTTAATTTTTTTTTCTTAAATTTTAGCTTTTTTTAATGTTTGAATTAAAATTTTTATTTTTGTTTTTTTTATTCCTACATATTTTTAAATTTTAAGCTTTAAAATGTTTTTATTTTTTAAATTTATTTTTTTCTTAAATTTTGGTTTTTTTTAATGTTTAAATTTTAAAAATTAAAAAATGTTATTTCTATTTTTAAAAATGTCAAAAATATGACACAATTTCTTTTTTGTTATTCCAACATCAACTGGTTGTGTTTTGAGGGTGTTTTTTCAATCCTTTTTTCAAGAAACAATTTTGTTTTTAGCATAATTTTATAAAATGTTGAAATTTGACCTTCAAAAAAAACCAAGTGCGTTTTGGAATACATTTTTTTGTTTTTGGGGTGTTTTTTCATGTTTTTTGAGTCTTTTTGGGCTAGAGTTCCCGTTTTGAGGTCAGGTTACCTATTTCATCGGTAACAGTGTTTGTACACAACAAACAAAATAACAATAAATTTGAAAACATTGTAAATACATGTTCTATAATACCTAAGACTAAATAATAAGTATATATCCATTTACACAATAATTAACTAGTGAAAAATTGTTCTGTATATTTTGTTAAATCGATAATTCTAACTTTACAAATGGTAAAAATTCCGAAGAAGGGACACGGATCTACGAATGAAACCAGATAGTTAATGGAATGTGTGCATGTAACTATTAACACAAACTAAATCATGTTCAAGATCAGTCTCATCCAGAATCATGGTAACCCTATTTCAACAAGTGAGAAGAAGATGCTTGAAGGAGCCTAGGTAAATGATGAGTCCAACTCCTAGCTACTAATGAGGTGCTAAAATTATGCTAAAAAAAGAAAGTTAATGGAATGGTGTGGAACTTAAATGATTGAGCAGATATCATCGTTTAGAATCCGACGTATCTCGCTTCGTGGAAAACCAACATTGTATGCTCCAAGAAATGTGTTTTGTTTGTTTTGTCAACGAGGAAATTTTTAGAAAAAAAAATGGAGGACAGCCCAGTTAGCCGTCCGTACTTCTGACTCGGCATGTCGAGTTGGTAGGTTGACTAGTCAAAGGTATTTCCTTTGCCGAATCATGTTTCAACACATGGCTTCACGGTGTTGGGTAGAGTTGGCAAAGTTTTAATTCGTTCATAGGTGGCTAACTAGAGGCTGCCACGTGGCCCAGCCAAGGGCTGCCATGTGGCAGTCTAGGCCCACCAAAAATAATGTTATAATCCAAGTGGAGTGAGCGGGGCTCAAAACCACAACCTCCTTTGTAACAATGTCGATAAATGGCATTGAGCCACACCATTGGTTCTTAACCAGATGGTCTACAATGATTATTTAAAGTTTAAAGTTCAGCCACTTAGGGATGGAGGGGGCCAGTCCCGAGGACCAGCCCCCACGTTATTTGTAGACCACATGACCATTCACAGGAATGAAGGGTGCGGAGCCAACCACTAATACCGCCACCCTTAGTCGTCATGGTAACCACACCTATGTGCTACTTGCTTTAACCGTCTGCTTAGACCGCTGAAGCCATCAGGCTGTAAGCTGTCGAGTTAACTGCCAGGCATGTGACTGCCACTAGAAATATTTTTGAGACCACCAGTTGGATGCTAGTTACCACCTTAATCTATCTACTAAGCCGCCTATGTGAGCAGCATAGCACTTACCTCCAACGGTTAGTTAATCGCCTCGCGATATTATATATAAAAAATTGTAAATGCACCAATATCAATATAGTTTGAAATTTGGATTTTAGGCACCATTATGCATTTTAGTGGTTTGAAAATTTCACCCAGAATTCCAGGAAATTGTTGCCCAGTTAGCCAAATTAAGAGAAAAATTATAGGACCAGTCCAAATTTTGGGGAAATTGTAGAGCGGTTAGCAGGAAAACTAGGGAGGCTCATAACTTCTCAAGTTTTTTTACAAATTTCGTATGAGAAAGAGGCTAGACAGGAATTTTTGAGCCTTCTAGAGCTGGTGGAATATGTTTTGAAGTCATTTGATCACTTTAAATGCATGTAATCACTATTTTTAGCATAATGATAGAGGACCAAGTCATTAGAAGCTGGACCAAGGAGACGTATCCTAGGAAGGGTGAATCATCTGTTGTTTTCTCGTTATTATTATGGTTCATTTGTCTTTGTTTCAGTATATTTCATATTTTATTTACATGATTTATCTTTTTAAAATTTTACATAAAATTTCTCAAAAACTCATTTTAAACACTTTTAATTTTCAAACCCGCAAGCACTATTTGATTGAGGTCTCACACAGATAAATTTTCGTATCAGAGCTGAGGTTTTATTTTTTGATGTCAGTATTTAATTTTTTGTAGGATTGTGTGGTTCTTACAAGTTTGAAGTTGAAGAAAGGAGAAGTAAATATTTTGGTTGCAAGTCATCAAGTTAGCTCAAGGGCAAGGAGAGCAATTTTTCCTCAAGCGCCGCCACAAATTATTCATAAAATTGTAGTTGAAGCTTTAGAAAGCATGTCTCATGAAGGAGGAACTGATAAAATGTCAGATGATGAAAATAATTTTAGAAAAGCTTTCTTTGACATGATTGAAATGGTAAAAGTTTTCTATGAAGAGTGGACTTCAAGATTTCAAGGTGAAAGTTCGAAGCCTTCAATAGGAGAGGGTTCTTCTGGAGGAAAAGGAGGAGATAATGACAAGCCTTAAAATGGAAATGAAAAAAAATCACCCTCTTCTCCACCATCATCTTCACCTCCATCCTCACGCTCATCTTCTTCCTCTTCTACAACCATTGTTACTCAAACACCTCCACATACCCCAAGGGTGCATGGTAAACTCCCTTATTAAAAATTCATATAAAATTTGAGCTGCCTATGTATAATGTTGAAGTGAATGTTGAAAGACATGACCATTTGGTTTGTCAACTTGAAGTTTATTGTAGGATCCAAAACATCAAATGAAACAAATATTTATTTGGCTTCATTGAGGTTGGAAAGTGTTGCTTTGATTTGGTGGGAATCAAAAACACAAGAGGATATGAAAAAGTATCGTAATGTCTCCACCTCTTGTATAGATTTTATTATTGCACTTAGAAAATAATTTTATCCCTACCTTATATGCAAAAGGCTATTGTGGATAGGGTCAAAGTGTGCAAAGCTACACTCAATAATTTAGGAGAAGACTCTTGATATTAGGTGTATATTTTAATTCGCAAGGCACTTTGTTGAAATATATTAGGGATTTATATAGTTATTTATGACATACTATCCGTACATTTAATCCTACAAGTTTAAATGAAGTTTGTGTCCATGCAACTCATATTGAAGCAAGAGGTAAAAATATTCCACAAGAGGGTAGCAAGAAGTCATTCACAAGTGGAGACAAGGGTAAGAAAAGGTTCAAAGCAAAGGGAAAGAAGAATGCATCTGTCAAAAATGAAGGATAAAATCTAAAATGATTTTTTTTTCCCAAAGAGGGTCATGATGAAGCTCATCGTTGGAAGCTTCATCCTAAGATGAAACCAAATAAGTTTAACAACAAAGAGAAGAAAAACATAGCTACAACTACATAACATGAATTAGGCTCTGATTCGGGAGATGAAAAAAATATGACAATGATGGGAATGAAATGTATGGACATAGCAAGCACTAGATCTCAAGTTGTCCTAATGGTACTCAATATGAGAAAACAAGAATTTTATTGTCCATATTCAGGTTATTTCAAAGAACACCAAAACTTATACACTCTTTGATAGTGGCTCATAGTCAAATTTTATTTCCAAAGACTTAGTCAAGAGACTAAGCTTAGAAACAATTCCTCATCCAAGACCTTATCCTTTAGGTTGGATATGCAAGCATTAGAAATTACAACTTACGAGGGAATGCATCTTTAAATTTTCAATTACAACAAAGTTTCTTGATGAAGTTGAACATGATGTAGTACCACTTGATATTTCTAGAATTGTTTTGGGAAGCCCATATTCGTATGATAGAACAGGTAATTTCCATCACCATGAAATCAATTATCACTTGTTAAAATATGGAATAGAGTACATTGCTATAGCACATCACCAGAAACTAAAACTTTCACTTTTCTATGCCAGAAAAATGAAGAGACTCATTAACTCTAATAAGAATTTTGTGCTTCTAATGTTCAACCAAAAGAATGATGTTGAAAATGAAACTTTTCAAGGTTGTTATTCAAGATTAAAATCTGAATTGGTTGAGGTTGTTAACCAATATGATGAGATGTTTTAGGAGCCAAATGGATTTCCTCCCATGAGGGGAATCCAACATTAAATACAATTGTAGCAATATTTTACTCTTCCTAACATTGGCATGTACACGATGTCCATGATGGAAAGTGTAGAAATTAAAAAACAAATTCAAGGTTTGTTGGACAAGGGGATCATCAGGCCAAGTACTTCGCCATCTGGGTCACCTATTGTTTTGGTGCCAAAGAAGGATGGAACATGGCACAAGTGTGTGGAATATTGGGCATTGAAAAAGATATGTTAAAGATCCATTACCCACTTCCTCTAATTGATGATTTACTTGATCAATTGAAAGATGAAAAATATTTTACTAAGTTGGACTCAAGGAGTGGCTATCATCAAATTAGAATTACTAAAGGTCACATATGGAAGACAAAATTCAAAACAAAGCAAGGTTTGTTTGAATGACTTGTTATTCCTTTTGGTCTTTTTAATGCTTCGGCTACCTTTATGCATGTTATAAATGATGTATTCAGGCCATTTATAGATGAGCTTATGATAGTATACTTAGGTGACATATTGATTTTTAGTAAATATCGTGAAGAGCATGTCATGCATGTAAAAGAAGTACTTGATGTCTCGAATAAAGAACAATTGTTTTTAAATATGTCAAAGTGTGAGTTTGGAAAAACTTCTTTAGTGTATTTGGGTCACATTGTTGGAGGAGGTCAATTGAAAATAGATCCATTTAAGGTTGATGTCATTTTGAATTGGCCAAAGCCCAAAACAATTACGGACGTAACCAGATTTTTGGGAGAAATCCAATATTGGAGGAAGCTTATTGCTAACTTCTCTTCTATTGCAGCTCCAATGCATGCATTGACAAATGTGAAGCAAGTCTTCCAGTGGGGAGGTAAAAAAAAAGGCATTTTATGCATTGAAATAAAAGATCAGTTTAACCCTAGTACTTTCACTTCCAGACTTAAGAGAGTCATTTAAGATTCAAACTAATGCTAGTGATTATGCCATGGGTGCGGTCCTCATGCAACATGGTAAGCCTATGTGTTTTCATTCGGAAAATTTTAATGTTTTATTTGTTAACTATCCTACATATAGCAAAGAGTTGTATGCATTAGTTCAAAGTCTAAAAAAGTGGAAACACTGCTTGATGGGTGAGGAAATAATCATTCACACTGGTCATCAATTGTTTCAATATTTTCGATCACAAACAAAGTTGCAGTAATCAAGGAACTTCCGAAGGATGGGATTTCTTTAACAATTCCAGTTGGTGATAAGGTATACGAATGGTATTTACAATAACGTTGCTCACATTGTTTCTAGTCCTATTGTTTTTGCTGCTACTATTCTTAAGCATAATTCTACTTCACATGAGAGTTGTGTTGAACAATATGCTTTAGAAAATGATTTTCACGATGTATATGCAACTCTAGGTCAAGGGAACTGAGTAGAGGAATTGGATTATCACATGCATGATAACTTGTTGTACCATCTTGGAAAGATTTTTATTCCATGGGGAGAAAGGATCAACATTATAACAGAGGAAAATACTTCTCTTATTGTTGGTAAGTTCGGCCTAAGTAATACAATGGCACATCTACAAAGGTATTTTTGGCCTCGTATAGAAATTTAGGATTCTACATTGCACTTCCATTATCTTCTCGTCCATGGGAGAGTGTTTTCTATGGACTTTCTTGGAGGTATTCCTATGCCAAAGAGGAATGATGATTATCTTTTTGTAGTTGTGGATATCTTGAGCAAAATGTGTATTTTCATGCCTTGTAAAAATAAAATTTCAGTTGAAAAAACTGCTTAGTTATTCTTTCATATTGTATGGGTTCATTTTAGATTTGCCACATCCAATGTTAGTGATTGATATTTCCACTTTGTTGGGAAATTTTGGTCAATATTGTGGGGATTCATGGACACCAAATTTAAAAAGAGTGCAACATTTCATATGAAAACAAATGTTCAAACAATGGTGGTGAATACAATAGTGATACATATTCTTCTTGGTCATTTCAATAAACATCCAAAGTTGTGGGATGAAAAATTACACTAGATTCAGCATGCTTACATCCAGGCAAAACACTCTTAAACTCAAACATCACCATTTGAGGCATGTTTGGGTTACTTACCTAAATCTCCTTTGGATTTAATTTCTAGAAATGATGTTGCTATTGGTGTTTATAGTGACATAGACAAAACTAAAAGGTTCATTGAACAAATCCAATTGATGCATCAAGCAGCCCAAGAACAACTAAAAAAGAGCCAATTCAAGTACAAGACAAGGCACGATAAGCATTGTGTAGATCAAAAATTCTAAGTCAATGATGAAGCTTTGCTTCACATTAGGAAAGAGAAGCTTCAAGGAGAAGCTAAAAAAATGAATCCAATTTGATATGGTCCATTCAAAATTTTAGAAAATATTGGAGATAATGCCTTCAGGTTGAATTTTGCTTCATATATCAAAATTTATGTTGTTTTTAATGTTGATAACTTAAGGTTGTGTGAGCTACCTTTGATTGAATATCAAGGATAAAATGTTCAAATTCCTTACATTGAGGATTTTCTCCTGAATACCTTTATAAACTACAACAACACACTATTCTTGATAGAATAATAAGGTCCTCAAGACAAGGGAATGTGGAGTACCTTCATGTGGGGCTCAAAGGCACAAATCTAAGAACGAAAAAATGGATCAAGATTAGAAAGGTGAGGGAACTACTCCCTCATCTGTTGAATCACTGAAAGTGATCTTTTGGGGGTACAAAAGCTTCCAGTGGGGAGGAGTGATCAGGTGCTCAAAATTGTGCTCAAAAATGAAATTTATCTAAATGGTGTGGAACCTGAGCTACCATGTATATCTCATCGTTCTTGGAAAATTGACAACATATGCTCTCAGAAACATGTTCTATCTATTTTTTCAAACAAGAAATTAAAAAAAATGCAGGACGACTGAATCAATAGTTCATACTACTAATTAGGCGTACCTAGTTGGCAGGTTGACTGGTCAAAGGTATTTCTTCTGGAAAAATCATGTTTAGACATGTGGCTTCTTGGTATTGGGTCAAATTGGTATATTTTTTATTAGTTCATAGGTGGCCGACTACAGGCTACCATGTGGCCAAGCTAGGGGCCACCACGTGATAGCCCAAGGGCCACCAAAAATCATGGTATAGTCTGAGTGGAGCAGGTGAGGGTTAAACCTATGACCTCCTTTGTAATAGCACTGAATGATACCACTGAGCCACACCATTGGTTATTAATCATATGGTATAAAATGACTATTTTAATTTTAATTTTTTTTCCCGTTCGGGGTAAAGGGGTCTAGTCCCCACATTATTTTTAGAAAACATGAGCATTCGTAGGAACCAAGGGTGCAGAGATAGCCACCTAGATCACCACCCTTAGTTATCATGGTCACTATGCCTATGTGATACCTGCTATAAATGTCTCCTGAGACCACTCAAGTTGCTGGGTTGTAAGCTGCCAAGTTAACTGCAATCGTCACCATGACATGTGACCACCACCGAAACTATTTATTGGAATACTAGTTGAAGGCTAGCCACCACCTTATCTTCTCTACTAAGATGCCTATGTGAGTGTCATAGCACTAACCTTTGATGGTTAGTTAACCGCCCGATGATATTATATATAAAACAATTGTAAATGCACCAATACCAATATAGTTTGAAATTCGTATTTTAAGCACCATTGAGTGTTTAAACGATAAGACAATTTCGCCCATAATTAAGTGAAATTGTCACCTACTTAGCCAAATTAAAGGTGAAATTGTTCAACCGATTAGGATTTTGGGGAAATTGTGGAGCAGTTACCAGGAAAAATAGGGAGGCTCATAATTTTTCCAGTTTTTTACCAATATCAGATCTAAAAGAGGCTATAGAGACATTTTTGGGCATTCTGGAGCTGATGGAATAGGTTATGAAGCCATTTGTGTACTGTAAATGCATGTAATCACTATTTCGAGCATATTTAAAGAGGACCAAGCCATTGAAAGCTAGACAAAGGAGACGTAGTCTATGAGGGGTGAACTCCTTCATCATCTTCTATTTTTTTATTATTATTATGGTGCATTTATCTGTTGTTTTTGTATATTTCAGATTTTATCTACATGCTTTATGTGTTTAAAATTTAACGTAAAATCTCTCAAAAACTCATTTTAACACTTGTAATTTGCAAACCCTCAAGGAAAATTTTCTTAAGATCTCATACTTATCAGCTACTAAAAAAAATTATTGTTGATGTAAGAAGGAACCCATATTTAAACTGACTTGTCCAATACATAATATTTATTATTCAAGGCTCTTGGAAAATGGAATTAAACAAAACCAGAAACACGTAATTGGGAAATGTGTCGATGAATACATGAGTTAGTTGTTTAATTCAAGGCACCTGATTTGCAAGGGGAAAATACAATTAATATAGTTAATGATAGCATTATTGTTATTGAAAAAAGGATGAAACCCCTAAGCAATTGTGGCAGATTACCTCCCATCCACTGTATTGTAGAAATCCCTTGACAAAAATTCTGAAACGCCGAGACCCTCAATGACACCTACATAGCCTGAACTGTCAAATATGGATGAGGATTCAATCTATTCCATTCCTGGAAGGATTCTGGAAAATTATAGTAACATTACAGAGCCAAAGCTATCTAAGGATAAATAACAAATATATAAAAAAAGAGGAGTTGAAAAGAACTAATAATCTAGATCCAAAGCTCAGTCAACAATTAGCATCAGGAAAATTCAATGCACTACCTTGCATAAATATCCCATAGTCTGGGATGGAACTACTAGGGTTTAAAAGCAGATTCCTAGCATTCCTGGAAGTGCCAAAGGCAATAATGGTGACAACATGCAGCAAGGGATAATGGTGGTTACACCCAATAATCAACCCTTATCATGTGCACCTTTGAAACACAGACCTGAGACATCAAGTGCTCAGAGGATGCCAGTTCATAGAAGTAACCATGAGCCATGTGCCTTTGTCTGAGAAGTGAGAAATAGGGATAAGATTTAAACCATAATGTGAATTAATTTTGTATTGAAAATACAAGAAGTAAAGGGTGTGGTATAAAACATTATAGTGAAGGTTAGAGTCTCTAACCTTTGCATATATTTTAACATAACCCCCTTATAACATATATATTTTATTAACACAAAGAGAACAAGAAAATACATAGCTATATAGTATAGGTAGGAAATATATTCCTCAGTTAATATTATCTCGGAACCACAACAAGTAAACCTCGTCCGGCATGAATATATTTTGGTTTAGTTTTTATTGTAACAAAGCAAGAAATAATCATACAAACATTGTTTAATAAACACCAAGACAATAATATCAAATTGATATGTAAAGCTAAATAGTAACTCTATTTTTTTTATGATTGTATGGTTATTACAAGTGGTATCAAGGCCAAGTATCAACATTGTAGCCTACTTGGGAAAATGCCGAAATAACAAAACATGTTAATGATGCACATAGCGTTAACATAATCCGCGGAGGAGTTGGAAACACACCACCAGTGAGGCCAACTGGAGGAACTTGACGTGTAGAATTTATGGAATCCAATCCAGAAATGTGGGTCATAATGGGAGAGGAATCTCACAATACAAAACTTATACTGCTAGAAACATTTCATGAGCCACGAGTTGAAATTCAAAATTTGAGGGCTGATAATGAAGGATTAAGACAATAATAGGAGAAAATTATGAGGAGTATTTCATGTAGACATAATCAAAGAGAGAAAAAACCAACTCCTAGTAATGGAAATAGGATATAAGCACAGAAATAGAGGGAAGACAATAAAGAATTTGAGGGAGGCTGAAATGATAATGAAAAATTAATTATCAATGTTTCAGATGGAAAAGGGAGCAAGCGACAACAACTTTAAATGAAAGGGGAATTTAGAAATAACAAACCCCCAATGTTTGATGGAGAGGTGGAAGAAGTTTTTGAAGCTTGGCTAATTAACATGAATAAATAATTTCATATTTATGAGTATGATAACAATGATAATTTTGGGTTGACAATTTACTAGTTACAAGGTAAATCCACCTAATGGTGGGAAGGAATCAATATTGTTTAAGGAATAAACGAGCAAGAAGTGACTTGGGATAATTTTCAAAAAACATTTTAAAAACAAATATTCAACAAAGTTGTTCTATAATGAAAAAGAAAAATAGTTTCATGACATCAAATTAGGGCAACTGTTCATGGATGAATTTGTAACCAATTTTAGATATTTATTGAGATATATCCCCTATATTATTGAAGATAAATATAAGATGTATTTATTCATTATTAGTTTACCAGTGTTCATTAAGGAGATATTAGAATTCAACAATCCAACAACAATGGACTGGCCCATTCGAAAGGCTGGAATATGCTATCAACAAATTAAGTAAAAGGGGAAAAGTGGTAAGAGTTGGTCTAAAAGAAAAGGGAATAGTATTTTATAGAATACTAGAAATGTAAAATTTCCAAACACCAGGAATGTACATGAATTTCAACAAAACATTCATTCTATGAAGAATCCGCAAAAATTCAGGTTGCAAAATGTATCTATATAAGCTAGTGTGTCAAGTAAACCAGAACCTAATTAACTACAAAAATTACGTTATTGTGTTTGTGCTCTAGGAGCCTCACTATTATAAAAATTGTCCTAACTACACCATAAAATAATAGGGCTATAATATTCAAGAAGCTTATATAGTTGGGAAGGTAGCAAAAAATATACCAAGAATTAATGTTGCTTTAGAGTATCATCAAGATTAGTATCAAGCTACAATGGTGGAACTTGAAGGTAAAATAACTAACCATGTTGTCTCTATTTTAATAGATTGAGGTGTAAGCTTGAGTTATGTCAATCGAAAGGTGGTTGAGGCATTCCATTTGTAAATCACCAAATTTAAAAACCCCTAGTTAGTACAATTAGTTATTGGGACTAAAAGAAGAGTGACTGCTAAAATAGAAACTTGTTCTATGAAAATAGCGGGACATGAGATTAAGGTGAATTTAAATATGTTCCCTTTAAGATACTATGATGTTTTGATTAGAATGGACTATTTAGAAGAGCATTTTTCGTTGCGAAACTGTAAGGATAAAACCATTAGTTTCCTCACTGAAGAGGATGTTATATTTAGGGAATTAAAAGGCATATTAAGTTATGACTTATTATAGTTACATAGTTAAGAAAAATCATTAGGAAGGGTTGTCTATGTAGCATATAAAAAGTATAAGGATAAGATAAGCACCTTGGAGAACATTTGAGCTATTCAAGAGTTTTTTGATGTATTTTTGGAAGAAATTATGGGGCCTCCCCCAAAGTGATATATTCTCTTTACTATATAATTAGTCCTACAAGAAACACTTGTGTAAAAAATACACCTACTGCATGAGTATACCTGAAATAACATAATTTAAGATGTAGTTGCAGGAGTTACTTGATAAAGGGTATATCCACCAAAATGTATCACCTGTGCTGTTTGTGAGGAAGAAGGGTGGCACTTTATGATTGTGTATTTATTAAATGCAACGTCTAAATAAAAAAACAATGAAAAATAAATACTGGTTTCCAATAATTGATGATTTATTTGATCAATTTAAAGGTTCCACCATATTTTCTAAGATTGATTTGCGATCATGTTATCACTAGATAATAATAATAAAAAGTGGAAATTTGCAAGAATGTTTTTAGGACTTGTGATGGTGATTATGAATTTTTTTTCTTGCCATTTTGGCTTATCAATGGCCCAACAACATTTATGAGTTTTATCAATGTATTTTCCACCCTTACCTAGGAAATTTTTTATGATTTTTGTTGATGAAATTATTATTTACTAAAGGAATTTAGAACAACATAAGGAAAATTTGTGGATATTGTTGCAAATATTATGAAAACATCAACTATACTCTAAGCATAGTAAATGTGATTTTTTGAGAGATCAAATTCAATACTTGGGACATATAATTTCATCAAAGGGAATAACTATAGATACTGAGAAAATTAAAAACATTATGGAATGACATGCCCCAAAGTTGTTGGAGACATTCGATCTTTCATGGGCTTAGCTGGGTATTACTCAAGTTTTATAGAGTGATTCTATATAATTTATTATCTTATAAATTATTTACAAAAAAAGGGAAAAGCCTTCCAGTGGGCAACAAAATTCCAGTTCAGTTTTGAATAATTTAAACCATTTATTGACTACAGCCTAATGTTAGAAGTTGTAGACCAAGAAAAGGAATTTTAAGTCTCGATAGATGCATGCCAAGAAGGAGTGGGATGGGTTCTGATGCAATAAGGTAGAGTAATGTATTATCAATCATGTAATTGGAATGATCAAAACCAAATATATTCTTCCTATGACTTAGAATTTACTACGACATTCCATAGTTTGAAGGTATGTCACCATTACTTGCTAGGTAAAATTTTCATTTTAATGAGTGATTAAAACTATTTCACAAGTTTCTTTAAGAATATTCATATTAATGCACCTCAATCTAGATGGAATTCTTTTCTAAGTGAGTTTGATTTTGATATAAAAAATCTTAAAATAAAAGAGATTCGATTGGCTGAAAAGGTATGTACAAAATTACATTGTGTGTATGAAATATCCTATAGTGAAATAATTTTTTTTTAATCAGATCAAAGAAGCAACCTTAAAATATCCATAATATAAATTCTTATGTAAGCAAGATAAATAAAAAAATAGTTCTCAAAATTGATCTGAATATTATAAAAATAAAGATAATTTTTTCACTTTTAGGGGAAGGATATATGTCCCTAATTATGTGATGGTTAGACAATTGATTTTAAATGAGCTCCACAAAATTCCCTATGTTTCCCATCATTACTATTATAAAGTATTCTCCACAATGAAGAAAGACTATGTTTGGCCTGATATGAGGAAGAATATTACATAATATTTAGCCAAGTGCCTAGAGTGTCAGCAAGTTAAGATTGAGCACCAACACCCAGCGAGTTTGTTCCACTCGTTACACATTCCTAAGTGGAAATGGGATACAATTACATTATATTTTATAATAGGTATGCCTAAATACAAGAAAAAAAGTGATTCATTCATTACGATGGTGGATAAATTAACAAAAAGAAACCATTTAAACTGTATCCAATCAACATATAAGATTGTTCAAATCATAAATATATTTATGAAAGAAATATTTTTCTTACATTGAATGCAAAAAGTGATAATTGATGATAGGGATGTGAAATACACTTCTACTTTTTGGAATTCTCTTTTTACTAGATTGGGCTCTCAAATTTAGTTTAGTACTAAATATCACCCATAAATAGATGGGAAAGCTAAACCACTGAATCAATTACTTGAGTAAATGTTAAGAATGCATGTAATGCAAAAGGAAACCCAAGTGAGAATAATATCTTCATCTATTTGAGTTTGTTGGACATTGAGTTCAACGCTCCCCATGTGTTTCGCGGCATGGACTAACCGCCTCTCATGGATCATAGCTCTGGCGATTGTAGCAGAGACTAAAGCTTGCAGGTTTTATTCTAATGGGAATCATGATTCCAACAAGTGGTATCAGAGAAAAAGGTCTCGAGTTTGAAACTCACTCGACTCATGTTGGGGGAAAATTACTGGACATTGGGTTGAATGTTCCCTGTGTGTTTCGCGACATAGACTAACTGCCTCTCATGGATCATAACTTTGGCGATTGTAGTGGAGACTAAAGCCTATGGGTTTTGGTCTAATGGAAATCATGATTCCAAAAGAGTTTTGATATAATAACAGGTACCATGAATCATTGAGTATGAGTCCTTTTGAAGTATTATATGGAATAAGGTGCATAACACCTACTAATTGAGCATCCCTAAATATATGTTAATTCTAGGACCTGATATGCTAGATATTGAACAAGTGTGCGAAAAGTTTGGTAGAACCTAGAAGATTCTCAAGACAAAAAAAATGATTATGCAGATAAAAAGAGGACTTATAGAGAATTATGAGTAGGAGACCATGTTTATTTGAGAGTGAAACTGAAGAAAAACACCTTAAGGTGGGGTGCCTATGCAAAACTAGTTACTGAATATTGTGATCCTTTCTAAATTTTGGAAATAATTGATCCTATAGTCTATCATTTTTCACTACCTCGTCATATCATTTTTAAATAAGTATGTATATGAACCCATACACATTATTAACCCAAAATATGTATAGGTAAAATTTAATGTTGGAATTACGATGTATCGATGACTTTGGGTTGATAATCAATATGAACTAATGGAAGTTTTTTCTTTTTATGATTATGAAAAGCGTCAAACTGGATAGAGAGTTCACAGTAAATCCTCTAAATATTCTTGAGAAGCGAGAGAAAATGTTATGGAGGTGAGCTATCACCCAAGTTCAAGTAGAGTGGAGGCAGTTTAGCCCTGAAGAGGTTGCTCGAGAGGATGGAATATTTATGCGAAAAGCATATCTTGACCTATTCCTTGGGAGAGATTGAACACCAAGGACATTGTTTCACACAAAAGGGGGAGAAATGTCACACCCCAAGTGTTACATAGTAATTTGCCACCGTCCCTTCTATTCCCCATCCCGCACATTGGAGGGCCTTTTCCATGACCTATGAACAGTGACATAACCTAAAACCACTTTCATGGCATCCCCCCTGACAAGGAAAATTATTCCTCTGAAGAAAGTTTCCTTTGAAAAACCCTAAAAATTGATCTTTTGGCCTTGGCGTGACTAGCCAGTTTAGCCCTCGCGTCAATGGGGAAAATCCACCAAAGAGGGCGCCCCAACTCGCGCTCTGTCCCTATGTCTCGCTCGCACCAAGCTTAATAAGGATTGTTTTTTAAAAATAAATGGCGGAAGTTTGATTCCAACAAACTCCTGAACGAGTATCTAAAATGAGTTGGGAGGTTTGGCTCCGGATCTCCATGTATGGGAGGTGGTTTTCCACCTATCATGGAAGCTTCCTTGAGGATAGGGCCAATCCCACCATTGTAGGGATCCCAACTCCCCTTCCACCATCCATATCAGCTTGCCACTTTCCCTTAGCAAGATAGTAGTCCTAATAGCACTAGAGAAGAGCTAAAATTATAGCAAGGAGACTATCGCCAGACAGCCTTTGAGAGCCAAGCCGAAGAGAGAGAGCTTTGTCCCATTTCCAATGAGTTTCATTGTGACGAGATCCACTGTTAGCCCTGATGAAGGAAGATCCAGTGTCAGAGCCTTTGGGCTGTATCTTTCCTTTTTTATTTTAATGATAAGCGACTTCGATTATGGTTTCATTCATGTGTCTTTGTCTTTGATGCAATGAATTACATCCTCTCTGACTGATGTATGGTTACAAGATTTAGATCCTATGCTATGTATCATTGTGTTTCGTGACATGTGTGTAGGTGGTCGAACGTGTTAAGTAGAAGGATCATGATCTGCCAAAGCGGAGGACGGGAAGCTTCATATTTTCTTCGACGACCATTGCGTAGGACCTAAGGTAGGCAACTCGTTATGGTTTTTTCATTTTGTAACTAGAGACCTATGTCACTGCGTGACTTGATTGTTCCTAGACCCGATCTGGGCTAGTAGGGATTGCTTCTGTCCGCAGAGGGGATTTACCTCTCCAGCAAACTGGTGACTCCACTAGGGAATTGATTGGAGTTCATCTTCTCTCTTTCAGTTTTTTTTGGCTTGTGCCTGCTTGATTTGATCTTCTGGTTTGTCTCTTTTTGTGTAAAAACTATGTTCAGCCCTCACCATACCTGATCTACTCTCTGCTTGATATTTTTCATTTCTGTCCTTAATAAACTCGATTGGTGTGCTTTTTAGCCTGACAGTCATGCCAGCTGGTTCTTGTTGCCAGTTAGGCCCCCGTGCCAACCCTGCTTTGGCACAATATACATCTAAACAGTCGCGCCAACCCTGTTTGGTGCTAGGGTTTACTTGTTTTTGAGTCCTCTGAGTCTGATTTTTGGTTTTGGTGTTATTGTTTCGACTGTCTGAGTGCCTTGAACTCCTTGTTGACTATATTTTACCTCTATCCTCTGGTTGTTTTCCCTTTACGATCAGTTTTACATTCTAGCCCTAGGGCATCTAGGTGCTATTGTGTGCTCAGCCTCCCGTGGGAGTTTTTGGTTTTCACTTGTTCAGTCAACTTTGTTTTTGCTTCCTTGCATTCATTTGGTTGGTTTTCATTGTATTATTGCGGTGTTTGAGTGATTGTGCTCTTTTTCATTTAAGTTTCGCTTTGTCTCATTTCGAGCTTGGATCACATAGTTTGTATGAGTCTATTGAGATTCTTATTTGATTTGAAGGACTTCTCCATCAGTTTGAGTTCTGATTGTGTGTTTTGCATTGAGTGAGCTTGCTTTTTTCTACTCTTTCGATATCATTTCTCAAATTGGTCTCTTAATTATTTTTTCATTTTGTTTGGTGCATTTGCTCTAAAACATTAAAAAATACAAAAAAAAAATCTTTTTGCTTTTGATTAGTTAGTGAAAATTGAAAAATTTTCTGCATTATTAGTGTTATATAACTCTAAAGGAAAAGTTTTTAGTTTCATTAGCGTGCATTAGAGACATTAGTGGTTGTTTTGTGATCATTTTGTTATTGTTTGAAAATCTCTCAACCTTCCCGTAGTTAGCTCTTCATCGAACAAAGTGATATATTATGGCATGTAGTGTGCATTTAGAGGGTTTTGGGAGACATAACATTCGGTAGGGCCTGAAATTGAAACATAATTGAAGATCAACTCTAAAAATTATTCAATTTACCTTAAGGCAACATTGAAACATTAACGAAATATCTAGAGGTCTAGGCTAGTGACCTGTTCCAGCGTCATTAAACCTACTAGCTGTCGTTCGCCTTTTGGCTTTAGACAGTGCTAGTATGGACTTGTGCTTCCCGTATCATCTCGTATATAAAGGGAGACCCCACTAGGTTGCTATCCTTTATCCGTAGGAAGCCGAGTCTGCCGCCTTATACTCGTGATACACCGGACACAGAATTCGGGGAGATTACCTACACGTACATCAAGTCCTCAGTTGATTTCTCTTTAATTCTTTAACCAAGGTGTTTATGGTAGTTCATGGATATCTGGTACACCCATCTGCCCAGATTACCAGAGTAGTCATTTCGATCTTTTCTAAGTCCTTAAATTTGAAAAGATCACCAAGCGCTTGTCCTTTCAAGCTTGTTTCCAAATTGAAAGAGATAGAGTCATCTTTTACTTATTTCTAGACTCTTAAAACATGAAACGATAAAATTTTCCAAGTTTCAATGTGGTAAAATTAATCTCCTACGATCACACGCCCTTTTAGAGATTGGTTTTTGGCCGTTTGATTGTTTACCTTGGTTTTTTCCCATGTGTCTTTGTTTTGATTTCTTCCTCTTCTCGTCACTGTCACAGTGGTGGAACCCTCAGTTTCATCTACTAGTAGTCCTTACATAGACAATTCATCAGAGGTCTCTCAGTTCTCTACTGAACCTCAGCAGCCTATTGTATCCGCATATCCCGATGGGGGACTGGTCCTATCTAAACTTCCCTTTGGTGGACCAGTTGAGTTCAATTGGCCCTTATCCAACACTTGGTTTGGATTTAGAGTAGGGGAACACTTCCTTCCTCTTAAATCGGGATTGCCTTTCTTAGCTGATGTTATACCTCTTATTTCTCGTCGTCTTTTAAAAGATCTTGCAGTAGGTTCAAATATGCACTCACCCAACCCTTCTCATAATGAGTAAATTCCAAAATCTGGTGAAGATTCCCAGATTTTTCCAGAAAAAAACCCCGAGTCTTCTGTCATGTCTTCACCTGGTCCTTTGCTTCTAGCGGGATATAGGTCCTTAAGTCAGATTGTGGCCGTTGTGGCTTCTATGCGAATATCGACTCCATCCACGAGACTGGTTATTCCTTCGTTAGGGATATCACCATCGACACCTCTCACGTCATCTCCTCATGTCATATCAGTACCTGTTAGGCCTAATATCTGCGTAGCTGTTTCTACACTCGCTGTCACTACTCATTCCACCAGGACCTCGTCGCTTCCTAAAGACATTTACATAGCATCTGCTATTTTGGAGAATATCTTTCATGAGGAGTATCGATTGTCGTTACAACCGTCAAACTCCAAGGTTGGTCAGTCATCCCATGATCCCAACTGTCCTTATTTTTCCCATTATGGACTAGATGGTACCCCTATATATGTTTTCCCATATCAATACGATGAGCAGGGCAACCCTCTACGTTTTCCTGCTTGAGAGGCTTATCAGTATGTTCATGGTTTTCTATCTGCCTAGGCTAGGAAACCTTCCAACCCATAAGGGAAACCCTTCCAGGGTAAACCTTCAGTTCATCCTGGTTATCTATATGACCCGCAAGGACAACCCCTACAGGGCCAACCTTTGAGCCAGCAGGGGTTGGTGCACGACCCGCAAGGGAAGTCGTACAACCCTCAAGGTCAACCTTTACAGCCTCACTCTGTGGTCCAACCATGGCAACCTCAAGGACCCACAGCCCAACCGGGGTATCAACCTAGACCGTTGTACGGTCCTAGGGGGAAAATCCATCCTTCTCAACCTATGGTGCAACCTCAACAACCTCAGTTTCCCATCGGTCTGAATGTTGCATAGCCAGGGCCATCTTATGGTCCTATCATGGGTCAACCTGGTTATCAGACATAACCTAGCCCTTTCCCGCCATCGTGACAACCTGCTCAGCCAAGGAAACTTGGTTTCCTTCACCAGCTAGGCCAACCTTCTCAACTGGGACAACCTATTCAGCCGGGCCAACCTGTTCAACCAGGGAAACCCGCCCAGCCAGGTCAACCTATTCAACCAGGATAGCCTGCACATCCAATTAACCCTGCTCAATATCTAGTCTATTCTATGTCGCAGCCGAATCCGTCTATGCACCCAACTTATCAGGCTCAGTAGGGCCCCACTTACCAACAACATGCTCGACCCCAAGGCGGTTATTACCTTCAAGGTCAGTCTCGACTGGTTTACAACCTGCCCCAAGGTTCTGGTTATTACCTTCAACAACCAGGCTATACCTATACTCAGCAGTCAAATCCATACACTGCTCAAATGAGGCCTACATATAATTAGGGTCAGTACCCTGGTTATCAGCAACCGCATCAACCTAATTATATGACTTATACCCCCTATGGTTAGAATCCTTCGAGACAGAACCAATGGGGGAAACATTATGCTCAACCATGGTGGAGTACAAGTACAGGTCCTTATCAGTGGCCTGGCATGCCTTTCAATCCTCAATTGCCTTTCCTTGCCACGTTGGAATTGCCGGATGTATCTAAATTGACCAATGATTTGATTCTTCAAAATCCATATTGGCCTCCAGTTCCGACCAAGGTGCCTAGTGACTGTCCTAAATTTGACGATAAAGCTGGAGAGAACCCCCAAGCTCATGTCATGACCTACCATCTGTGGTCTTCCTCGACCTCTTGGGTGGATGACTCGATTCATCTACCTCTTTTCCAGTGCACTCTTACCAGTGCTGCTGCTAAGTGGTATATAGAATTACCCCGCGGTATCTTTAAAGACTTCAATACTCTAGCTATAGCTTTTTTGACCCATTTCCAGTTACGAGTTCGTTACGAGGCTGGGACACATCTCTTGACTTCTCTAAAGTAGGATAAAGTCACTCACATATCAGATCATATTCATGAGTGGCAACGTCCTCATTGACTGATCAAGTTCGATATTCCTGATTAGCTTATAACACATTGGTTCACTACCTCCTTTGTTAACAAGATAACTCAAGATATTGCTATGGGGGCATGTGTAACCAAAGAACAATCCATCACCCATGCTCAGTACCTCAATTTGGTGTACTCACAGTCTGGCATGTTATATGATATCTTGACTGATGCCCCACGGCCAGGGACCTCTAAAGCACCAGCTACCCCATCGGTGGATGGTGTTATTGGTTCTTTTTCTCAGACTTATCCGAAGTCCTCGAATGGGAAGCGGAAGTCAAATTCTTCCAATAATTCTCCTCCTCCTGCCCCTCCAAATTCTGGTAAGACCGTGGAGGTCAACACTGTTTAAGCCAATCTTGTGGAAAATACCTCCAAAGGGAGGAACAAGGGCAAAGGAAAATCCAAATCCGATGCCCCAAATCCAAAATCCTCCAAACCTCATGCTGACGATGGTTCCCAATGGAAATCAAAGTACCCTTGCCTGATTTGTGAAGGAGACCACTACACCAAAGATTGTCCGCGATGATATGAGGTTAGTCAACTTATGAAAGGCTCTAAAGGGACTCCGACAGTTCTCAAAGAACCGTTTCCATATTAGCAGACCCAAATGGTCGAGCACCCTTCACCATCTACGCCATTTGGGTCCCAAGTTCTTATGATGAATGGTGCTTCACTCGTATTGATTGCCAGTCGTTTGAAGGATTATGCTTGATCACGCCAGGCAACCGGGAAGGAATTCGTTTATGGCCCACCTCCCCCACCTATCTCTGGGCCTTTAGAAATTGAGAAGCCCAGTGGTGAACCCATTGTAAGGCCACCTTCCAAAGGTGTTATGTGAAAATATTCCTATAATCCAAACACCCATGCTCCTCAGCACTACAGTATTGTACTACACCAAATATTGTCCTCAACGATCTGAGGTTAGTCAAATTATGAAAGGCTCTAAAAGGACTAGTTCTCAAAGAACCGTTTCCATCTTAGCAAACCCAGATGGTCGAGCAGCCTTCACCATCTACGCCATTTGGGTCCCAATTTTTTATGATGAATGGTGTTGCACCTGTCTCGATTGCCACTCGTTCGAAGGATTATGATGGATCACGCCAGGCAGTTGGGAAGGAAGTCGTTGATGGCCCACCTCCCCCACCTATCTCTAGTCCTTTACAAATTGAGAAGCCCAGTGTTGAACCCGTTGTAAGGCCACCTTCCAAAGGTTTTCTATGAAAATATTCCTACAACCCAAACGCCCATGCTGCTTAGCACTACAGTATTGTTGAGGATTTAGCACAGGGGCCCTCCACAATTTCTGTGTTGGAAGTGCTTCAAAGTTGCCCATTTCAATAGAAATCTTTGTTGTCCGCAATCAGTGGAATTGACCCTACCGATTCTAGTCTTCTCACCTTCGACCTGGAAAATTTTGTCCCCTGACTTCCACATCAAATCGCTCTCGTTATACAAGTCGGCATAAACGGCCTCAACATCCATAGAGCCATTGTGGAGGAAGGTGCTTCCACCTGTGTTATGTCATCTGCCTGCTGGAAGGCCATTGGCTCTCCAACCCTTACTTCATTTCCCAATGCCTTAGAGGCATTTGATGGTAGGGAATCAAAACCCCTGGGTGTTCTCGAGAGTTTACCGATCATGTTACAGGGTAAGACAATCAACGTGGAAGTAGAAGTGGTTGATGCCAAGCTCAACTACAATCTTCTTCTTGGTCACAGTTGGACTCACACCATGCTATGCATTTCATCCAACCTCTTCTCGCTTTTGAATTTTCCTCATGAGGGAAAAATTATGACTGTCGATCAGTTGTCTTTCCTCACCTCATCCTCCGAGAATAACATACCATACATGGACCAAATTCCCAATCCCCCTGACAGTGTAGGACTCGGTATTTTCAAGGACCCCGTCCTCATGGGTATTTTTCCCATGCCACCACCACACACCGTTCAAGCTAACATGATCTCTAGGTCAGACGACCCTTGGATCATCCCTTCGCCTGAACAGGTGACCTCATTTGGAGAATCGATGCCTTTGACTCTAGTTGATATCAATTACTGTGAAATCTTCGTTGCATCAGATCCTCCTCCTTCTGAACATGATCCTTTGAGCATGGCTCTAGATTTATATTCTCAATCCCCTTGGCTCGGCGATGCAGATTCACTCGATCCTTTAAGAGAAGTCCTCCCCTCTGACGAAGCTATCTTTGAAACGATGTCTCTTGAAGATCTGCCATGGATCGAAGGACATTATCATTCCTCATTCATGCCTGGCTTGGGGGAAATCTCTAATTGTCTAGAGCACTTCGCATCTCAGTTTCCCACTTCGCCTCTCCAAATTCCCATATTGACTCACGAGGTTCTTTCAGAGGGAAATCTGAGTAACATCACACAAACTATGCCTATCGACATCTCCATTAAACCGGGGGTCGTCGAGAACATTCACATGAGAGTTACTTGTTCTCCCGAAGAGTTTCAAGTATACACGAGCCTTTTTTGTGAATTCAGAGATGTTTTTGCATGGTCCTATGAATAGATTCCTGAGATTGATCCTAGTATAGTCGTGCATGAAATTCCCACCTATCTAGGTGCGAAACCCATGCATCAGCGTATCCGCCTAGTGCATCCCGAAAATCCACATCTATAAAGGTATAAGTTGAGAAATTTCTTGACGTGGGCTTCATATATCCAATCCCCCTCACAGAATGGGTTTCTAATATTGTCCCTGCAGATAAGAAACAGGGCACTATACGAGTCTGTGTTGACTACCGAGACATCAATCAGGCCTGTCCTAAGGACAATTACGCCACTCCCTTTATAAATTAGATCATCGATGACTACATAGGGAGTGAGATCTATTCCCTCATGGACAACTTCTTGGGTTACAATCAAATTAATATTTTACCCGCCGATCAACATAAGACTACCTTTATCTATCCGTGGGGCACTTTCTCTTAGAAGAAGCTCCCATTCGGCTTGAAAAACGCTGGGGCTACCTTCCAGCATGCTATGTCCTATTCTTTTCATGACATATATCACATTTTCCAGCCATATCTGGACAATTTGTTGGCTCACTCAGCTCGGCACGAGGACCATCCTGAACACCGCAGCTAGATTTTTCTCCACTGAAAACGTTACAATATTAGGCTCAATGCTCACAAGTGCGTATTCTGTGTGGATTCTGGTCATATTTTGGGATTCATCATCTCCAAATATGGAATTCGTCTTGACCCCCTCAAGGTCGAGGCCATTGTTAATCTTGCATCCCCATCCTCATTACATCAACTTCAGAGTCTACAGGGGAAAGCCAACTTCCTAAGTCGCTTTATTTCGAACTATGCAGAAGTGGCCAAGGGGTTTGCACGACTTTTGAAACAAGATGTTCCCTTCCATTGGGATGATACTTCCCAACAATATTTTAATAAAATTAATAAAATTTCTTGTCAACGCTCCGTTAATACGTCCTCCCAACTATCATCGCGACTTTACCCTTTATTTGGCCATTGCGTTTAGCACAATTTCCATGGTTCTAGTACAGGACGACGATGATGGAAATGAACATGTAGTTTATTATCTATCTCAAAATCTTCTCGACATTGAAATGTGCTATGCCCACGTCGAGAATTTGGTGCTTTCCGCGGTCTAGGCCATTCAGCAGCTCCGCCATTACATCTTGTTGCATATGGTTACCGTGATTTCCAACTGCAACCCCATGACATACATTTTATATTGAAAATTGTTGGAGGGCAAGTACTCCAAATGGATTGTCATCCTTCAAGAGTTCAATTTGGAGTTCACCACTAGTAAATCGACGGAATAATTTTTTTTTGCTGATCTTATATGCTCTCTCCCTATAGACTCTGTTACATTCCAATCCAAGGATCATATCATGCATGTAACACTCTTTCTTATCAGCACTCATGATCCATGGTATGGTGACATCGTCATGTACCTTCAGACATCAAATTTCTGGTCTAAGTTGACAAAGGATGCTCAACGTCGCGTTCGGCATCAATCTCAACCATATCGCATTGTTGGAGATACCTTATATCTTGTCGGAGTTGATTCCGTGCTCTGCTGATGTTTGACCCTAGAAGAGGCTGAGAAAGTCTTGAATGAATGTCACAGTGGCACCTATGGTAGTCATATGTCCGGTTATGCTACCGCCCAGAAGATTCTATGTGTGGGTTACTTCTAGCCGTCTATATTCAAAGACTGTATTGTTGCAGTTCAGAAATGTCATGCGTGCCAAGTCTTTCAGTGCAAGATTTGTGTGCCACCCATGCCTTTACATCTTGTCATTACTGTAGGCCCTTTTGCTAAATGGGGCATATATTTTATGACATGTAACCCTCGCTTGGCCGCGGGGCATGCTTATATAATCGTTGTCGTGGACTACTTCACCAAGTGGGCCAAGGCGATGCGTACATTAGCTGTCGACGGTAAGAAAGCTGCTCAATTCATTTTCAACCATGTAATTACACGTTTTTGAGTTCCTCAGGCCATTGTCACAAATCATGGTACTAATTTTTGGGACTACATGATGGCAGAGCTGACATCGAAGTTGGGTTTGCATCATGACAGCTCAACAGCATACTACCCTCAGGCAGATGGCCAGGTTGAGGCCGTGAACAAGGTACTGGTCATGATGCTTCAACAAAAAATTGGTATTCAAAAATCCAATCGGCATCTCCAATTGTTATCAGCTCTTTGGGCCTATCGAACGTCTGTAAAGAGTGCGACCAGATTCACACCTTTCCAGTTGGTGTATGGTCTGGAAGCGACTCTTCCGGTTGAATGTGAGATCCCTTCGCTGAAGTTCACTGTGGAATTACTGTCCAACACTTCCCCGGAGGAAGAACGTCTCCTGTATCTGGAACGATTGGACAAAACCGGCCGCTTGGCTGCTTTGGTTATTGAGGCACAAAAAAAGTGTGTTAAGGCTCATTTTTATCAAACGGTTTCTCCACGTTCTTTCATCGAAGGGGACCTCATCCTCTTATACGACCAAGCACATGATAAACTTGGAGCGGGAAAATTCTAGCTCATGTGTCATGGGCCCTATATTTTCAAATGAGTATTAAATAATGGGGCCTATGAGATAATAGACTATGAAGGTATTCCTTTGGCACATCCTAGAAATGTGTTGTACCTGAAGAAGTACTATGCTTGAATTATTCTTGTGTGGTGTGTGTACATAAGTGAGTGATTTCATTATTGTGCATGTGTGGTGTGGTGTTCTTTGTAAGCATCTTTCTGCTGATTGGGTCTTCCTGATTGTGCAGATGTCTATTACTCCTTTTATCGGTTCCGCGGATGGTGTCTCCCGCAGTAGTAGGAATCTGTCCTTAGTAGCCTGGGTAATCTACAATCCTGCTAGTGAGTTAGTCAATTTACAAGGTGTTTGTCTAGGGCCTACCACAAATAATGTCGTGGAATATAGTGTCGTTTTGGAATTGTTGAACGAGGTTTTTAACCTCGGTATTCGTGCATTACTTGTATATCTGGACTCACAACTTGTAGTGTTACAACTAAATGGTAATTATCCAGTTAGGAACCCATCCATTTTATGACCGTATCTACGTATTCGTTTACTGGAAAGAAATTTTGATTACATTACATATCAGCATATACCCAGACACATGAATGCGTTAACAGATGCAATAGCTAACATGGTTTTAGATAGACATTTATGCAACTTGTAAAAACATCATCATATGTAAAAATATCTATCAGAAATATATATATATATATATATATATATATATGTTGGAATGTTTTCAGTTTGTGTGCATCACATAAAACCCAAAAAAATACATGTATGTTTTAATAATATCTGGAGACAAGAAGTCTCTCAAAAATGTGCAAATGAAAATCCTAGATGACTAATCAGCATGGTGCTCATGGTAGCAAGTCACTTTCCACACCAATCGCCTAAGTAAACGATGTAGGCGACTAGGCACCCCCATAGTGTGTGTCTGATAAGCCAATGGGACATCTGCTAGGCGAGCATAATCTGGGATCCCATGTGTGATTCCTTCCAAGTTCTGAACTAGCTCACTCCCCTCGCCCCCCTCACCTTGAGGGTCATAGGGGAGAGGGGTCGTCCGTGTGATTCGCGACATCCCGGTGGGCCTCTCTGGGCCAACATCTGCATACATATAGAATTTTTTGTTAGGACATGAATGTGTACCAAAAAAAAATCATAAAATACATAAAATAAAAAAGAGTCTTACCCATCTCTTCATCCCAGTCTTCTCCCTCTGAGAGTGGAAGATCAAGGTCTCCCGTGAAGTCAGTACTAGCATAAGGCCAGTCCTCTACTAAAATCAACTGTCACCGAAGCCATACAAAGAAATTGGGCCTGCATGACATTTTATAGCCCCCTCCTGCTCTGGGCATCAGTGCTACCCATCGAGCCATCTGTGGCTCTCTCAACGGTGGATCTTTGACTATTACCCCCTGGCCCTGGAATATTGGTAACCATTCAAGGATGAACGATACCAAGATAGATCCATACCCAAAATTCTTCTGTTTTGTCTTCTTACACTTCATCAACTTCCGTTTGATATTCATAGTTATGGCAGGGGCCCAATCAAATAGTGTTGGGTTCATGCATTCTGATGCTAGGAGGAGCAGTGTTTTAGTAGCCTCATGCAGCGCATGTGACCCTGTAGCCTGCATAATGTTATGGAGCACCACCCTGAGTGCTATATCGGGAACTTTTTGGATGTCAACCTTCCCTCTACCTGATCCGATTCGTGCCCCTGGGCACACTCTTTCCATTACCATTGACATTTTTTTGCTAGAAGGCCTAGTACCTATCAAGATCGGGACTAGACCTCTCTGAGACAATCAAGTTATGAAGTAAACATCGGATACTTCGAGCTCCAACACTTGGTCTCGAAGCCTAAAATTCTCTTCATTCTTGTCCCAGATACTAATTAAGTATTGCAGCAATTCAGGTTGTGCCCTGGGACATGGTGTCAAGAAGAACTTTTTTAAGCTGCAATCCCAGAGAGTGTTCATGCATTGCTCGTTCTCCAAGGCCATTTAATTTTCTTCACTATGCTCCCTTTCTTTCCATTCGATCACCATTGTGGCTTTGTATCTGCATAAAAATGGTCACAAACACTTCATTAGATCCCTTGAACACTCAAAAATCCAGATGATTGGTTCATTTTTTGTAAAAATTGAGCGGAAATTTAAGTTGTGCCATTGGTGCGATTGTTTTGCTGACAGTTGTGCCAACTAGCGTGACCCCTTTGGAAAAAGGACCCAATTGGTGCGAGTCCATGCCCGATACCCACGCTAATTGGGCGAGCCCTAAAATTGCAAATATCCCCTCAGGGATCCAAAATCACACTGGAATTCTATAAAAAAATGGATTAAAACATAGCTAAGGGAAGCGCCTCTTACCTAGAAAAAATGAGAGCTAAAATAATGCACTGGATCATCCACCTTTTTCGCCACAAGTTTGCACAGGAAAAACTCACTGTTGCTCTCCACATGAGGTAAAAAGTAAAAGTAAATATGTTTTTACTATTTTTGTCATATTTATAACTTTTTGAGATCAAATTAGGTTTTGAAGCTTATTTTTCTAATATTTTATTGTATTTTGTCAAAAAATGGGTTTTACGCTTGCTTTCTTGTGCAACAACAGGTTTTCACACGACTAGGATGATGATACGAGTTGTATTTTATACTTTTTCCGAATCGATAAAAACACAAAAAAGTCACTACTGGAGTCATATTTCAGCTCTTTTCTGACACTCTAAACATGAAAATATTGTCGAGTCGTTTGTCATTTTGATCTCGTTAAATTGGCTGTGAAACGACATCTACCTAGTATACGTTTACCCCTTTTTCAGGCTGGGATAGATTATTTACGAAAAAGGAATACCCTAGCCTATTGTGACTAGAAGGTTTTCTCAGACATAGTTTTCTACCTTTTCGGATATGAGGAACTATCTACGAAAAGGGACTATTGGATTTTTCTTTCCTGTGCCTTTTCAAACTCTCTAAACATGAAAAGACATCACGTTCTTCCTTTGTGAGACTCGTTAAAACCTGATGACATCAGACTCCATCGTAATGACGTTACTCGAGTTCCTCCTTCCCGGGGCTCGTTAAATGTACTAGGTTGGATTGGTTCAAAGGACAAACTTATATCGCAAGCATATGCTATCCCCTTCAAGCTTGTTTTAAAAAATAATTAGGGTACTCGCCAGAAATAATGGGGAAAAATGAAACCAGTATCATCGTCGTGTCGGCAGTATGTCTCTCTTGAACATGGCACTTGTCGGCATTTGTGTCGAGTTGGGGACATCTCATCTCACTTTCTTCTTGCCTCCATGGGTTTGGGTTATCCTTTTTGACCACTCATCTGCTCTTTTCCTCATCATCATGACCTCAGACCTTTTGATGTCAAATACTACCAAATCCAATGTCGTGTCACCGATATGTTCAAGAGAAGTTGAGCTCTACATTTTCAACCCTCCTCTGATTCTCATCTCATCTTGAAACATTATGTTCCTCTGTCTTGCGTCGACGATGTGGGAAACATTATGGCCCACCTTCGGTCGAGGTCACTTCCTATCGACCTCAGTTCATTATCCAGGAAGCTGATCTAGAGACTCCCTTCTGGTACCTTGGAGCCTGCATGCCTCAATGGTAGGTTCTTCGCCTTTGACGCAAGGCTTTCATCATTAGCCTTTGATTGAATGATTATATGAGCGTTTGACGCCAGCTCACTATTCACATTCTGTGGATTGTACCTATAGTACCTTGAGGACCATTGTCATTATTGGTGGTTCCTCTCGCGTCTGTTAATGGCTTTCATCATTGGCTGGTAATCAGAAAATTTTCTTGCATGTTCGACATCAACCCACTTATTCACATGCTAGGACTTGTACTCTGTTTGGGTCGAGATGGAGCGCAAGACCCTGGGTTTTGTCTGATGGAATCCAGGCTGCGGGTTTTGTGGATTATCATGATTGGTTACATGCCTCATTTATTGGATGGCTGAAACCATACCTGAGTCTATTTACTGATCGTATCTGGATGGCTGCGTCCATACCTTTGAAGAAGCCATATGATGTGAAGCTCCTCAATCGATGATCCATTCTTGCAGTGTAGAATGAAGAGCAATCAAAGCATGCCCATTACCTATTGGATCTGGTGGTTTTTCTCCAAACTTCTTCTTGGAATTCTAAGGAATGTGGTCTCAAAGATTGTTTTGCTAGAGTGTTTTCACCATAAGATCTATAGTCTTCTTCATGCATGCGGATTCAGGGTGAAAACCACAGTGGCAGTAATTTCACATTGATTTCCCTTTCATTCCTTTCCTTTCCTTTAAGCGGGGATTTCCTCCCTTTCTTGGATCAGGATCCTTCTTCCCTTTTTCTTTCTGATGGTCTTTGGAATTTTCCTTTCCTTGCATGTACAATAAGTGCATGCGCTTTGTGTTGAGAATAATGCTTAAATTTCCATGTAATTGCTGACATTAGTCAGCAGATTTTTTTGATTCTCTATTATTAAAATTAGTGCAGCAAATTATTAGGATAGTCAGTGCTCAGAATCATTGGCAGTGGTCAGAATGAATAATTAGTAGTTGATAAATCATGGAATTGGTAATAGTTTTATTATATAAGAATGTATTTACATACCATATTCAATGTGAGATTTACAAGTTGATCACTGATCTCATCTGTGTTGTTTTTTATTGTCTTTCATTGTTTTTTTTATATGTCATAATTATTATAGTTTATGAGCTGGCTTAGAGAGCAGTAGTCATTTTGGATTCTACAATTAGTATCAGAGCTGGTAAAATTATTTTGGGTTAAATTTTTAATTGTTGGAATTTCGCCAAAGTTAAAAAATGTCGAATTCTAACATGCCTGTTCCAGAATTTGATGGGAACGATTATGATTATTGGTGCATTAAGATGCTGAATTTTTTGATTGGAAAATATTTGTGGGAGATTGTTGAATCAGGTTATGATGAGCCAGATGATTGGAATTCCCTTACAGCCAATGAAAAAACAAAAAGAAAGGAAGCAAGGAAGAAGAATGCTCAAGCTTTGTTTCACATTCAGATAGCTCTTGATAAGAGCTTATTTCCACGAATATCAGGAGCTACAACTTCCAAATATGCCTGGAAGACTCTTCAAGACGCTTACCAAGGTAGTGATCAAGTTAAGGTGGTCAAGCTTCAGACATTGAAGAGAGAGTTCGAGAATCTGAAGATGCAAGAAGCTGAAAGTATAAGTGACTATTGTGTGAGAGTCAAAGATGTGGTCAATAAAATGGCTACACTTGGGGAAACGGTAAGTAATGAAGTTTTAATAAAAAAAGTATTGAGATATTTAACACCTAGATGGAATAGTGTTGCCATAATATTAGAAGAAACCAAGGATTTGACACAATTAAAGTTTGATCAATTGGTTGGATCTCTCATGTCTCATGAAGAAAGATTGAAAGAAACTTTTGAAGTTGTTGAGAAAGCTTTTTCCTCTAAATTACAAATTACACATAATGAATATGAAAGTAGCAGTAGTGCCAAAACCAATCAAGATCGAGGTAAATGGCACAGCCAAAATTTTTCTATAGGTAGAGGCAGAGGTAGTTTCAGAGGAAAAGGTAGATTTGATAAGAGAAATGTTAAATGTTACTATTGTAATAAATATGGGAACTTTGAAAGAGAATGCAAATTGAAAGTAGGTAAAAATGCTAACTATGCTCAAGAAAGTAATGATTATCCTCCAGATCACTTATTTTTATCTTATGCCAAAGGTGAAAATACTAGTAAAGATGTTTGGTACATAGATTCTGGATGCTCTAACCATATGACAGGGAATGAGAAATTGTTTTCAGCCAAGGATGGAAGTTTTAAATCTAAGGTCAGGCTTGGTGATGATAAATATTTGGAGGTTGCTGCCAAAGGAGTTGTGGAGATCTAGACAAAAGAAGATATAAAGAGTATTCATGATATTTATTATACTCCACAATTGAAGCACAATTTGTTAAGTGTTGGGCAGCTATGTGAGAAAAATTATAAAGTAGTCTTTGAAAATAAGACATGTACTATCTATGATAAGAATAAGGGAAATAGGGTGATCACTGTTATGCCTATGACAAGAAATAGGATGTTTCCCTTAAGGTTTGATGAACATAGAAACACCCTTGCAAATATGGCTTATGAGGATTCAAGTTGGCTATGGCATCTCATGTATGGGCATTTAAATTTTCACAGTTTGAAGCTTCTAACCTCAAATGAATTAGTTTATGGTTTGCCCAAGGTAGAGGAGCATAAGGAGGTTTGTGAGGGATGTGCTAAAGGCAAGCATGAAAGGGAAAGGTTCCCAAAGGGAAGTGCATGTAGTGCTCATCATCCACTTCAGCTTGTTCATTCAGACATCTGTGGTCCTATGCAGACTAATAGTTTGGGTAAGTCATCATATTTCATCACTTTTATTGATGATTACTCACGAAATTTTTGGGTATATTTTTTGAAGGCCGAAAGTGAAGCCTTGGATACATTCAGAAAGTTCAAGGCACTTGTAGAAAATGAGAAAGGGTCCAAGATCAAATGTTTGCGGACTAACCATGGAGGAGAATTCTGCTCAAAAGCTGTCCAGAGTTATTGTGATATGAATCGCATCAGGAGGCAACATACTACAGCATACACACCCCAACAGAATGGCGTAGCTGAACGGAAGAATCACACTATGGTTGAAATGGGAAGGTGCATGTTACAAACTAAGGGATTGAGAAATTCTTATTGGGGAGATGCAGTTGCTACAATAGTGTACATCCTTAATCGTAGCCCCACTAGTGCACTAGATAATATGACTCCTTATGAAGCTTGGTATGAAAAAAGCCTAATGTTAATCATTTCAAAGTTTTTGGTTGTTTGGCTTATGTGCATGTACTTGATCAAAATAGAAAAAAGTTAGATGCAAAGAGTGAGTTATGCATTTTCATTGGGTATAGTGGGACAAGCAAGGCTTATAAATTGTATAATCCCCTCACTAACAAGATTATTATATCAAGAGATGTAATTTTTGATGAAGGGGGAGTTTATGGTCATCAAAAATATCATGTTGACAAGACAAAATATGTTTTGAATGATGATATAATTGTTGATATTGAGCAGCCAACTAATGCTTCTGTATCTAGTGGTTTAACTCCACCAAACAGCCCTTCATCAATTTCTTCAACTTCAAGTTCAAGTCCAACTTCTTCTCCAAGTTATACAAGGAAGGTAAGGAGATTGAGTGATATATATCAGAGGACTGCAAATGAAGCACATGAAGAAAACCTAATAGGTGAGACAGTTAATTTTGCTTTATTAGCCAAAGCTGATTTTGAACCATCATGTTTTGAATATTCATGTACTAATGAGGTTTGGGTGCAAGCTATGCAAGAAGAGATGGATTTCATTAACGAGAATGACACTTGGGAATTGACAAAGCTTCCGCATGACAAGAAAAATATTGGCACCAAATGGGTCTACAAGACCAAATTTAATAGTGATGGGAGTGTTGAAAGACACAAGGAAAGATTAGTTGCCACAGGATTCACACAAAAGTATGGAATTCATTATGAAGAGACATTTGCACCAGTAGCAAGACAGGAGACCATCAGAATGTTGATTTCATTAGCAGCTCAGAAAAGGTGGAGCATACATCATATGGACGTGAAAAGTGCCTTCTTGAATGGGTACTTAGAAGAGGAAGTATATGTGGAGCAGCCACAAGGTTTTGAAGTGGAAGGAAAAGAGAATAATGTCTACAAGTTGAAGAAGGCTTTGTATGGTCTCAAGCAAGCACCAAGAGCGTGGTATGCTAGGATTGATGGATACTTTCAGGAGAAAGGCTTCGAGAGAAGTAAGAATGATCCTACCCTTTACTACAAATAAGAAGGTATTGATATTTTGATCATAAGTTTGTATGTTGATGATCTATTGTATATGGGTAGTAGTTCCAAAATGAATCATGAGTTCAAAGTTGCTATGATGAATGAATTTGAGATGAAAGATCTAGATCTCATGAAATATTTTCTAGGAATGGAGGTTTATCAAACTAAGGATGAAATTTTCATTTTCCAGAAAAAATATGCACATGATATTTTTAAGAAATTTGATATGCTTGATTGTAATGGATCCCCTACTCCAAGTGCTCATGGAGTTGTATTATGTAGAGATGATGGTGCCAATTTAGTTGATGAGACAACTTATAGAAGTATTGTGGGGAGCTTGATGTTTCTAACCCACACAAGACCTAATATTGCATTTTTAGTTTCACTTGTTTCAAGGTATATGACAAATCCATCTGAAATACATATGAAGGCAGCCAAGATAATTTTAAGGTATGTGAAAGACACTCTAAATTTTGGTATTCATTACTACTCTGCTGAAAAGTTCAATCTTGTTGGATTTAGTGATTTAGATTGGGGAGGTAGTGTGGATGACTGTAAGTCCACATCTGGAAATTGTTTCTCTTTTGGTTCTAGTTTTATTACTTGGAGGTCAAGAAAACAAAGCATTGTTTCCCTCTCATCCACAAAAGTGGAGTATGTTGCAATTACTTCAGCAAGTACACAAGCTCTTTGGCTCATAAAATTTTTGGAGGAAATTGGGGAGAAGAAAATTCAGCGTACAGTCATTTATTGTGATAATGTAAGTGCCATCAAGTTAGCAAAGAATCCAATTCATCATAGCAGGACAAAACATTTTGACATGAAATATCACTTCATTCGGGATTTGGTGCAGAAGAATGATGTTGAATTAAAGCACATAAATACTAAGCATCAGCTAGCATATATCTTCACCAAAGCAGTTGCAAAAGATCAATTTTTGACACTAAGAGATAAGCTAGTAAGCCCTCATTAAGCATTAAGGTGGAGTGTTGAGAATAATGCTTAAATTTCCATGTAATTGCTGACATTAGTCAGCAGATTTTTTTTATTCTCTGTTACTAAAATTAGTGCAGCAAATTATTTGGATAGTCAGTGCTCAGAATCATTGGGAGTGGTCAGAATGAATAATTAGTAGTTGATAAATCATAGAATTGGTAATAGGTTTATTATATAAGAATGTATTTACATACCAGATTCAATGTGAGATTTACAAGTTGATCACTGATCTAATCTGTGTTGTTTTTTATTGTCTTTCATTGTTTTTTTTATATGTCATAATTATTCTAGTTTATTAGCTGGCTTAGAGAGCAGTGACCATTTCAGATTCTACACTTTGGAATTTTTAAGTGTGCCCATTTTTATGAGCTTATCTTTCTCATGCATGAAAGACTAAATAAAAGAATCCAGTGAGGGCATCTTTCAAGCTGAACCGGTTGCACATCTTACTGTGTGGAATGTAGAGACGAATACTGCATACTCTGGACCAAGTTTTGATAAAATGGAAAGAATCAACTGATTTTCTTGCTTGGATTTGTCGATTCCACATCCTTTTAGCTGAAATAACAGGGCTTTATACCTTGTGAAAAAATCTTGAATGTTCTAAAAATTTCTCGGACCTAATGAGTTTAACTCATTTTCGAGAATGTGACCTTGCATTTCATCCCGCTTTCCAAACAATCCTTCCAAATTTTTCCATACTTCATTTGGAGTTGA